>VZRO01003403.1:371984-486985 GCA_013397915.1 Daphoenositta chrysoptera | reverse complement strand
AAAAAAAAAAAAAAGAAGAAGCCCTTCTAAAAGTTATAGAGCTGCTAGATTTTTTGTCTTTACCTTTAAATTGACATACACACAAATTATTTTCATTTTTCTGTTCTCATTCCATTTTTGCTTCTGCTTTCACTTTCTCCAGAGTACAATACCTCCATAAAATAAACAGTCCTTGATAGACTGCAGACAATAGCTAATTCCTTATCCAGCAGATTATAGACATGATTCTGGAAAGGTGTTCCAGAAGTTATTGATGATATTTTTTACATGCATGTTTAATTAAATGAAAGACAACTTTTTCTTCTAAATCTACCATCAGTTATTTTACAGTTTTCTAAATGTGTGGTGGTGGTAGATAATAACCGTCTTACTGGCCCCAGTATTTTAGAGACTGCAAAGACCTTTTACTTAGCTAATAATTTTGAGAGGTTACATTTGTACCCTAGATTGCTTCCAAACTGAATAAATTGGGAAGATCTGGGGTTTTTTTCTTGTTTGACTATGAGGCTGGTCCTCCCTCCCACATCTCAGATTCCAGAGTTTACATATAAACTCAGTGTTTAAATCCACTCAGCAATGTCAAACAATGATCTGCTTGTTATATTATAGCAGTTATATGTTGTTCTGAGTAAAAGAACTTCAGGAAATATAAGGATTCATAAGAATATAGTGTATATTGTACCACTAAATGATTGTATGTAGTCAAATAAACAATCCAGCTTCACTGTGTCTTCATTTGAACTGAGTCTTTGAACAGCTGGAAATAATGGGTAGAGCTCAAAGGAAGAGAATGAATTCCTACAGTTGAACTGTGAATTAGTAGCATTTGTCTCTATACCTGTTTTATGTGTGTGTAATTTGAGGATAACAATGGTACCTTCCTTTGCTTAGCAGGAGAGGATGAAATGAAGTGAGAGTCTCAAACAGGAACAAAGACTGAAGATTTCATTACTGATTAGTGGTCTCACTATTTTGCTTCTCTGAAGATAAAAAGAGGCCTCTCAGTACAGGGCAGAGAGATAAGTTCTTTGCATAACTAATGGAAAATGAGCAGAATACCAGAAACTGTTCTATTAAGAAACCTGTGAGATTATATTTACAAGCTGTAGAGAAGTAGCTTAAAGGCAAACATTCTTCCTTACTTTGCACTTCACTTTTTATATTTATAAGGCACTTTGGAAAGTGTGGTATGCACTGCACTGTATTATTGTCAGTGGTTGATTTGTGGTGCTGTATTGAGCCTGTTTTGCCTTTAGGGTACAAGTCCTCTGAAACACTGCTCTGAATGTTTGGCACAGCTCAGCTATTGTAAAATCATCATGTACAGGTAACAATAAAGTTATAATAAAATAATGTTCTGGTTTGCTCCTAACTCTGTGCTCTAGGCTGACTCAATAAAAAATGTATTTTAGTCCACATTCAAGTGAAAAATACGGTAATATACACACTGAACTTGTAGCAATACAAGATTACTTAGTCTGATTTCAGACTTTTCTTCGTTATTGAAATACAACTTTAAGAGAGAGTTCATTAAGAGTGTAGTGCTAATATTTCCACTATATCATCTGGATATATTCAATTTACAATGAAGAAGTTCCAGAACTATAAATCAGAGAGTTTTTCTTGCCTAGATGAGTAGAAACCATAGGCTGTGATTTTTCATTACTTTTTGATGGTCCATTAAGCAACTATTCTACCTATAACCAAGATGTGTTGCAGTTCAAACCAAAATTATAGGTACAATGCACAAATCAAGGGAAGGTGCTTTGATCTATGTTGTATCAGGGATCAAACAAGAGAAATATTATTGGCCTTTTGTCCCAGACAGGCATGAGGGGCATTTAGATATAGAGAGATGGCCTAACACACCCACAGCTCTATGACTTAAACTCATCCAGCAATTAGTTGGCCCTTTCTTCATATAACAGAGGCTATAATTTCATTTTATCCACCTCTCTGGGAATGACTGCTGTTAATCCTCACATTCCCCTCCCTCCAGCTCTGTTTTACAGCTAGTCCCTTGCCCTCTACTGTGACTGCTTTTGTCCTCTTTACCGTGCCAACCCTCAAGGCCTAGACCAATATTGACCAGATCTTATCAGAGATACCTAATTCAGATGTCTGGGCTCCATCCGGGACCCCAGGCTCCAGTCAACACAGAGAAACTCTCCCTGCTAAATCATCTCGTAGAAGAGCTGAAAGTGCTTTTTTCTTTCTGTCATCCATGGCACTCAGGATGACAAAGAGAAGCACCTCAGCTAAAATCAATTTGTGTAGGTGTGAGCCCAACACCAGAAGGTGTTTTTCATCACTTTTCCAGGCACCTTTTCATAAGAATTTTTCTGTCTGTATCACAGTCAATGGATGAAGTTGAAAAAAATACTTGCATACAAAACCAAAAACTGACTTTGCTATTCTGCTCTTGATTCATTTTTCTTCTTGTGTCTTTCTTCCCCTTCTCCCAGCTCT
Organism: Daphoenositta chrysoptera; assembly: GCA_013397915.1. Classification (NCBI taxonomy): domain Eukaryota; kingdom Metazoa; phylum Chordata; class Aves; order Passeriformes; genus Daphoenositta; species Daphoenositta chrysoptera. The sequence continues at coordinate 484,516 of VZRO01003403.1, read as the reverse complement.
CTCAGCCTGGAAGTAAAAAGAAAAGCTTTTCCCAGACTTGAAGATGGCATCAACTGCATTAGCCAAAGAAAGCAAAATCTGAATTTTATTCAAACCACAGGTAGAAGATACTGATGAAGAAGAGGGAGAAGATAGTTTGGGGAAAGAAAACAAGTACTAAATCTATAAATTCATTCTGGTCTTGTTAGGTTCCAACGCTTCCTCACAGAGGGTTTTGCCCTCTCTCCACTTCTGATCACAGCTCACAGAAAAAAAGCTTTGAGGCAGTCATAACTTCTTATATGAACAAGTCATGTTTTCTCAACTTTGACTTTGCAGGTGGTATATTCTGGCCTTTGTACCTTGTCCCTGCCTTTCTCTACTTCATCCTATGATGCCACAGAAGGTACTGAATATTGTGTGCATATATATATGTGTGTATATATATATATATATCTCAATATCACAATTGCAGCAGACACACATTTTCTCTTTCACCAGTTGAGTTAGTTCTTCCCTGTTGCCCTTCTAGCCCGTGCAAGCCCTGTAGCTACCATCATGAACATCACTGTATTTTGTATTGCCACTCCAGTCATGGGGCAAATAATGTGACTAACATTTGTCACATATAGCATAGCTTGGCCTCCCATCTCCAGTTCTCCCAGGTACATCACATAAAAAAAATATATACATTTTATGACATTCACAAATAATACAAACTCATAACATATACATTGACTTCTTTCACTACTACAGGAAGATTTGCAAATTTATATTCTATTATTTTACCCTAAGTCGTGATTATGCATGTTGTAAAATTTAAAATACCTTTGTAATCTCAAACTTCACAACTCCAGCTAAAATAAACCTTGTTGGCACTAGTAGACCAGAAATATTTTATGTGATATCAAGTCAGACAACTGTTTTCACATCATAATTCATAATGAATGATATCTAGAGAGAGATTGCAGGATAACATTTCAAAGGGGTATATCAATAGCATGCTCTGTTTCTTTGTTCTTTCAGCATGAACTATTTTAAGTAGGAAAACACAAGGCCCAGATATGAATTCAAATTCAATTCTCAAATTGAGTTAGTTTTGAAACGCAGCTATCCATGTTGCAGTTCATAATGCATTGCACTACATCTGTCTACTTAGGAGGACTAGGAAAACCTATAATATGCCTATGTCCCTAAAATGCAAAAAATGGATGATTCACATGAGCAGACTTGTAAGTCTGAAATTAAAGTCCAAAGAAAAATCTAAAATGATGCATGCAAGCATTGGTAAATTGCCATAATTTCTCATAGGGATATCTTATGTCAGCCAAATGATAGTGCAATGCTCTGCATCCTAAAGTCAGAGCACCATTTTGCCATGAAGGAAAAATAACAAACCCCACAAAATTTCATTCCATGGTCTGACATAAGGTGCTGTCATACACAGGGCTTACAACTGTGACAATTGCAGCTGTTCCCTTTGGCAAAAAAACATCTGGGAAAACTACACAGAATGAGATTTTTTATCATTCTCACACACCATGATCTGAATGGATATATGCCCGAAATCTTAGCCAGGTGGATGAAAGAAGCTTCTAGAGCTGGTAACCAATTTAAATCCATATTGTATGCTCAGTCTGCTCTTGTAAAATGCAGAATACTGACAAGCTGAGAAAAAAACCCATAATATTTTACAAGAAAAACTATCTGCTTGGAATTTATTGCAAATACATAACTGTGTTTCATAACTTCAGCCTGCCTAGTCCAAGGGAGCCCTGACCTAAGCAGGTTCTCTAAAGGAGTTTCACTCATATAAGCAATCTTGTATCTCCTGAAGAAACATCAACCAACATTAGGCTGTAAGAGCTTAAGGTTATTTTTTCTCAAGCAAGTACTGTCAAAAATAGGAACACTGGAGAAGGGGTGAAGTGCCTCACATTGCAGCAATGCCAGCTCAAGATGCACTTTAAACTACAGTTTAGCTTTGAGTTTTACCTAAAAGAAAATTCTTTAAAACTTGGAGAGGACCAGAACAAAGGGCTAATTATCATGACATATTCTGATAGGCACACAGTGCATTTCTCCTTCAAAAGAGTACTTTGAGTTTGTATACAAAATCCCAGGCTCTTACCTCCCCAAAACACCCATCACAACCTGTCTAAAGAGAATTCATTTTGGTGTTTACAGGTAAAACACTGAAATTTCAGGGCACCGAGATTCAGAGCTAATAGCATAACCTTGGGAAAACAGCACCAGAAACCCTTTTCATAACATATACATAAATCAACTGGCTAGGTAGGCAGATTTTTCATGAGAAAACAGGCTGTGGAAATTTCTGGTTGATTTTTCTATATGTGGAGAAAAAAACTTTCAGATATGCAACTTTGACTGCCAGTTTGGTCTGCATATTCTGGCTCTTTTTGGTGTGCATGCACATCATATGATCGTAATTATGAACATAATTATACACATAATTATGAACATAATTATGCATGAAGTATGTAAAACAAAATTATTAAAACCAAAACATTGATTATTAATATGGCAACTATTAAGGCAAACATACATAAATATATTAATATTTTACTTATATAATTTTACATATATCATTCATATGTAAAATATGTGCTATGAGTCTTAATGTCTATATTTTTTCCACTTTTCATATTTAAAATAAATTCAATTAAGTAGAATCATAAAATGAATGAATATTAACAATAACATATTAATCTTAATAATTGACAAAATAAATAAATATGAATTTTAGAAGAAGGAATAGGTTTTTTAAAAAAATAAGAAGTAGAGTTTTTTGACCTTGCAACTCTCTTTATTGAATGCCCTGCCTCTGCCTGCTATTCTACAAACAGGCTGTGGTCTGTAAACAGCTTTAAATAGCTGGAGCCAAATAATGCAGCAGTGCAAAGATCAAAGAAGTCCAAGTCTCAATTATTCCATCTACGTTATACAAGTCTTTTCCACATTAAAAACACTAAGCCTGGTGGAAAAAATAAAAAGGCCTATAAAGAAGAATAAACTGTCCTTTATAAGTCATCATTCAGAACAATAATTGCAAAGAAGACTGACAAATAGTCCCTGTGTCACCAGTGTTTATTTTGATCCTAAACCAAATGATCTTTAAAAATCATAATTAGAAAAAAATCACATGATCTTTAAAAAATTAAATGGAAAATTAGAAGCACCTGAAAAATAGTTGCTAACATTTAAAACAAATGTACAAAAACAAATGTCAAGAAACAAATATGTTTTTTATCACAAATAACTCTAGGTTTATTACAATTTTTTTAAAGAAGAAAATAAACCAGAGTAAAAGTGTACAGTGCTATTACAATTTATTTACTTTTTTACATAAAGGGCGTATAAGCTATCCAGACTGTCAGATGGATCATGATCTCATCTAGATGTATACAAGATAAACTTTGGAAAAGAATTGTTTATAGAAGTCCAGGGCTCTGTCAGCAATTTATGCTACCTGGTAAGCTTATTAGTTCAATTGAAGTAGAAGGAGTGGGTAAATGTTACATACACTGACAGTTATATTCTGATAACTTCTTTCCTAGCAGTTATCTATATTCTGCCTTGCAGAAGTCAATGTAGTTTGGAAAAAAAAAAAAACAAAAAACACTTTGATTAAGATTATCAGAAATAAGTTCCAAAAAGTTGCAACTAAAAGACGTTGTCACAAAATGTAAAGCAAGGAATCTTTTGACCAGTCTTTGAAGAATAGGAGAGGTACTTACATACTTATGTCCTGCTTGTCACACACACACAAAAAAAACAGAATCAGGAAAAAAAGCTGAAAATAAAAAAGCTGGAACTGTGTTTTATAGTTAAATTATTCTCTACTGCAATAGTATTTCTACAGTCAAGTTTTTCTACAGTCCTTTCTGATGTTGTAGTGTGTTCATCACAAGTTATAACCAAACAATAACAGCAACAACTATTGGGGGAAAAAAATGAAAACCTAAAATTAATACTTGCCATAACTCAAACCAGTACCAGATCCTTCATTTAGACATTGCTTCTTTTTCCATGATCATGAAGTTCAAAAGCAGCCGTGAGATAACAGATTCACAGCAGACCCAGCTCTCTGTAAGTCTGGACTACCAAATAATCTCCAGCAATCAAGATCAATGAGAGAACAAGGTTAAAGGAAATAAGAGATACTTCAAATTAATATCCAGACTTAACTTTCACAAAATTTCTATTGACCATAAATTACATATAATCTGTCCTTCAGCATGTACAACATTCATCTGAACAATAAAAAGAGCTGTCATCCTTAATAAGCTATCCTATGATCCCTTCCAATTTATTTCCACAATGCTGACTGTGTTTACTGCATTGAAAATATTTCCATATTAAAGACCATACCATGGAGAACGTTAGCAAGGACTTTGGCACAATACAAGTTATGAGTTCTGTAGTTTATTTAGCTAATCTTTTACCCTGATGGTAGGCAAACTAAAATAAGTGGGAGGGAAAAACTGGCTACTTTTTGAAATAAGAAAATGAAATAAAGTTAACCTCAGCAATTATTATTGCACCCCATCTTTTTATCATAAAAACCTGTTTAAACTGTGAGATTAAGATGTATATACCTTAATCTTTTTATTTCATACATGTTCACGTGTAAGTGAACTTTAAGTTTCAAAATTAAACTCAACCTGTCCCGGAAATTGCAGTTCTGAAAGTTAACTTCTTTTTCTTTGAATTTCAGTGTTATAAATACAATATATAAGGAGTTCATTTGTCCTAATTCAATCTCTCAAAAGTTAGATACTCATATCTAATCTGGACATTTCTATAATGGAAGCGGCAGATAAGAGGAAAGAGTAATTCATCCAAAAATAGACAATAAGAAATAATTCAAATGTTGAGCTTAGACATCTGAGTCCTACATGACTAAAACAGATCAAAAGACATCTGACACAAGGTAAAATTACATGGCTGATGAGAGGATAAAATAAGTTGCATTTAGGAATAATCAAATTTTGGGAATCATGTGTACAAAAGAACTGACTTTGTTAAAAACTGACTCCTTCTGTACAGTCCTAATTTTTTAAAACTTTATTTTGAAGGATACTTCAAAGTGCCTGAAGTTCCCAGATGTCATCCATGGGCTGAAGATTTTAACTAATTTGATAGTTAACAATTTCACTTGTTTACAATTTCATCAGGAACATTTCCAAAGCAGCCAAATTTCAGTCTTTGTCTATAGAGGATTTTAGGGGCAGTGGTTTCCAAACATTCCTATGTATGAATTCTGCATCACCTGAAAAGTTGGGTCTTTAAACCTGTTCATTTGCTTTATTAGCTCAAGAGACCTTCTAAGATTAGATTAGGTAGAAGACTACCTAAATAACATATGTAATTGTCTTTAAATGCAATTTTCCATCTGGAAACAGGAAGGTAATTTACTTCCCAGGCACCATCAAAATTTCTGTGGTCCAGCAACAAAAGTTTCACAAAATTATCAGTGGTAAACACATTACAAGTCCAAGAGCTATATGTGTAGTACAAATATACTCATCTCAAGGGGTGATTTGGCACACTTATGGTCTAAATCACCCTTTAAAACTTCTTATTTCTCTCTCTTCACCACAGTAAGAAACTAGGGCAACCACCTTCCTGAAGAAAGACCAAGGTTAAGTGTCTGAAGATAGTCATGTAAGATTAGTTTTGAAATATATGTTTTGATTATGAAATTATTCCTTAATAATTGAGAATAGCTATTGCTATCTGTAGAGTTTTCTCCTGATAAATAAGAGAAATATTATCAAAATCGAAATAAACTCTATATCTATTAAACAAGAGACATCAGATGTGAGTGAAGAATAATTCTGTGTGCTGGTTGGATTTTTTAATAGCTAAAACAAGTTTCCACGGTATTGAAAAAATTTATTGCACCTTTAGTTTGTAAAAAATAGTAACTTACTTTACAAGAAATGCTTTGATAAAGAATTGTCACCAAGAGCTAGCAATCAAGAACAAATGAAAGCATATATTCACTATGCTCACTAAAATACTTCAAAATTGCATTTGAATCTCCAAATAGTCTGTCCAGAATATTATTTTTCATTCTGACAAATATATTAATTTTGCATCAGCTGTAAAACAGTGATTCTCTTTGTTACATTAAAAATATTGAAAAGTTTAGTATCTCTTTAGAAGTTTTCCTACAAAAAAAAAAAAAAAAAACAAAACCACTGAGTTTAAATGTACTCTTGCAAATTGATTTGCACTTTGCTATATTAACAGATAATCAGAACAAATGGGAAAAAAGGCAGTTTATTCCCACCTTCATCTTGGCAATTTGGTTAAAAGCATAGGATTATAATTGTGTATTTACAACACTTTCCTTGAGTGGATTTGCTAAATTTTAAAATTTTATTCAAGTAAAATGCTACTTACATTTTGTAAGTAATACTTTACAGTGTTTCCTGGATGTGTGAGACAACAGCGATTCAAGATGTATATCACAAACAGAAACCAATTTTTTGACAGATTCCAGCACAGCTGACCATGAATATATAACTTAGTCCACTCTACAGAATTTACTAAACCAAAAATAAAGTACTGTTTAGATTGGGCAAATATGGGGGGAACATGATGCCTCTTTCTTTACGTATGCTTTATCATATTTAGGCAGAATGCAGATGCTAAAGGAGGAGGTTGGGGTAAAGAATTTTAGCCAGAAGTGAATTTCCATAGAGTTAGTAATCACAAAAGAGAATGGCCTTTTAATCTCTGGTGTTCAATAAATTTTCAAACATAAGTTTGGCATGGCGAAAGATCACAAAAAACTATTTTATGTCAGAACTATTCCAAAACTACTAAGCAGTGGCACTTCATTAATCAAGGAAAATAAGTTAAAATACCACCTCCACCATTAAACCAGTCTCTGAGACTGAAATAAAATAAAGAATTCAAAGCCCTTGGCTAATGCCTTTTCATGTTCTGTTCACCATTTGCACAGTATGCTTAGCATCACACAGCCCTTACATTTAATGGAGCTCCATTAATGATTGTAATCAAATAATCAAAAAGCAACAACAACCCATAACAGTAAATAAGGAACAAACTAAATAATTAATTAATAATATAAAAATGAATAATAATTAAGAGGAATAACAATACATTATGGACAATCAGTAATTCAGATGTGACCAGAATAATTTTATAATAATCTTCAGATGTTATGGAACAATTGAGTGTTGATTCATATGAAAGTGGGGTGATAGCTTTATCATCCCAGGGGAGAAAATGCAGTCCAAGGCACCAGGATTTGCCATATATATTCAGGTAGTCAAATGCCTGTGCTGGTGCATGAATACAGGTATACAGGAATACCTCACTCATTTAAGAGAAATCGCTATCCCTTTTTGTAGAGAAGTTATTACCCAAGGGCTAGCACCATCCTGGTTCTTTCCTGGCATAATAATTTTTTAACTTCTTCACATATGTATGAAAGTGTTTTAACGTTCTTTAGGTGTGCAAACTAAAACCTCCAAACTCATGACTCCGTCTCCATAGCACAAGAGATGAATCATTTGCCTTAATGAATGTGTCTATGGGTTAAATGTCTAAATTCAGGATAATCGCACACATTTCTTTTTACTTATCATTACTGGAGGGTAAAAAACACCTCTGGAGAACATTTATCCCTATCTGAAAACAGGTATCTAAGATGAGCAAAACCAGTGGACTTCCACTGGCCATAGAAGGAGTTGAAGTGACTGGCTTAGACTTAATGACTAAATTTCAGACAGCTGAAATTGGAGAAGGTAAGCACCATCTCCCAAAAACAAGAGAATGCCCACTGACAGAAGCCTAAATAAACAATTGCATTTTTCCAGACGAAAATGCTCTAAGGTGGAAATACATAATATCTAATTAACAAAAATATTCTGAGGTACCACAGGTAGGTGTGTCCCTGAGCCTGCTTTGGACATCACCCCTTGTAGTCAGAAGGCAAGTGTAGGTGCCATGGGAGGTCTCAAGAGGTGCATTCTAGACAGGAAAATGTATGGAGACATGATGACCCTCCAAAGGCCTGCAGACCCCCATCTCAGCACTGTTTATGGAAATATATTTCTCCTCATGGAGGGCTTCATAATGAGGCTAAAGAAAGGCACTCCTCCTTTAGGCAGACTGGATCTTACCACGACAGTGTTGAGTAGAAACAGTTGGTCTTCACTTTCTTGTATTCACCCTTGATTACACTACTGCAACATAAATATTGTTTTTATAGCTGAATTATCAACCTCTTAAAATCCCTGTTTCAATAATGGGATTGGTGACAGCACCTCAACCATTACAGCATAAGAGTGCCGCTATAATTATCATTATAGGAACAGATCTTACAGCAAGGCAGAGTGGTACACTCATTAATTCCTTTGCCTGATGCAGCCAGGAGTCAGATACAGCTCCAAGTGTAAAGGTCAGAAGTCATATCAATCTGCTTCATAAATGTGGATTTTAGCGAGATGCAATGTCGTGAGGGGATGGCAGCAAAAAGCTTCCATGTTTTTACAGTGACCCTGAAGCAACAAATCGAAAATGTTAATATCCATTTAGATTAACTTCCTATAATTTTTATTTTTAACATAATGGTGATAAAAAACCCTGAGGAAAATTCATACAATTTACACCTGATTAACAGATTTAGCTGTGGGTTTGTTGCTGTTACTGCATTTAGAAAGTTTGCTTGAAAGAGTGTACCATATATACTGAAGCTTTCTATTACATATAAAATCAGTCATATTTCAATATCCTAACTTTAGATTGTAGTGACAATGTGAAAACAGTTTTTTTAACTCTGTGAGCTTAAACTCGCAGTTCCCATCTTGCTTCAGAAATCTAAGTTGTCTCAAAGCTGGTGGATTTAAGCTGTGAGACAACTCATACAATCTGGACATCAATTAATGTTTAGTTTGCTGTGTATCTTAAGCAATGTTTACATGACAATAGGTCCTCTTCCCTTTCTTTTCCCATAGGGTAATGAATGAAGAGACAGACAAATACAATAATGATACAATATTATACTGTTTGAATAAAGATAGACACTGAAAATATAAACATTGAAAAACTATTGGACATTAAACACCACACTTACCCATACATTAATATACATGTTTTCTTATTTTCTATGTCTGTGCTTTGTCTAGAAGCCTTGAGGAACTGAAGTTAACTTTTCTTACACCATCATTAACCGACTAGAGTTCACAAGCTTGATTAGCTTGAGTGATTGAAGATGAAATACAGTTGAGAGCTGTCATCATTTATGTAGTCATTTATTTATTTATGAAGATTATTGTTCTTGGGAGGACTGAAAAATCTTTCATTAATTAGTCTTGCTTTTCCTCATCCACTATGTTTACATGTTAACATACATACACGTCAATTTTTAAAACTAATTGTAGATGATGTGTCAGTGTTTTCTGTCATCATCTCCTGTGTTAACAAAGTTTTAAAGTTCAAATGCATATAAATCCACAAACATCACGCTGGTATGTTTCCTTGCCATTTCAAACACTTTTTTTGACAAAAAATGTTGTGTTCAAAAGCTTCCTCAGAAAATAACCTCAAACACATGATGTACACAGATATGGAGCTCAATCAGCACAAAATAAAAGGCTACTTGAAATGAGTTTTTATTCTTTTAATATAATATATTGCTAGCAAAACAACTACTGCTTTCCTACATGAAGCAACGCAGTATCTCTGTCCTGCCTCCACCTATGACCCTGCCCTGAACAAATGAGCTCATTATGCACATTTCAAGAGATAAAAAACGTTCAGGAGATATTCTAGAAGCAAAATACTTTATTCCTCCAGGACAAAACATGGGTGAACTCACAGAAGGGTCACAAGCTGAAAGGTTGATTATTGCTGCCTGACTTTCAATAGAAGCTGGATTAGAGGCAGTATAGATGGTTTTGGCCACTGACTTGAATGGCCTTTGCAGTTAATCACTGCTGGCTCGTTAGCCAGCCCAGCCCAGCTGCTTGGATCAGCTCTTGGACAGGTAGCAAGCAATCAAGACACAGTGAAACATGAAGTAATGATCATTACAGAAAATGAATGGAGAAAAGAGAGAATATCCCTCATAAGTAAATCTGAGAACATCATTACATGATTGATGTTGGGCAGTTTGCTCGTTTTGTTTTCTTTCAGACACATAAGCACTGAAAATTGGGAACCAAACAATAACAAATCAATCCTATTGTTCCCCACTGCAATTAGGCACTAATATTTGGAAAAGACTGCTATCGTGTTTTCTAGAAATATCACTATTCACTGTCATATTTTCAGAGCTTATTAAAAGACACAAGGACCCTAGAATGCAGACTGCATTCATCAAATCATATCTGAAACACTGAGTACACTGGAGATTAGAAAACAAAACTTTTTTTTTTTTTTTAACTTTTTTAACATGGGCAAAACCATTTTTTATTCTCTCTCCGTGAGGTTAAAATGCTTTGGACTAAAAATTAACAATGAAAAATCAATCGTTATGCACCCATCCCACAGCCATAAAACTTCCACGCACAACAGTGATGCTGAACAGAAGCAATACTGTCATTAACTATGTATGTCCTTAAGTGTCAGGAATAAAGCCTAGAAAATTATATTACAGACAAGCTCAAACAGTAAGGGCATTCTTATTAAAGTCTCTCAGAAAATGGACAGGGACAATGGGGACTGAAATCACTGTAATAATACCTGCCATAAGGAAAACAAAACAGATTAAATAATTCAGGAGTATTTCATGAGCAGAAAAAGTGTGGTGTTCTGGGCAAGAAAGAAATAAAAAGGTATCCACAGCTTGGAAGGATTTGTAGTTACATCTTCTCCTTCCAGCATTAGTATAAAAATTCTGAAATTGGGTACCAAAGGTCAGCATGGTAGTACTGGTTAATACATAGAGAAATAGAAAACTGACCTCTGCACATTAAATGACATCTCAGAAGAGACAATGGCGACTTACTACACAACTTTATTTGTGTTTTTTCCTCATCTTTGATTAAATTAAATGGGTTGTTGAGATTCCTTCAGTAGCTTTAATAGTTCTACAATGAAATGATGTGGAAATTAAAACATCACTTTCTCTATCACTAATGAAAAATAAAAGATATGACAGAATGATGACAGTACATGCAGACAAACCATGTGCACAAAAATGAACTGTAGAGTGGTGTTCAACTATATTAAAAAAAAAAATCCATAATGTAAGCAGGAAACAATAAATTAACCAATTCCAACCAAAAATTTTAACCAACTGTGTTTCTACAGCAAAAACCAGAATAATAACGTTCCCTTAGTTATCCAGTAATCTAATAAAACTTACATTAGGTTTAGTATTTCTGGTTTTAATTATTCTAATTTTAGACACCATTCCTGGCAAAGTAAAGGTAACTTTCAGAGAACAACAATTTTTCACATCAAACTTCATTACAGTGACCCTTTACTTATATTAAAATACTCAAAACCCAGGAAATTCATAGATAGATGGCTGACCATGGTTTTAACTACGTTCCCTGAAGTTGACAAAAAGAAAAAATATTAAGTTTTGCAAGTACCTATTATCTCTCAAGTAAATTCATAATATACATAGACTTCTAGATGCTTAGGTGTCTGTAGCTGTACCCACAGAAGGAAAAATGACAAAGCCTACATGTTTATACTTGTGTAATACCCAACCTAACCACATAACTATCTAATAAAAAGTCACTTACCGTGCACTAATCAGAGCTTTTTAACATTTATTGTTCATGTACACATTCTACTGCTAATACAGGTATACCTCATTGAAGACAGCTTAAAGGTTTGGGGTTAGCAGCAGCCTTTCTATGCACACATGTGCCAAATCTTGATATTTGAAGGGAAAGGTTTACAGGTGTTCCTGGTAGCCACACCCTTGCTGCTTGCTGACCCCGGGCAAATTGCTGGGCAAGGAGAGAAGATGGGTGGATACTGGCTTAGCTAGGCAATGCAAATAAAACCACCATACCTGAGAGGTCTCCTGTTACTCTAAGTAGCTTTTCCTGCTCTGACAACTACACATTTGTGCACATTCCAATTAACAGAGCATTTCGATCCAGAGGTGTAATGTCAGAATACCAGAAAAGAAAGCAAAGCACCATGGTGAATGATGCCATGGAGCTGGACGTTTCACAGAGAATTAGGTCACCACTGAATGTATGTTTACACATTTGTTTCTTGTCTCCAATTACAGCAACTGTTGTTCCATCATGCTTTTTCATCAGTTTAAATAGTCTTCTCTCTGGTGAAAAACATAGCCAAAGCACTGAAAATCATTTTGCTCTTCTTTTTCTCGGTTGTTAGGCAGCTGGCACTCTAAATGTACTGAGGACCAGACTTAGGCAACTTTTCTCATTGTTATTCTGAATTCTTCTGGGTCCATTCACTGAAGATGACAAAATGAAAGAAACTCAATTTTGGAAAGCTCTGTGGACCTTCTAAGTGTGACAGAGGAGCAGCCTTCAGCTTGGTTTTCCTCCATTGGTGGTGAGAAGGAATGTCTTCAGATGAGCACCTCCTGAGTTCTTCAATCAGCAATTTTCTACTAAAGCTGTGGAAATCTGCAGGTTCTCCCCCTCTCTTAGGTATTTTCTCTGACAACAGCTGACACAGTCTGCAGTTGGAGCTTTGCAGACCCCTTGTTTTTCCTTACTTTCCTTACTTTTTTCCTTTCCTTACTTTCCTTTTGCCAAAGGCTGCTCCCAGCTTGGCTGCTGGCATGTGGAGCCAGTCTGCAGGTTTAGTCTCACTGCAGTCATCATGTAGGTAAGCCCAAAAGCTGAAGCATATCAGAGCTAAAGTACTCCCCAGATAGTTTTTTTTTTCCTTAATTAACTTTTTTTCTTTTTTCTCAAAACTCTCATTGTACTTCCATTGCTTTCAAAGAGTAATATAGAGAGTTCCCTTGTGACTAATTCAGCCCTATAAAATTTGCTCAATTACCATGAAGTGCCACGTAGGAGAGAGGAAAATGTCTCTGTATTCAAAGGCATTTAGTTTGAATCCTACCAAAGTTCTATTTTTCATTTAGAAATGCTGTCACCTCTCCATCAATTATATTGCTAGTTCTACCTTTTCAAAGCACGAAGTGGATGGGCAGAAGAAAGAAACTACAAAAAACCTCTGACTGGTTGGTCACATTTAGGAACAATATCTTCAGCTGCAATCCCCAGAAAATCCTCTTGCTATTGTCACTGCTACTCAAAAGTAAATATTGGTTGTGGAGGAGATGTGTTTTCTCCAAAAATGAGAGATTCACTCTCCATTAGTTTTCTCTGACCTCCAAAGACAGGAAGGAGATATATAATGAAACACTTAGACCACTTAAAAAGCTTGAAAAAATACTTTCCACTAGTTTTCTTACCAGGCATTGATGCATTTGAGCACACATTACAGCAGACCAGTAGTGCACAATTAATTCACAGTCAGAGGGAAGCTTACTGCATAAGGACAACAGAATTTGGCTTGTATGAAGTAGATAGATGTAAAACATTTTTTGATGGCTTTGTGACCAAAAAAGTAAGAAGAAAGAAAACTCTGAAAATCTTTTCAGTAATTAAAATAAATTACAAAAATAAATTGTCTTAAATCTTGATGTTGTTGACTTTAAAAACAGTTTCTATTTTAGCTCAAGGCAAATTCTACAGACTGATTACAAAAGCAATGAAAATAAGGTGCTGACACAATGTCAACTTTGGAGTAATAATTGCACTGCTATAATAATCTGTTTAATTGTTGTTTATTGTAATTAAATTCTCATGCACACCAGACTTGCAATTTTCTTTTCCATGTCAGCAAGGTTTCCTTTTATAGAACAGTTTGCCCAAAGCAACCAGTGACGTTACTAGACAGACATTAATCAAAGGACCCTACAAAGCTACACCTGGTATCCTTGAGGCAAAATGTTTGCCAAAACACAAAACCCACATAAATCCATGCACGGTGGTTATGGTGGCATTGTTATGCTTGAAAGCAAAAATTTTACAATTCATTTTTAAGTCTTTATTATATGAAGTAATATTCATGAGCCAATATTATTCACTTAATGACCAAAATACCTCTCATTGTGAAGACTGACAGCTAATTATAATTAAAAAGACCAGTAATTTTCCCATATCCATTTTCCAGATGTTAATGTAAACTAGATTGACAACATAGATAGACATAACAAAGGAGTCTAAGAGAATTCATTTGCACCTGTTCAATACGAAAACATCACAGAGGTCAGCAGAAAATTCAGAGTTAATTTTAAGATTTTGATAAGCTGAAATGACGTCTGGCCTCGGAGGAACATTGAGGGCAAACTCAATGAAAATTTATACCACCAAAGAAGCCTGGATTAAAAAAAACAAACAAAAAAAAAAACCTAAAGATAATTAATATCACTTTTACATAGTGCATCAGTAATGTTGAAGCTTAATGTGAAATAAACACTTGAGTCAAGTTAATCTGATGCTAAAATGATTGGGCAATTTATTACAGCTTAAGAAGGACATTGCCACCAGAACAGGAAATAAAGGTTTTAAAAGTTGGGTAATTATTTTCAATCAGAGCTGCTTTCAAGGTCAAATGTTTAATACTAGCCATTATTTTCTCTCTGCTAACTTTGGCAGGCATTTCACATGTCTCATCCATAAATAATTAAAGAAGTAACTGCTGTATCATCTTAACCTTTGGATTAAAATTTGAATGTCCAAGGTAAAAATTTTATTTAGTTTTTTTTTTTCCCTCAAAGACAGCAATATGTCGTTTATCTGGCCTAAAAAATACTGTCTACTGCTTTCTAATTCAACAATATAAACATTTCCTAATAAGCTTTCTCTGTGATTTATTTTTCCTTTTGGACCATACTCAGCTACTTCAGCAAATTGAGACAAATAACAAACCCGAAAGTTCTCTGTAAAGGCAATCTGCTAACACACACACCAAAGAAATTAAATGGAATTTCGGCTGCTGGCAGGCAAAGATGAAGTAATATTTGATGTGGTTTTATTCTACTAGTATTGCAACTGTTTGTGAAGAGAATGGAGGAGCTAGGTTTGTTTTCAATTTACTTGCTGGTATACAAAGGTCTAGATCTAGTAATGCCTCTATATTAGTTAGATATTTGTATCAGATTGAACACCACAGACTGGAAAGCTGACATCAAAGCAGCTCAAAAATAAGTGAAGGAAATGAGTTATAACACAATGTGTCGATAAATTCTGAAATGCACATTACTTTCTGAGCATCAGCATCTTGCACTAATGTTGATGTCCTCAGTATTAATCATATTTGGTTTTTCAGACCACAAATTAGGAAAAGGTTCTACACAACTATGCTCATTCAGTCCAATTCAGTTACTGAAGCACATGTTTAGAACTTTCTTTAAAACAAAGAGAAAAGAGAATTACAAGACATGTTCGTTCTAACACTAAGCAAACTTTTAAATATTTTTATGTCTGTTCTTTTTTTTTGTGAGTCTACTTAACTAAAATAATTGTTCTTTGTGGGGGTACAAGTAATGTGGGGAGTTAGGCAAGGAAACAGTATTTTATGAGTGATTAAATACAAGTGGAGGTTGATTTTTTACATGTCACAACTTCAACAATAAGAAGCTATCAATTGAAAGGAAGCCTGGGAAATGGTAAGAGAAGTCACCCATAAATTAGAAGAAGAAACCAAGCACAATATTTAGACATATTAATATAAAATAATGGTTAAAAAGGGGGGGAGGGGGGCTGGGGAAGTAGGATGCTCTATGGCACTGGTGAAAATATACAGCATTTAAACACAAAAGGACAAAAATCTGTGAAACCAAATAGCTATATACCTTTAAAAAGTGTTTTTGAAAATTTAGCACAGTAGTACTTTTACTGAGGCCCTGAGTCAGCAAAATAAGTAAGCAATTGCCTCATTTAAGTCCATGTACTCCTTATTTAAATGTAAGAAAATTATAGCTAAATCCTTCTCTCAGGAACACTCAGCCTTAAAATTCTACTCATTCTGTTTGCTTTTGATTATTTTAAAATTACTTAGATTTTTTTTAAATGTCATTATACACACATAAGTAGATGTCCTGACAAAGTCTCTTTGTATTTACTCTAATCCTACATTATTTCCCAGTGTTTCTTAAGCTCAGCATTTCTTGTTGAGCTGCAATTAATAAATTTATGTGATATTTGGCTACACAAAAAGCAACTATATCACTGCCTACAACAACAAAAAAGAAGAGTGGGGAAGGTGTATCTAATAAAAAATTCCAACACTCACAAACTTCTGCCTTAATTGCCTTCTACTAAAGAAAAGCAAAAGTTGTTAAAATCTTTCTCCTGGCTGTGGTCACAAATGAACAATTTTCACACTTACAGACATTCTAATGGACGTAATAGCTTCTCTACTGCCTACCATAGTAGTCAGTTATTATTAACTATTAAACCAATTACTGAGGATTGATTTTTGAAAATTAACTTCTACTCTGAAACTAAATGCCTACTGGTTCACATTACAGCAGCCATTGGGGAACATATGTTGGCATACTGCTGCCTAGATTTATAAAAGAACTTCACATTAACATGGTGTCTGTTGAGTTATTCTGTAGGATGCATTACAATTCCAATCTTCAGGATAGGGTCAGAGGCAGAACCTTATTTTCACATCTTTGCTCTCTGGGACATGATAATTTAGAAAGCAGCTTGCTTTGCCCCAGGAAAAAAAAAGAAAATATGATCAGAGTTTTCCATATGTCACTCCTTACAATGTTATCTTAATTTAAAATGAAGTCCTCAAATTAAACTGAAAGGTGTATTTTGGAAAGAATGTCTACAAGGATATGGGCTCCCTGGAGAAACTGCTCCCACATGAAAGACCTACAGTTTCCTCCAAATCACTGAGAATTGCTATCACCTGAATGCATGTAACACTTTGAGCTTTCAAAACTGGCTCAATGCAGAATACGCTAAAACACTTAAGAGAGTAATGGTTTATCCTGCTATTCAGAAATTGACAGTCATAGATGAGTTATGTTTTTGCTATCTTTTTTTTGGAAGCATTAGCCAATCAGAGACTAGAAAATGCAAATCAGCCAATATGAACAGACCTTGTCTATGCAGAGCATCCTAAACTTTGTTGATAAAGTGTCATGTCACAGCGCACTGAAAAGGCAAAGAAAAAAATTTTATCATCAGTCTACAGTATACCTCTTCATTCTTGAGGCAAATTCAGTGCCTTGAATAATAGGATCCCCGGAGGCTCTATTGTGCTATATTTACAACAATCCATCAAAATGGAAGCTACCTGCTTCAGCTCGTAGATAAAGTACTTCGAAGTCTTTCCTATTTTTCCAGCTCTTCTGGTAAATCACAAGGTGCACAGCTGTAAACAGCTGGATGCCAGGTAATACAAAATTCCATATCCACATGAGAAACCTACATCTTTATGTACACAGATAGGTGATTCCCTTGGCCATAAATCTACTTAATAACTTCCAGTTGATGGTAGAGTGAGGATGGAGAGGAAGAGTGAGCTCAGCATTTTAACTTCTGAGTTAATATTGACTTCTAGAAAATACTTACCTGTGAACAGATAAACCCCAGCTACAGGCCTGTCATTAGTCCCACCCTTCAATGGCACCTCTCCAGTTCCTCAGAAGGGAAATAATTTTGTCAATTCCTTCCAGTTTCAAGCTTCTTTATTTTGTCTAATCCCAGATGTCGTATCTTTCCAGTGCCATGGAAGAACAGAGTATTTTCACATCATATTTTAGCACATGGAATCCATCCCAGCCAAATTTATCACTGCCAGATGGCTGACCCTTATTTACTGATGAAAAGTTAGACACAGAGATAAACTTTAATCAGTTAAAACATCCAGATTTTCTGCATGAAAATGGCTGGGTAGCTCTTGCCTCACCATATTCACCAGCACCAACAGATCATCAGTTTCCACCACATCACTCTCAAGCCATAAACCAACAGACCTTCATGTGATTGTAACACCTTCTAAACTAAATCACGTGATTAGCCAGTAAAGGGCTTAGGCCTTTGATACTCCAATTCATAAGGAATACACAAAATTATCTTTTGATGGCATTAATCCTATCTTTGAAACTAATCAATTTTTAAATACTTGCAAGATAAAAACCCCATGTACAACAGGACAGTTGTGCAACAGAGGATGTAAAGGTTATTAGGCGTTACAGACACAAGTAATATATTGCATATATTATTTATTGGCTACTTTCTTGGTTGGAGAATAAGTTCTGAACCTAGAAAGTTTACGAGGAATGAAAATTTCAGTATCCGGTTAAAGATGAAGATCATCAGCATCTTATCAGAGGGTTGAAAAAAAAAAGAAAAAAGCTAAGCTTGTCTACGGAATTTGTAGGCTTTGACTTCATCCCAGAGTAGTTCTATACTATATTCTCTGTTTTAACAGTTCACTAGTTGGGTTCTGCTTTTGAAAATGGTGTGATATGGTGCATAGAAAGAGATTCAGAGAAATAGAAAGAAAAGATGTAATGAAGGATAAAGCTCAGGAAAGTAGGCAACCCCAAGCTGATGATTCACGGACCTGAGTTAGATATTAAATGTGAACTCCAACAAGAAATGTAAGTGATTCTGCAAACAGTTTGTAAACACTTTGCTGTGTGAAACAACGTTGCATTACAGTTCCCTGAAATAGCTCTGATTGAAAAATAACAAACCAACAACAAAAAAAGTTGTAACATAAATGCAAGCTGTATTAGTCTCTCTAGGTTTTGCCTGTAAGACAGTAGAATCTTCTTTTTAAATTATCTTTCTGTCTGTGGACTACCACATATGTACTATGTGTAACCACCTATCTTCTATCCCATTTCACAGAAAGATGGTTCTTAGAATTTCATATAGTAGCCAAGGTAATTTTTTAAAAGCTCAGCTACTCTCCACAGCTAATGAGAGCAAATGCACATAATATAACTACCTGTTTGCTGTAATTTTTCATAAATGCATTTTAAATGGCAACATAAATTTATCCTCCAGAATAAAACTGGAATTCAGTGTTTCAATTCCCAGTTTTTCAAAATGTGTCTGTATATTAAGAAGAATCAAAATTTACAGAGGGCCTAAATCTTCATGCTCCCACAGTTAAGCAGCTACTACCTAGATGCCTGTGAGATAAGAAACTTCTCTCAGGTCATGATATTGAATATTTGTCCACTTCTGCTTTTCTTACACCTTTTTCTGGAAGGCCTGCACTGGATACTGACTGAGACAATGTGCTGGCCTAGTGGGACTGTCACAATGTGCAGCTTCAGTATTACATGTGGTTTAAAGAAAGGGTGTGTTTTCCTAAATCCCATTTTGCAGATAGTACAAAGGAAAACAGCACTGTGAGCAATTAATGGAAATGTCACACCTTTTTCAGAAGCGTGCAATAACAACTCCAGTGTACTAGCTTGAAAACAAACAAGTGGAAGATCATAAGTCAGAATTGTAATTTAATAGGAAAATTAAAATAAGTGCAATTGTACAAGAACACTGACAGAGTCAGGATACAACCTGACACCCTGTTAGTCAGGGTGGTGGTAGCAGTCCAGATGGAGTGGTCCTGTTGAAGCAGTGATCCTGTAGAAAAGGGTCTGGTCTTCACTTGACGGTCCAGTGGTGTAATTTTTGTCCTCTGGGAATCCAGTAGGTAAGGGCAGTTTGTGCTGTTCCAAACCCCAGGTTATATCCAGATGGGAATGCTTGGCTCCTCCCCCCAGGGCGGGGCATCTCCCAATGGGCTGATGTAATTCTATGAGTCATGTGGTGGGTCCTTGATTGCCCATTAAGCAGAGAGAGCTCCCCGAGGGAGTTATCAAGGATGAGTCATGGTAGGAGATAACGAACACTGCCCCAGCTGCTTTAACAGCTTGTGAAGATGATAATAGAACACATGCTTTTGGTTATATCTTACATTGTAACCTAGGACATACAGTCAGAAAAAGAATAGAAATTAGGAACAAACATCAGAACTATTAAGTGTTGCAGTGCCTTTTTTAAGCGTGGCACAGTGTAGCAATCCGCAACCTTCCCAGAGAGCACGGCTCCACTGCCCGTCAGCAATAAAGGAGGTGAGGGATGGTCTCCGCATGGCAGTTCCACAGAAGAACTTTATTTACGTGGTCTGAAGGTTCCCAGAGGCGAAGATCAAGACACAGCAAGGTCATGGGGTTTTGTACGGGGATGAGGAGGGCGGAGAGAGAGTGAAGGCCAATGGTCTCAGGGCACAAGGGGAGTACATGGGCAGGGTTGGGGTACAGGGGCCAACAGGGAAAACCCAAAGGAGTGGCCAGGAACGGGGAGCAATGGGAGAGCGGGAAAGGGAGAACAATCTGGAAGGGGAAACATATAGGGGTAGAAAAGGGGAGGATAGACACAAAACCAATAGCAGTAATGCAAGGTGCATACAAAATGCTGAGGGAAAAGAGGATCTTGGGAGGAGCTAATCCGCTCACCCTAACCAAGAGATCTCCTGGCTGCTGCCTTTCAGGAGGAGATGGAAGCTTTCACTTTTTGTCCTTATAGGCCACCACCACACAGGTTCCCACAATTAAGACCATTTCTACCTTCAAATTACAACATCAGAAACCACACACAGTATGTGTGTAGATATGTTTTAGGCAATATATGACAGGAGAAACTGAAAAGGCCACTAATTATGGAAAATGTACTTTCTCTTTTCTGTATCTCTCCTTCAAAGATGAGATTTCAATGACATATGAAGGAACAGTCTACCCTATTCACTCCTTCCTGTCAGTGTTTCCTGTGTTCCTTCCTCTGGTTTCTCTGCTTCTAATTCATTTGAATACCATGCAAATAAAATTTTACATCAGACTGTAACCACACATGCTTCAAATTTAGGATGTGTATATGCAAAAGGTTAATGTGATACTTTCAAATATATTTTTAAAGATGTATATGCAGTTAAAAATATAGACCACAGTAGAATTACAGATATTTCCCTCTCACAGCACACATTCCCATGTCCAATGAATGAAATGGACATGCATGTACTTTTTGTACAGAAAAATATGCCTCAAAGCAGCTCAAGAAGGAAGTTAGCAATATTTCATTGCAGTCTTAATTCAAATTTTCATTTCATTTGCTTCTCTCCTGTTTACCTTCAAACAGAAAGCAAGCTTTGAATTTTCATACCATGAAGAGATTTGCATGATATAATGTGGAGGATCAACTCATTCCTTGGGAAATTTCCAGGAAAGGGGTGCATCAAATAGGCTAGAAGATTGGAGCAAGGTACCTAACTATCCTTCCTTCCTCCAGATCTGTGGTCACAGATGGTACCTAGGGTATGAGCTCTAGACTGCAGCAAACAAGGGAAAAAATGCCTTTTTTGAAAGCTGCCGAAATCTCTAATAATGAATTTTATCATACAACCTATATATAATGTCTGTCTCTGTATCACAGCTGTAGCATAATATACCTTCCTCTATTAAATGGTTCAAATTTAAATCCAAAAGCTTATGTACATATCACAGAATCACAAAATCATTTATGTTGGAAAAGACCTCTGACATCATCAAGTCTAACTTTTGATCAGCATCTTGTCAACTCTAGCATGGCATTAGTTGCCACGTCCTGTTGTTTTGTATCTCCAGAGATATGGCTTCACCAGCTCCCTGGGCAGTTCATTCCAATGTTTAACAACCCTTTACATGAGTAAATTTCTTTTGATGTCCCACCTGAATCTCCCCATGTGCAGATAAGGCTGTGTGCTCTCATCCTGTCACTGGTTGCCTGGGAGAAGAGGCAGACCCTCACCTGGCTCCTTTCAAGCAGTTGTAGGGAGGTGATAAGGTCTCCCCCAAACTTCCTTTTCTCCAGGCTAAACACCCTCAGCTCTCTCAGATGCTCCTCATACGAATTGTGCTCCAGACCCTTCACCAGCTCTGTTGCCCTTCTCTGGACACACTCCAGCACCTCACCATCCTTCCTAAATTGAGGGGTCCAAAACTGAGCATAGGGCTTGAGGTGTGACCTCACCAATGCCAAGTCCAGGGGCACAGTCACTGCCCTGGTCCTGCTGGCCACACTACTGCTGATCCAAGCCAGGATTCCGTTGGCCTTCTTGGCCACCTGGGCACACGCTGGCTCATGTTCAGTGGCTGTCAACCATCATCCCCAGGTCCTTTTCCATTGGGCAACTTTTCAGTCACTCTTACCCTAGCCTGTAGCATTGCATGGGGGTTTTGTGACCCATATCTCATACTTCAACTGGACTGTTCAAGAAGCACTTTAAGAATCTTGGAAATCCAGCTATGAATTGATTACTAGTAAGAAACTCTACTTTCCACAAATACTCAATTTAATTTGCTCAAGCATATCTGTTTTAGCAAAGAACACAGTATTTCTTAGTATTGTGACACAAAGAACACGTCATCAGACACATTGCTTTAAATTCATTAATCAGTGGACTCAAGATTATTTTTCTTGTTCTCTTTCCCTTTACTTTAGCAAGTAGAATTAATTCAGTCACATCCTAAAATATGAATAATACTGGAACATTAAAGTACTGGAAGAATGCTATCACAGAACCTTCTTATTGTTGCATCCCCAGTGGGTATTTCTTATCTCAGGCACTTGTATCTGCCCCATAACTGTGTCTATATCAGCTTGGCTGGAAGTTTTTCAAGTGAAATAATAAAGAAATGAAGAATCAAAGGATTCAGTAGTGTGAAAGGCAATGTTTTAATTATCAAAGAGAGATATTTCAAACCTTTTTTAAAACTAAAATTGATATCTAGGACAGGATTAGACTCTAAAATAAACCATATTCATTTCCTTTCTAGTCAGAGCTACACACAGCTAAGACATTCAATATTATTCAAAATGAAATGACATGTAATATTCTCTTTTACTTGCTCTCTGTGAAGAACCAAATTGTAAAATTTAAGTAATACCCATGAATCTTTTTTTAATGGTATCTGTAACTGTACCAAGAAATTCTACACCCAGCTGTAGCTTAAATAAATTTAGATTCTCAATAAGGAAATGACTGCTACACACAACAAATAATAGCAGCTAGTTCAAACATGAGCCTTAGGATAACTTCTTTCTTGAAAAAGCAGTTTAAGCTGAAATTCCAATTTCGCTGCTTATTTTATCAAATAGCTTTTTACTACAACACTTCAATGCCCTATGGAATACATTTTCACAGTAAAAGATTACCAGATTAACCCATGTTTAACACTCACATCTTTCAAGATGCAGATTTATCAAAGTAAATGTTTCAGTAGAATCCATTTACAAACTTTAGTAAACAGGTCATTCTGGATGGAAGAAAAGTACACATGAAACAACAATCCTAAATTGCTATCTGCAAGGCCAGTAAGAATTATTTTAAACTGATTATCAAATGAGATTGTGAAAAATGTAAATTGGCTTCACCCATTAGTTTTACATGCAGTAATAAAGTGTGTGCCAATGCTATATAAGTAAGTAATCAATACAGGAGCACGGACTTGGAGAATTTCGTCATGTAAACAGATCTACACATTTTTCTTTAGTACTGAGCAAACATTTTTCCACCAGTTCATTTTCTCATTCTTATAGAGGAACTTGAGTTTGCACAATGTATTCTTCTCGCAAAAAAAAAAAACAAAAAACTTCTTTACTGGGTAGAAGGACCTCTACAGTTCTTCCTTCTCCCTTTACTCTTTGGTTAAATCTTCATTAGCAAAAACATCACAGTATGAATTGATCTGTAGAACAAAATATTAGTTCTGAGAACAGGTGGTCACACTTTGTGTGTTTTGAGGACCTCCAGACCTGTTGACTGACAACCAGTAGTGTTTGGAGTGCATTAAGGGGAGATCCTGGAGACCATCTTTTGGTTTAATTTCATACAGGTTAGACACAGATTGGAGGAATGACTGGGAAAACTCCAGAAGCAGACTAGTCTGATCCAAACTAAAATTTGCAGATGTACCCTATAAACACCTATCTCAGTGTACTTTCTGATCAAGTTTCCTCTCCTAAAAATTCTAGATTAACTCTCCATTTCATGATATTCATCTCACTATAGTATACAATGGTTCTCTCCATACTTCCTCTACTCCTTCATGGTGTGTTCCTCATAATCCATTTCATTTTAGATGGCGACCTCCTTGCTTTCTTAAGAGAAGGTCCTTTTCTCAATGAGTGTTAAACATTCACTATTTCTGCAAACTGCACTATCCTGAGTGGCTGTTTTCCAAAGCTGAGATCAAGAGCAGTGTACCAGACTGCTATAATAACTCTCCATTTTCCTATATGAAGTTCTTCAGGGAAAAGAAAATAGAACTACACCACTTCTAACAGATTTTGGAGTTTTTCAATTTAATGAAAATGCCTTGCTTGCTATAGGGTGCTACAGGCCTATTAAAAATGCCTACAGAAGAGATAATTCACTATTGTATTCTGAATAATTTTGAATTCCTATAGATACCTATTATATTTCTATTGAACATTATAAGTTAAACCCTTATTATGAAATTCCACTATGGCCTTTTGTTCTAGGCAGTAAAGCATAATACATAGCATGTGCAAGTTTTGTGTTTATTGGCTTGAGAGAAACAGAAATGCTTATAGAAATCTTTATAATGGCTTCTACACCTTTCCCCCCAAAGTGAGGAAAGTCCCAAAGGACTGCTAAATTACGGTGTGCTGAAAAAAAAAATGCATGATATGCCTAAATTTTCTAGTCCTCCACCATCTTCTGTTCCACAACCTTTGCAGGGCTGACCAGATTTGCCCAGTCATTGCCAGTCACAGGCTTTTGCCAGTGGCTGCTGCACTGCCTCTGTTTTTGCATCCTTGTCCAGCGACGTGTTGTGCTTTTAAAGCATACTATATTTTTTTAACATTAAATCTTCAGTGCACATGGAAACAAGCCTGATGGATGTGTTAGAGACCCTACAGAATTTTTAAGGCATAGCAATGTAAAATTGTAAATTCTAAACTCCTTCCCCCTTAACAGAGGCAACGTTATACTATCTATATTGATACAATATATATCACAGTGCTGAACATCTGCTCAGATTCATTAGCCTAATATCTTTGTGATGGTATAAGAAAAATAAATAAAGAAAGAGAAAATATAGTTAAAAGCTACAGCCATATCTCCCAACATTAGAAAAACGTGAATTATTTTGTCACATAACTTCTTCCAACAAGAAAGAAGACAAAGAGGTTAGAATAAGGATATTTTCTGTCAAGAGCATAAACACAGATTCACATTTCCAAAAGTAACATGGGGTGGAGAAAAACATATAAACCTTGAAAAAAACATAAGACCTTTTACAAAAAATAAACACTTCAGCACATTTTAAATCATGTGTGTGATAAAGCTGCTTTCCCAGACAGACAAAGTGTGAATTCTTGCCATGGTTCTTATTCTAAATAATTTCAGTAGGTCACCGTTCAGCATGTAGCCTGGAGCAGATCTGTTACTGAAGTGCTTACCATGTTCTACTACATCAAAAATGTTTCCTCTTGTCCAGCATTTTCCTCTGATGAAGCAAAAGATTAAGAGGATTAGATGCCTTTCCTTGGATCAGTTTTGCAGTTGTACAAACTCTATGCAGCTTGTGAACATTTTACTGTTTCTCGAACATTTTTCCCTTTATTATTCCACCTTTGATTGGCTTTGTGTCTCCAGTGTCCCTCCCCCTTCTTTACCCCTTTAAAGAATGACAAAGCTCTGAAAGCACCTGAAGACATTTTGAACAGTGTATGTCTCATATTTATTTGTGCTTGAGTGCAAAAGATTAAATTTTCACCTCCCAAGTGACAACTCCCTCTCTGTAAAAAGAACACGTTTGAAAGAGTTCTCCTGCAAATGTGCTATTTTTCGCATTTTTCTGACTTCCTCCTACATATTTTCTATTTCCCAATTAAGGCATATGTACTTGTAAGAACTCATTTTCATAATGGGGTGCTAGGGCACCAGCAATTAAAGAGAAAATGTAAAACCACTTTCACTTAAAAAGGACACAATAATTTTATTGATTACAAAGAGACTTCCTCATTAAGAATACCAAATACGTGGAACAGGCACATATTTCTCTAGACTGTGCTCCTGGAAACTGAAGATACGGGACTCAGCTCCTGCCCATCAGTCTCACAGCTGTGTGAGCACAAGATCATAGCTTGACTAACATTCTCTTTTCCTGGAAGCAGAGGCAGAGCTAACAGCCTGCTACACAGCCACACATTGAATGACCCTAGCTTCTGACCTGAAACAGACCCTCAGAGGCATAATTGCAGCAAAATAAGGATACACAGACTCCAGATTTAAACAGAGGTGTACTATGCATAGACTGCTATCCTATCTGGATGCAGACAACTCTTACTCTTGGTTCCTTTTGATACATAGCCCTCATTATGTCTTACAATGTGTGTCCTGCAGCTTCAGGCAACCAGAACCTCCACTGCTCCAGTCCGTACTCTTCTGTGGACGTCTGATCTAAATTTCAAAATGTCTGGATGAAACCCAGACCTCTGACAAAACTAACTGTGTCACCTTGCCAGTGTTTATGTATGGTTCATACTCTTATTCCCGTCCATTTTAGGCATTTCCATTACCCAGATTTTCTACAGGTCTCAAAAGATATTCAGATGAAAGGTGCTGTGCCATGCAGTACTTTACACAGTGAGGGTACTATACAACCAACAATTAAAAATATGCTCTTATTTCATTTGGCCATGCTGTTGTCTTTCTGAATTTGGTTTACTTAGGAGAACTAATTGCTTTTATGCGTGGGAGCATGTACATACACATTTATAAAATGTAAGTAATTAAAGCAGTCTTCTCTCTGTCCTTTCTACCAACATGCTGCCTGTGTTCTCGCATTTGATCAATGGTGTAAATGAAAGTGTTTCTCTGTGTGTCAGCTCTCTGCTATTGTACCTGAATCATAATGCAGTTGTGACCTTGTGCCTTGTCTCTACTCTACCAGTAGAGACATGTTGTGGGTAAGTTCCAGAGTAAAGTCTAGGACCTTTCTGGAGATAGTTCCTTGTTGTCACGTTGCTGGAAATACTGTCTTCAAGAGGAGCTGAGGTTCCCTCAAACTGTCAGTGACCTCCTCAGCTATGGCCAGAATCCAGTTACAGGCACTCTGACATTTCGTTCTAATTCAAAACAAACATAAAAAGTTATAAAATTCTCATGAAAAGAGTGTTCAGGACTAAATCCAGGGTCATAATTTGGGAGAGCTGTTCAGCAGCCAGGGAGAATCCGTAACTCCCAGCTACACACTGGCTATCCACTGTGCTTGTCAAGCAGGGCAGAAGCAGGATTGCTGCTGCCCAGGCAAGCTGCAATCTCCCAGCAGTGTTTTCAGTGATGATTCTGCCCTTTAAAACCACCAAAGGGTCTTAACCCAGCCTCAAACATAAATCTTCTCTTGGGTTAGGCTGTGTGCAGGTTCAACAACTAAGTCTGCCTTCTATGAATAGGCTGTTGGCAAGAATGAGAGGAGAAGAAACCTACAGCAACCAGTTCCCAGCACAAATACTCCAGTATTTTCAAGCTTTTCAAACCTCGTCTCTTTGTGTTACAAGCTGCTGAGTGCAGTCTACAATTGGTAGTTTGCCTGTGTTTTTCTATCGGCACAGAGTCAGTTTAAACAACCCTGATGCACACCATAGCCCCAGTAAATTTGGGTTCTGCCGTAAGATTCACGTCCATAAGATTGTGTCATAGTCTAATTTCTTTTTGAATTATCTATTTCAGCAGTCTCTTAGGTGCCTGTATTAGAGGTAGGAACCAAGAGGTCTTGGTAGATCTGTTGTTAAGTATGTCCTTTTAATCATATAATCAAGTATGTATATATAAGGCTGAAAGTGACTGCAATCGGTGAGGTAGGAAAACACTCTCCTCTCTTACTTGCACATTGTGAGAAGGCATCACTTACTGCCAGTCATTGAAGATATGAAAAAAGCAGCCTTTACAAATGGGGCTGTTGGTCAGACGTGCAATGCCTTTTCTGCTACTTGGCCATACAGGAATAGCCAATCTTTAGCTAAGTTCCTTTATCTTCATTTGCACAAATAGCAGCCATTAAGCAAAGTCTGAATTCAATCTGCTTGTCTCCAATGGGAGATAAAGTTGAAACCATCTGCTAGTTCTTAAAAGCAATGAGGCAAATTTTATTACTGAGTGATTTGGTTACTGATGCCCTTGTTTCAGCTGACACATTGAAGTCTTTCTCGTCTAAGTCTTGCCTAAGGTCCAAAAAGAAATTGTAATGCCCAATGCACTGTTTGTAAGTATCAGAAAAAAAATGCCACAGAACTATTGGAAGGAGCTGTTCAGAAGTGGCATACCAGTCTTTTGGGTCAAGATTAACATGAATGATGGGGTCCCCAGAAGAGTCTTACAATTCATTTTCTTTATATGTTTTTTTTGCCCCCTGTTCTTGTACCATCTTGTTTGTATGTAAATTTTTCTTGACTATAAACAGTATCGAAAATTAAAAATTAACATTAAAATTACACATGACTTTATGGGCTCAATCCTATTACAAAAAACACATCATAGCAAATATTCTGTATAACAGTATTTAGACATCTTCATTGCATTCATCATAGCTAACTACATTTTAAATAAACCCACATGTTAATGCTAACTCAAACTTCCCAGATATTGATACTGGCAACAGTATGACCATCCTTGCTAACTCTGCATTTTCGAATAATCCAGAGAGGTCTGGACCACTTACTCCAACAGTAAATACATTGGCAGAGCGTTGTGCTCTCTGAAATCTCATAAAACTCCTCAAATTCCTTTCCAAACCACACCCCAAATGGTTGGGTGAACTTGGTCCTTTAACTAAAGTAGCTATACAACACCTATGAGTAGTGTATATACCATGATAAATACACCTTATGCTATCATAAGGTATATAATACTTTCATTACTCTTAGGAAATTCAAGTAATTATCAAATTGGAATCATGCAAAAAATCACATTTTCATTCACATCCGCATTCTCCAAGCTAGAGAGGTTGGAGCTGAAGTGGTACAGCAACTTGAATGTCAAGAGGTGCACAATTCTTTCTGCTCATTAATGTGAAATAAAAAATTCAGATTATTCTTCACAGACCTCTTGCCCAAGACTGCAAGTTATTAAGCAGTTTGCCATTTGCTGGCTGCATGAAAGACTGCTGGAAAGACTGTGAGGTTAAAATTAGAGGAGGTACTAAAGATAAAGCTTTGGGCATAGACTCCCTGAACAAGAATTTAACACACCTGAGAAAATTAGAAACCTGAATGTACTGCAAAGACTTGCAAGCTGCAACCTTGTTCTGTTAAAAAGTTCTGACATAAACTGAACAGTGAACTGCTGGTGCTTAAGTGGCTTCTGCTTATAACTAAATACTTCTCTCTTCTAGGATTTTTCAGCAGTATATAAGGTTAAGGCTAAGATCAAACATTTCATTTGTTTCACCTACTTTATTCTCCCTGTCAAACTCCTGGGAAAATAAAAAATGCTTTTGTAATAAACTCACTGAACACAACAGCTGTTCATTCTCTTTTCTGAGTGACACAGTTGTGTTAGATCATGATCAATTTTTGTTTTTCACAGTGACACTACTGTGGTAGGAATCATTACTGGCTGTTTGGAAATTCTGTTCTAGCAATACCAAAGAAAAAAATTTAAAAGTCCTGTCTGCTACCTTTATTGCAGTGTTATGGCAGGCAGATTTATGGGAACTGTCTGGACTTCTCTGATCGTAATTAGCTGAAAGTCTTAGGCAGGGGTCTCCTCTCATTTTATTTTCAATGCATGCATGATATAAGTAATTACCAGTTTTGGTCAACTGCTCTTGAGAACAGATTTCTAAGTCTGAACTTCATTTAAATTTTACACCATACTATTTCCTTTTTGTCCATCTTCACCAATTCAGAGTTTAAAAAATAATAAAAAACTACTAAGAAAAAATAAAAAATCAAAACTGTAGTTAACTCAAGCAGCTTAAGAAGTGATTTGATTGCAATGGAAACCTACAATCAGTTCTTTTGGGCCAGGGAAGAATAAGGGAAATGCAGCTGTATTTATTTGACTGAGTCAACCCTTATTGGGATATTAAATAATGTAAAAATACCTATAGAAATTTAAAAAAAAAAAAGCAATTTTATTCACAGGATCTCTTGGGTAAAGGCTTCAGCAATTTGGGGGTGGAGCTTAGAGAATTTAAAAAACACAGGTCTAAAATAAACATCTCCTGTAATAAAAAGTTAAATGTCATCTGTTCTATAGATGAAAATATGGATTCATTACACTGTTGGCAAAATGCTGAATGTCTATAAAATATGGGAGGTAGAATACACTTGTAATTTAAATATAGATTAACAAG
Organism: Daphoenositta chrysoptera; assembly: GCA_013397915.1. Lineage (NCBI taxonomy): Eukaryota > Metazoa > Chordata > Aves > Passeriformes > Daphoenositta > Daphoenositta chrysoptera. The sequence goes on along the minus strand of VZRO01003403.1, from coordinate 454,107 downwards.
GTCCCCACGTTTTGTATTTTTATCGAGCAATTTGATATTTCCAATAATCAAAGCAGACTGCTTATAGCAGTTTCAATCTAGGCAGAAAAACAAAATTACTGTTTATTTCAGGAAGACACTAATGGCTTTGTTTTGTTTTCCCTTTTTTTCCCTTTTTTATTTTATCAGGAAGAATGGGCAAAAAAAGGAGATACACATGTAATTCGTGGAGAAAAAAAGCTAAGATTAGTTTTAGTCACTCAAAACAATGAAGTCAGAGGAACTCAATTTTATTCAGAGCCAAGAATTCAACACATGTGACCACTAGGAATACATAAAGAGGTGAATGTATATTTTGAGATTCTGGGTTAGCACATTTTAGAAGGCAAATTAATCACTCTACCCCAAGGGAAGAATTAGGTGCTTAATAATCTCAGCGATCTCTGACTTCATGGTGCATGTAGGGCACAAAGATACCAATAATGTCTATGGAGCCAGAATTCTCTTCAGGTTTCAAGTTTAAATAAACCATTCTACGCAATCATCTGTAGGAAAAGAAGGCTTGAGTTGTTACAGAGCATTACATTAGAGTATCTGGCTGATGTTGCAGCAATATCAAATATCTTTCAAGAACTGCTTGTCTGGAATAGCTTTTCCTACCTCACTAATGGAAAAAGAATCATAGCTGCGCTAAAATACTTCATTGACTTCTGCAATCTTTCACTCTCACTGACAAATATTTGTCTTACATTGTGTGCTGTTGTGCCATAAAGGTTATGGATCATCTGTAAAGATGTGGACTGTAGCAAGGGACTAATGTTTCCCATTCTGCATTTGTGGTGTAGTTCCTGTATATGACTGGATTCTAACTTCATATTTTTCCACACTTAAGGATCTCCACGTATTATGAATTAATTTTAACCAGTGTTTCCTATATGTACTTTTAATTATTTCAGACATTTCTTAACAGGCCCATTCCCTTACAAGAATTTTGGGTTTTGAAAGGGAATTACAAGATCACATATAAAGAGAAAATACTTCTAAGAAAAGTTGGGTTAAAGGATACTGTTTGCATATCATATATGCCTGTTTTAGAAAAACAATACATTTCCACTTTCCTTCCCTGCTTTTGAAGTTTATGTACTTATGCCATTTTTTTAATCCCATTACATTCCTCAGTGCCCACAGAGTGAAGACTTTAGCTCCAGTTAATACATCTAAGCCCATTGCTCTACTAAATTCCAGGGTCACTCATATTTTGTTTTACAGCTACTACAGACAGGTTTATTAGAGAGAAAAACAGAAATGGGATAAGCATGGCTTCCACCTGAAGACCACACATAAACCCTCTGTCTGTGCCTATGATATTTCTTTACCTGGCAAATGTTTAATTAAACCCAACCAAAGCAGCTAATCACGTAGGCTATTGGGCTAGCTCAGAACACTTTAAAGAGTCAAAATATCACAGTTGGAAATTCAGGAGTTTTACATAAAACATAATCAATTAAATTCAAATATCTCTCAGGAAACCACTGGGTTATGGCTGTTTTAGCAGTAGCCTAAATTAATGCAAATATAAACTGACTTGTCATAGACTCATAAGACTAAACAGCATCTCAAAAAAATCAACTAATCCTTTCTGATAAAAAAACGTAGAATTAGTTATGTATGTCTCATTAAAGTAAGATCTTTGGGTAAGCCATCCCAAAGAAATTTCTTAAATTTCTAAGTAATTTCTTTTTATCTTTCTTAATTATAAAAATCAAAAAACTGGGAGATGATAATCTTACTGTTACCATTCAGAATTAAACTTTGGTCAAAATTTCTGACACAGCAACAGAAACACTCTACAGGAAAGGAAATGTTTCCCTTTGCTGTCAAAACACTGCCACAAAGCCACTTTGCAGAAACTTAAGGAAATATCACTTACATGCAGATGAAGGCTCAAAGACAAGATAGGGTGCGGTGAGCAAAATATTTTGAAGCAGTAGATCTTCTGCCTTTGATGGAATGATACACCACTCAAGCACTATTTTCACTACCTCTCCAAAAGATGATACCTATTTCTTGATTGAAAAAGCAGGATTTCTCTTCTGAAAAGTTGGATTTTTAAGATATGATATGGTAGGAGCTACATGAGATAGAGTAATTCTTAAAATTAATCCTTAGCATCCATATAAGAAAACCATTATTCAATCCACTGTTTATGAAAGTGTGCCTATGATATATACAAAGAAATGCTAAAACAGGTGTTTCCATATATTTAACTGCTGAATAGCTAAAATTCACAAATTAAATTTCCTGAAATGGCAATATTTTTTCTATAGTACACATTACTTCAACAGCCTATTCAGTCACAGTATCTCAAGTGAGATTCAACAGATACCTCACTTAGTAACCAAGGAAATCCATCTCATTCTGAGTCTGTCATCTAAGATCCCTCCTCAGAGTGGTTCATTTGATCTACTTCTCTCCAGGAAAGATATAGAGATCCCACCATGATGTTTTTTGCATTTAAACACAGATCTGGATGTCTTAAGTGATGACAGCAGCCTTCTAAGTGTTTGAATAGGTAGTTTAGAAGCTATCCCGGCAGCTGAACAACATCTTCTTAGTAGAAGAGTCAAGTGCAGTTCCAGGACTCATTTTTTGAGTCAGACGGGCCGCAAAACTCATTGCAGGGGATTAATCATCAGGAGTTGATGGATATATCCTGTGACACATCGTAAAGCAAACAAGTCCATCAGCACTGACTCAATTCAGTCTGTGCCTAACCTCATAATCCCCCTACATACAAACCCCTCAGCTTTTAGGTGGGTGCCTGTACTGTGAAGAAGAATGAGAAATATCCTGGTGTAGATTTTTTTGGAAGGGTTTTGCCTTCTGTGAAGTGATGTAGTTACTGTCACACTAAAACCAAATTGCTGTTGACATGGTCCGCAGTTTATCATTTGTGTAGTGAACAGCCTGTTGGGTTTTAACACCAACTGAAGTACCTCCTGCTGAAACGCAGGCATTTTTATTGTAGGACAGCATGTGAAGGGTAATAGAAAAAAGGAAAATTTTTCTTGATGTCCAACAGAAAATCATTTGGCAATCAGAAAAGCTAAATATCAGACATCTACCTATTGTGTTGTTACAGTAGATGCTATCTGAATGTTTTAATATGAAACTGTAATGCTAACATAGAGGTTATTTGTAGTGTCTCTAACATTTCCTTCATTGTACAAAGAATTTTAATTAACTTAAAATTATTCTTAAGTAGGTTGATTCATGAGAATCTATGTACAAGTATATTCCACAGAAAGCTGCAAAATTAATTACGGCAGAAAACAACTTTACAAAGAATGATATCATTCTCACCTTTTGTTGTTTATCAGCATATAAAATAGATGTGTTTAAAAACATGTTTTATAAGGTCAATCCCTCTACAAACTTACTACTAAACACAAGAGGAGAAAAATTGTACACGACAGACATCATCCAGGTTAACCATAAGTAATTCGATCAATAGAAAAATAGAAATTCTTGCTAAGTATAAAGTATATCTCAGTCAACTCTTTGAAAATCCTTTTTATTTGTGTTAACTATTATTTCAATTTAGTGCCTCAGGTCCCGATTCTCACAGGACTTTATATTTGCAAGCACTGCCCAAAATGCAGCACTGTGACTGAAGTCTGGTATGTATGTTTTCACAGCATCACAGCCTCATGAGAATAACTTCTGTCAGAAACTAATTCAAAAAGCTGATTCACTTATTGCTTGAGGATCCCTCATTTACCTGTTGCTGAACTTTTGAGAAGAAACAAGTTACAATGCGTATCAGTATAAAAAAAGGTGCTGGAATGAAAACTACTTGAATGACTGTCTTCACTGAAAAGCAAAACAATAAGTATTTGGGAAGTTTCTTGTCCCCAAACAGCACCAGTGAAATTAAACAATCCTCCCAAGAAAAGATCTGCCCTCACAGGAATCTTTGTATTACTGCATAGGCTCTGTGAGCCTTTTCAAGTGTGCAGTGAACAGATGGAGGTTGTTACAAGCTTTTCAAACCAGTGTTTACTGCAAACCTTCAGGCAATCTGTCATGGTTTTTTGTATTCCCAGGGACTTTTAAAGTTCTTGGAAAGGGACTAAAATCATAAATGTTTCTTACTAATTCACTTCTGCTTAATTCACAAGGAAACTTTTATATGTAATATCAAAAACATGTATAAAAGGTGAAAGCAATTATATGAACCTCTCAAACACATCAAATCACTTTTGAAGATGGAGCTATACTCATTGCTGTGTTCAAAGAAAGCAGACTTTGTTGAAAAGACTGGATCCTTTCCTACAGAACAAGTAATATTTTTTCTTCAGTTACTGACAAGATTTGTTGAATGTAGCTGTAGAATAATATGCAAAACTACAAGATTCGTTCTCTGCTATTCAGTCAACAAGAGTGTTCTCTGAACCAGAGGAGACCTAGAGTAGTTTCAAATTTTCCAAACTAAGGAGCAAAAATTGTTGTGCCCTTATTACCAAGATGCTCATTTTACCTTTACCTAAGCATTCCTGCAGGGTTAGAATGTAGCTCCTTATCTACATATCAATGCAATTTTTCCCATAACATTTTTCATAGTGACAAATAAGGAAAAAATTAAATATCTCCCTTAGAGGCACTTATGGAAGTGTATATTTTTTTAACCTTTTTTATTTCCTGTAAGTAATACCTGTTACCTTATTTTTATAATAACAGATATACTTTTTCTAAAAGTTTCCGAAATTACACTGTTTGAAATTTTTAACTTTTATAAAAGTCAGATTACAAGACAAAATTGGAAAAGTATTATGTGAGCACTAACAAATTTTTATTCCAAATCTCATAAAAAGGAGCAAAATATAACTTTATTATTTTTCAGATGACAGTTGCAGAGTTCCCGTATTCTTTTCTCCCAATGATTTCACTAATGAGTCACTACATCTGTCAGCAGACAGTGCCAGTTGTAATTTGCTGACAGGCAACAACCACAGTTTGAGAGGATTCTTTCATAGGGTTTCCTACTCTTAATAACATCATCATTGACATCCCAAATTGTCTCTTGTACCTAAAATGAGAAAATCAGAAGAATTTTTTTATTTGTCTAACCAGCAACAGCAACCATCTAATGCCTAAGGGGACCCTGACAGATCATTAGAAAAATCACAGTTGGTAGATGATAATCCATAAAAATAAAAATCTGCCCACAGCACAGCTGAAGCCAGTCCCTTCAAATTAGAGAATAATTGGACCAATGAAAGCAAAAGTTGCCGATCTTGAAACTCAGAATATCTTATTTGCATCTGTATCACATACAGTAAGAGAAACGCTTATATGCTTAAGTTCTTTGCTGTAGGTTACATGGTGTTTCACAGATTGGAGATCCCGGGATTTCTTTACTTACTCATATTTACATGATCATTTAAAAAAACCCTGAACCACTTGCTCTTTTTCGTCACACTCCATCTTATGCCCAAGGACAAACCAGTCTGGTTTGTGAAGCTGCAAAACACAAATAGAGCCAGCTCACACACTGAGCAGGTGATGAAAGTCAAACTTCCTCATCAATTATTCCTGATGCTTATGGGGATACAGTGGGCTTTGTTGCTAGTGACAGAATGTTGTCTGGGTAAATCTGTCCTACTGGCCCAAGGGTAAACTTCCTATAACAGCCAAGCAACCAAAACCATACGGAAACAGCATGTGTGATCTTGACAGTCTTTCAGTTCACCTGTTCCAAAAGACTAAGTGATTGACTACCCAAAATATTTGAAATTTCCTAGGTAATCTTATACAAATGATGCAACTCAGCCTTAGAAATCTCACTGATTCACTCTTGGAAACATCTAATAGATATTCAGAGCACTCTTGTCCTGAGACCAAACATCCACAGGATGAGGAGCAGTGATAACCATCCAGCAAGGCTCACAGAACTCAATTCAGAGATTTTGCTTTTCTGTCAGATAGATAAAAATCACTAAAAATCTATTAAGTTATACAATAAATTGATAGAATTCCTATTTTAATGTATAGCTTTTACAGGTCTAGGAGCAATAATCCATCTAGTACATACAGGCCAGGAAAAACTTGGCAAGCTGTGAGTATTTTAGTTGGCATTGCTCTGTAAAGGGGGTTTTAAACTTCAGTGAAACCACATTGTTACCCGAAGCATGTGAACATATTCAAAAACTATTTCAAAAGTCAACCATCTGTAGATTTTGAAGCTATGGGAATGCTACAGGCAGCTGAGCATTTCTATTTCTTGATAATGAGCAGCATGATAAATCTCAAATGGACCCTTGTTTTTGAAATGGTGAAAGGAGTATGGTTAGGGCTGTCAAATGCTTGATGCCCCATAAGGTTCTTGCAGCCACTTGCTTACCAAAGAGTCTTTCCTCAACGCTAGGAGCTGAGGTCCACACTATGACTGGGTACCTGGCCAAATAAAACCTTCTCACCACAGTGTCTACCTGAAACGGTGTCTGCCTGAAATGGTCCCACTACAGCTGTGTCTGTAGGCTGGTAATGCTGCAGAGAGGCTGCAGAAGGTCATTTGTGCCAGCAGAAGCAGCAAAGCATTCCTGTGCCTGCAGGCACTCAGCACAGCAGAGGAAAAACACAGTGCCTGCAGAGGGTTTTTAGCCTGGACATCTTGGAGAATAAATAGGCATTACATACATCCATATACACTCTTGCATGCATATTCATAATTCATGGAGCAACAGATACGTTAAGGATCATGGCAATTTGTTCATCTAAGTAATTTGTTTATTATAAAACCTTTTGTGTTTACCATACAATGCTCTAGTCAGGAAGAATCTACCTATCCACTTCTCAGACCATCAGGAGGGGTGTTGTGAAAAACATTTAAGAGGTAGGCATTGACAAAAACAAAGGGATACAATAAGGACATCATCTTATGTATATTTGAACATGTTAATTAAAAAAAATCTGCTATTGGCCATCTATTAATGACCCAGTAAAGAAAAAAAAAATCACCTGTCAGTGTATTGCATGATGGTGGTCTTACGTTCTTTAATTATTCTACAGTTTAGGCTTTATTTTCAAGTCCCGAGATATGACTCATGGAAAGGAAAGGAAGTGTCCACATAAAGGTCCACAGAGAGGTTATGTAAGACTGTTTCTAGAAGCTGTTTAGGAATATCAGTACCCTAGTCCTGCAAAAAAAGTCCCAACCAAAAGCTAGTAGAAACATCTGCATAGGTCCAACTTGGAAACTGTCTATTAAAAACAAAAAAAAAGAGGCCTATTTCTGCCTAGAGAAAAGAAACATGGGAATATGACAGCAGCTCTGATACATAAGCCATCCATGTACACGATTTTTACAGCAAAGTTCATTTCCAGGAAAGCATAAATCTCTTCTGGTATCACTACTTCTAAAAACTCCTCAAAAAAAAAAAAAAAAAAGCACAGTCTTTAGGGGAAAAAAAAAAGATAATGAGGCTTTTAGGATTTTAACACTAGTACACTCATACTGAGTCATTTTACGCACAACTTATGTTTGCATCTGCCGTCAGCTAGGATGTGAACTCTCTTTAGGGAGACTTCTTAAGTATTTAGTCATTTTATACATTCCTCTTCTCAGTTCTCATTCAGTTCCTCCATAGCTAGAATCCCTTGAGTAATTTGGTATTTATCAGAATAAATAAAACTGTTATCTCTTTGATGAGGCTTTATACATTTGCTCTATTGTTCTATAGTTAAATATATACACAATCTTTTTCTTTGTAAGGTGATTTTGAGCACTACAGTTAAGGTCAGAATGTAAATAAAGAAATTGATTAAATGTCAGTTTACCTAGATTAGCTACATCTTAAAGGATTTTTAAGAGATTGGCAAAATGTTTTTATGCATTCTAAAAATAAATAAAAGTAACATCTCTAATAGAGTGGGAAGAAAAACTACAGTATATGAGGCTTATACTGAAATCCTGATTTGATTTATAATTATAAAGTAAAATGGATGTTTGGAAAAGCTCAGTAGCTGGCTACTAAAAACCACCCAGTCGCAAAATTAGAAAATTTAAACTGTTCAGTTTGGGCTTTGACTGAGATAATTCTCCTTTTAACAAAGCCATCTTTCCTTTACAAAATTATTCCCACAAAACAAAATGGGGCTCTATAGCACAAAAAAAATCAAATACTAGAGAACATAATTTGTGGTGCAGTGTAATAAGTCAGGTTCTTTTGCATGCAAAACTCAAGGAGTCCAATTTGGATCACATCTCTGTTTTAACAGTCCATTTTATACAGGATAGAAGAAAGATAATTCACCTTGTGCATCTGTTTTTATGTTGAAAGAATAGACCCATTAGAAACCCACTCTTTAGTTCCATCTTGAGGGAAGAGAGAGGTGCTTCACTGACGTTTAACAAATTAAAGATGTCTTCAAAATGACACAGGTCATGAGAAACACGCAAAGGACACCTGGCTTGTTTTCAGAACTAGACTCTGTTTTGATGCTATTTCACTCAAAGCCACAAAAATTATACAGATTTTTAGAAAAAATACCTTCCATGGCTCATTGTTTAGAAGACATTGTTAAAAAGGAATGAGAGAGTTAACCACAGTCAGACCAGTGAGCAACAGAAGTCTATTTATTCACAAATGCTGGTACAACAGGAAGGAGAGCTGGAAGGCAGCATGACGGATTGTCTACTCCATGCCCATCAACATACTAAGAAAAACAAAGAAAACTAATTAATGTATGCATGTTATTAATGCTGTTTGTCTAAGATTTTTAGCAAGGCCAGGGAGACAGAGCTCAGCTGATCACACATGCAGGAAGACAAACTGAGCCCACTTTTAATTAGTGGAAATACAGGAACAATAACAGCAGATTCCTTATTTCCCTGGCAAGGATACTTGAATTCATGCATTAACCTTCAGAACAAGGCTCTATGTGGCATGGGCATTCCAAAATCAGAAAACAAATATCTTTATTTTACAAAAGTAAGCACAAATATTCAACAGTAACATGACAGGATGAGTCAATCAGTTCTGTAGTGCTAATCCAAGCAACCAAAACTCTTCCAGGGTAAAACCACTGAAAGTAAAACTACTCAGTTCCAGCTATCCCTAGTTGTTTACAACAGATAGAGTTTATGAGCATCTAAATAATTGCACCTTTTTCTATCTCATCTATCTTCTTAGAATAGATATTGGCTCTACCTCATATGTTAGATAACAAAGTTGGCCCTATGAATATTATTGTGTTCTTATAAACCATTTACTTTTTCTTCTTTACAGTATGGAACAGAAAAAAAGAAACTTGGCAACAATCACAACAACTTGTCATACTTTTAACACAAAAATATTTACCATTGAACTAAATCAGAAAAGGCAAGTCAATCAGAGATTAGTACTAAAAAATACATGACAGAAAAATGTGCACCATGACCTTACAAGAAGGAAAGTGCCGAAAAACTGATAGTTTAGCAGGAAGTTTAGAATTTAATCCCTGAATGTGCTACTTATCTGCCCATGTAGTTCCTAAGAAGATATTCCCACTGGGACTTGTTAAACAGGTTAAAATTATTTGTGTAAGTTACGGTAGCAAAGTCAGTCTCTTAGGGAGCAATACAATATGGAATGCTGTTAATATAGTGTTTTGACATGATGAAAGGGAAAAAAAATACTCCCAAATAAAAATATAAATAAATATCTAAAAAAGAAATATCTTCCTGAATCAGGGACTTTTAGCTGCTGCACATAAAGGAAGCAGCCAGGAGCCACCTTAACCCAATACAAACATGTGAACAGAAAGTGATTCCCACAGCATTTGGGGTTTACACCAAAGGTGTACCTCAAAGTACAGTTTTCCAGCAGCAAACTTTGCCCATCCACTCCTTGACTTACTCATCCTGAGTTAGTTCTCACCAACCTGCCACACATGCCTGCTCCCTTTTGGGAACTGCTCCACTTTATAGCTGAGCTCAGTGCAGGGACTCACCTCGTCCCTCAGCCCACCTGCTGGCCCCCACCCCACTCATATGCTGGCCCTGCCATGAGCCAGCTGAGGATCCCAAAAAACAGGGAAGGATATGCTTTGAGCTGTTTGCTTGGAGTGTTGTTTTTCTTGCTGGTTTAGCTCCCAGAACCAGTCATTTGGATTTCACAAGTGCTAAGGCAGAGAAAAAGGAACAGATTCATTAGTTCAGCAGTGGGTTTAGTCAGGCTGAACAGTACCAAGCAACCTGATGCTTCATCATGGGAGTCAAGTCATTGCAAGGGTTTGTTGTAAACCAGAACAGTGAAAAAATTCAGGATTAAAAACAGAGGAGGGTGTGAGCTCTAGATAATATGACTCATACTTTTCTGAGAAAAAAAAAATCTAAAAACAGTTACAGTGGCACAACAAAGGAAACAGTGATTTATGAGGGGCAGAAGAGATGAAAGCAGCTGCCAACAGAAGGGGCTACGACCTTCCCAAACCAGACTTGTCATCAGAAAAAATCGTAATATGACGTCTCAATTAAATGTTTTTTCAAGTGTTATCTTTCAATTATTTACTATAAAAATGTCATATATACAATTTTCAGCCCTTTTACCAGGAGATTTGCTCCATGTTTGTGCATGCCCTACACATCTCAAGTGAAATGCTGAGGATTTCCAGTGAAAACCTGTATGCACATAGCCAACCTGATTGCCTTTTATCTCCTAGTCTGTTGAAAATGCTTTTCTATATTTTTCTCTCCTTCCCCTTGTGCCCAAGGTGCTGAGAGCTAATAGCTTGCTGTCAGTGCCAGTGCTTTGTGGAAGGGAATGGTTCTGAGCTGATCAGTTAATAGCTGAGAGTGAACAATGGCAAAAAAATCTCTACAGTCGCAGCACATATCTGTCTGCTCTCATCACCCTGGATGAAACTCAGAACTGCAGCTTCTACTTCACCCTAAAGTTTAAACTAATATCAGAAAACAGAGGATTTTAGGATTAATAACACACCCATGCAGAATCATAAATAAGAACACTGTGAGTATACGGTTTCTTAATGCGCATGGTACCTGTATCACATTTCTGCATTAGTAACAAGCTATATTTCCACTGCCCACTGACTCTACTCCAAATCCCTGCATTTCCTTGGAGAAGAACCAAGCCCTGAAATTCTTTAGCGCACATACACTCCTTCAAATCCAGCATAGCAAATCTACTCCTATCCTAGAAATAAACATCACAGAAATGTATCTGAATACACCAGCTGATTTAACCTACTCTCATTCTTAGGCTGATGCAGGCTGCTTCTGAATTTTCTTTGGTCCTCTGCTATTGTCCTAGAATTTCTCAACCCCATCAGTACTTGAGTCCCACTTCACAAGCTGTGAAATCATGCTCAAGCAATGAATAAGGCATAAAATCTCTGCAGAATTATACATAATTATTATCAAGCAGTTGAAAATTAATGTACCCTTAGCCATGAAAAAAGACAATGAGACATAACACCTTGACTATTGTTTAAGCCTGGAAATAAAAAAGAGTATCTGGCCTGTCATATTCATAACCTATGAGTTTTTTAGGGGTTTGTCCTGGTCCCCAGATTAAGCAAACCTTTTCTGTGTCATTTTGTGTACATGGGTTTCTTGGGAAACTTAAAAAAAAAAAAAATTAAAAAAAACAAAACAGACTTGTTTTTTGAGGCTTTTTTTAGGGCAGTGCTGAGTCCAACACTTAAATATCATTTTTTAAACCATGCAGGTTATGTAAACACACAGTAGTTCATATGTCACATGCAAGTCCACTATAAAACGTCAGATACTTAATACTCTAAAGCTTTGAAATCAATAACAGCAATTATACACACATTGAAAAGAACCGCTGCCATTTGGTAACTTATACCTTCTGCAAGCAGGTACTTCACACTTTCCAGCAAAGCCAAATGCTGCACTACTGACACTGGTTAGAGTCTGTCTATGAACACATAACTAAATGTCATGTCATTAGCACTGATGTGTTTCAGGAGGACTTTATTTTTCTGTGCATTTAACTACTTTCTTTGAGTCCACTAATTTACAGCTATGTTTGCTCCAGATGGAAACATTTAATCTAATCTATGCCTCATTTTCTATACTGCTCATGACAAGGCTTTCAAGACATTTAAGAGAGACGAGGAGGGAAAAAGTGATCTGGGAGATTTTGTGAATGATTAAAGGCTCTGCAACTCCAGAAGGAGCAAGGGGATGTTTGGCATGCTACTTACACTTTTTATTACCAAGCAAACAGGAGAAATAAACTCCTTTCTGTCACACTACTCTGCATCCAGCAGTGTTCATATGGAAGCCTTGGGAACAGTGGCAGCAGGGACAGACTCAACATCTGGTGCCCTGTTTTTGCAAGTCTAAACTGTTTTGCTCTGTGTTCCAACAGCAAGACCAGGGCATAAAAACTGAAAAACCAGTCTTCCTGAAACTCTCTCCCATTTGTTGAACCAAGATATTGGCCTAAATCCAGGTGAGACTGCAACTTTTTTCACTTGTACCTGCTGCTGTTGAAGTGTCAGCATGCTAAATATTGTAAATCCCATTTTGAGGCATCCACATCTTCTTAGGTGTTACAGAGGTTCATTGACATCTGTGTCAGGTTTAGCAGTCCAGGACCCAAACTCCCAGGCCAGGGTGAGGTGCAGCAATGCTGAGTTTCATTGTGTTCAGCTTCTAGGGCACCTTCCTTGTCAAAGAATAATGCAGCCTTTAAAAAAATAATCTTTTCAAAGCACAGATTTAAGTGGTTTAACCATTAACACAACATATTAAACCAGTCACACACAACCAAATCCATAATTTAAACTACCAGGATTCTGTATGGAAGATTACATTAATAGCTAAGAACTAAGGATTAAATCAGTTGTTAACTTTTACTTGTGGACAGCTTCAGTTTCCACATCTGTGAGAGGACAGGTGCTGGAAAGTGTAAGAGGAATACAACAGAAACGGCTGAGAAGATTGACCAGATATTTTGTGCAGAAAGGTTAAATAGGTTAGAGTTGGAACAGGGATGTCTGAGGACAGGGAAGGGAAAGATTTACAAAATCCTGAAGAGGGCAGATAAGATGTGTAAACAGCTGTTCTTCCCCAAATGTTGATATATAGGCAACTTCTATAAATGGCCACTTTGAGATGCAGAGCTCCTTACCAAAAGTCAATAGCTCAAACCTGAAAGCTGATGCTTTCAGAGAGAAAAGGTGGGATCAGAGGCACATAGAAATCTCTGAAAAAACTATAGTTGAAATGCAGTCAGATATCCAAAATACTATTTTTACTTTAAAATGCAGTGGAAGTATATAGGTATCTTGCTTACCAAAAGAAATGTGTTTTGATAACTAAGACATAAGGCATGTATCAGGAAGCACCATCCAAAATAAAGATCATTTGAGGCTGGTAAGAAGTTCACAGCTCCTTGGCAGTTGTGAACAAAGAGTAAAAAATGAACTAAGAAAGGTCAAAAGAAAAACAGCCCTGATAATTGCTGATAGCTGCTCATTTTTGAGCAGTCAGTGACATTTCTGATCTTTCATTTTCTGAAGGTTTTCACTTTGATCCTAACAAAGATAATCATCAGTACCGTAACCTGACAGGTAATGTGTTAAGCTGTGCACTTAGTTTTTCTCTCCCCTGTTAGCCAAATCCTGCAGAGGCCAATTATATTGTCTATACCAGCATCAAACACAACAGGACCTATCGTTTGGTGTGCTAGTGATTATAAACACCAAACTGCACTCTAAATAAAGACTGTGCTGTGAAGCTGTGTTTCCACTTTACTTGAACTGCTTTTGAGTAGAAACACATTTTAACTTGCAACATAGATACTTTCTCAGGAGTATTATTTCTAACTACAGGAAGACACCTGTGTTGTGCTTCCTTCTCTAATTACAAAAGGTCAAATAATTCACCATATATGAGTTTTTCAGTTCTTGTCATTTTTCAGTGTCATGATTAAGTATGATCTATGTTTCATTTGTTAAATCCATTATATAAATAATAAATATAGCACTTTGTCAATATTTTATAAAGCTGCTAAGAATTTCTATTTGGAAAAATTAAAAACAGAACTCTGCTCTCTAGCAAAATACATTGACTTTCCATCGACATTTGAAAACTTTATAATCATCTGTTTCACACTGCATTTCAGGCAATTTTAGTGTTAAAAAGAACTCAGTTTTTGAGCAAAGACAGGCATTGCAAGAACAGAGAACAGGAAATTGAATGCTTCAGTGAAGAACAATTAAGGTTAAAGAGACATCCTTGATAGTACATCAGGGGTAGTGATAGATGAGCAGCCTTATATTTTTTACATATGGCATTTCTTTTCATAGTAAGAGAGTTCTAGAAATTAAAGCAATGTTTTAAAATGAAGCCACTTGACTTTTATAATACTGGTTATTGTTAGTTTCCTATATAAAATACACATGACATTTTAAAAATGAGACTGAAGGTTAAAGTCCTTCACTTGGAAAATGAGAGTTTTTCTAAGAACATTTTAAATACTAGTTGAAGAAAATTGTTTTAGAAAACCTTTGTTTATCTGAACTTCTCTACTTGGCTCAGTCCTCAAAAACCATGTATATCAAAGTTAGTTTGATGCAGCCATATACATTTGTGTAGCTGTGGGCAGGGACTTTGGAAACCATCTCTAGGAAGGTAAATTGAAGGAGTCTGGGCAGTTAGGACTTCACACAAAAGCCCATGTGTTCTATGGTATCCTCAACTGAATAGAGACTTTAGGACATCTGTGTAAGGTTAAAAACACAACCTGGGATCTGGGTAAAATCTGGAGTTTCAGGCAATTCCATGGCCAGGAAGGAAGGAAGGAAGGACAAGCTATGTGGTCTTAAACTCCTGCCTGAATATGAAAATCATAAAATAACAGAATCATAGAATACCAGGTTGGAAGAGAACTCAATGAGCATCTGGTCCAACTTTTCTTGTTAAAAGCACAGTCTAGACAAGGTGGCCAAGCAGCCTGTCCAGGTGAAACTTAAATGAGTCCAGTGTTGGGGAATCCACCAGTTCCCTGAGGAGATTTTTCCAATGATTGATTTACTCTCACTGAAAAATCTTCATGTGTCTCTTTGGAATTTCCCCAGGAGTAACTTGTACTTGTTAGCCCTCATCATTTACATGTGACTCCTCATAAAAAGGGAGTTTTCATCTTTTTAAAGCAAAAGATGTCCTCCAGCCTATAAAATGAACATCATAAAAGTTTATTTCATATTTGGGAGTACAGACAAGGGGCTGAGAGACCAAGGAACCTGACAGTATTTGAAGGTGTCAAAGCTGTTGGCTGAAGAAAGTACAAGCACCAAGATCGGTGGGAAAATTCACCCTTGTAGAAATGAGGATCAATTTGCTAAAATTTTAAGTCCAGCCTAGAACAGGAGCCATTATGCGAATGCTCTTCTTTCCCCTTGTCCAAAAGCAAAATAGCAATAGTGAATGTCACCCCCTATGCTAAAAAAATACAAGAAATTGTAAAGAGTTGAAAGAGTTTGAATGACTTTAGCCAACTGGGTAGGAACATGGAAGGATGCAGTGAGACTTGCTTTCTGCTTTTGTCTTTATTCATGTCCTTTAACAACAAAAGATAATTAAATACTGAACACAAGGTGCAAGAGAATGAAACATCTACCAAGTGAGATGAAAGATTTATTACAAGTACTTACAGAGAGAGAGAACTTTGATTACAGGCATCCTTGAGAACTCTTGCAAGAGTGAAAGGGCAGGATGTTAAGCCATAAATCCCAAATTATTATTATATTCTAGCAAAAAAACCTTGATAACATAGTTTGACTAAACTAAGACTTTGTGGCCTTTGTAAGGATAAACGTCCCAATCAAGGATTGTCTGTAAGCACATTTCCAATTTCTTTATGAATGTTGTCATGATGAGAGAAAAGGGATTTTTTTTTTAATATAAAAAGAAGGTGCTCCTGAGCACAATCAGGAGCCCAATTCACCCTGCATGCCTTGCTCCGGAAGATAAAAGTGTGCACTCACACCAGGTTCAAGGTCTTTCTGATCCCAGGGCAAGGATTTGTTTGTACTTCCTGTCCCACAGAGGTGCCCATTCACTACACAAAGCTGGTCATTGAAATCGTCTCCACATCACAGGAGGGTTTCAGACACCAGTCAGGCATGGGCACGGCTCTCTCCAGCAGCGTCACACCCAGCGCTTAGCACAGACAAATGCTGACAGTTCCTTTAGAACACGGGCTCAGCCATGCCATGAGAGGAGAGCTGTGGCACACACTTCTCAGGGACTTCCACCTGGCTCTCATTGCTGCATTGCGTCGTACTCTGTTGCAGGATTGCTGGGTCCCCAGTCATTTTCAGTTCCAGTTCCTTCTTCTTTTTTTTTAAATTTCTTCACTGAGGCCTTGCCTTTCATCCTTCCTCCTTTCCCTCAGCTGTTTTCCCTTTGATATGCCTTCAACATCCACCTCTCTTCACCATAGGAGTGTTTCTCAGAAAGAGCTGGGTTTGATTATACAGCACTTAGATCTCCCCTTGCTCCCACCAGCTCTTAAAAAGATAGGTGGCTAATTGGAGCCAGCTGCTTGGCAGGTTTTCCACCTATGTGGTAGTTCAGTCTGTCACAATAAGATGACAGTGGGAATAGACCATAAAAATCCTTGGAAGTGAAGACAAGCAGCTCACATTTGACATACAGAGGGGAAAGCATGTGGAGGGAATCAAAGACAGGGGCTGCATGGTCAACAGACCCGGAGAGAGATCTTCAATGCAGTGCTGTGGTAAGACAGCTTTTGTCAAGGGAAGGGGGTGGCTGCAGCAAGGAGGTGGGAGGCGATCTGAGCCTTCTGATGTGGTTTAGTGCTGGAAATTAATAAGAAAAGCCAAATCTGAGAAACATATTTAGGAAGGATCAGCAACATTTAGGGAGTGTTGATGTAAAGACCAAAATCAGGGGATTAAGTGTTATGCATTTGCCATGTATGACTAAAAATTTAACAGGAAAAATGAAAGTGCTGCAGAACCACAGGCTGATGTGAACATAAAGGCTCAAAGTTCCCTCCACCTTTTTCCCACCTTTTTAACTCCCTCACCTCAATTTAGCCTCTGTTTCTAAATTCTACATTCTGCGGTCAAGAATCAGGATTAAAATGAGAAATATGCTCATTATTTATTCTAGATATAAAAATCTAGTTAACATTGTGGCTTCAATTGTGTTTCCTTAGAGCTTCAATAATAAATATTAGATTTTAAAATGTACATAGCCTACCTTCTTTATTTTTTCTTTTATAAGATGTATGCTTTAACATATTAGAGTACCATCACAATATACCATCAAAATGTTTTACTTTTCATAACTTTAGTATGAAATTGTGTCTGCTTCTTGTCAATCCACCATTATGATAATACAGCTTGAAGATGAAATACGAGGTGAAAGAAAGAAAAAAGTGGAAATAAAAAAAGGAAAGAGAAGAAGGCAAAGGGGAGAAAGAAAAAAGGGAAAAATGAAAACCACTTCCCAATCAGCTACAGGTGGGAGACTTTATATGCTCTGATGCTACTGCATCTTATGCAGTAGTATAGCCCACACAGAAATTTCAGGAAAATTGCAGTCTGCTACATAATCTTTTTTTTTTTTCAGAGAAGGATGTATCATAATCTAATTACGGACCGCTGAATTCAAGTATCAGCTTTTATGCCTCCTGTTTATTGTACACTTGCCAATCATGTCTAATAAAGACAGACAGGTGAAGTTCAAAGGAATAATTCAGGGAGTTAAAATGAGAATCACCCAAATTAGCAAAACTGTATGGCCAAATCATGATTCAAAGAAGTCAAAGGGAGCTTTGTTTGAAAATCCAGTGTGTTTACAATTGGGCAAATGAGGGTTTTCTAAACATGGGTGGAAATCAGGTAGAAGTTAATTTAAATCCTGGTTTCATTTAAGTCAAAAGAATTTTTGACTTTTTTCCCCAGTAAGTTCAGGTTGCTAACAGTCTGGTTTTTGTTATTCCCTGAATATATCTGAAATGCTTAATGCATCCTGTAACTTTGCATCTTGTGTGGAAGAATACACACAAAGTGCATGTAAATACATCCATCTGTTTACTGAAACCACCTGGCCTGGTTCCTCTGAGCTTTTACAGCTAAAGTGAGGAAAAGGGATGCAAGGTCAATGGGGTCTCTCAGCTGGATCCCCTCAAGATCAGGTGGGTTTTGTTGCAGCACTGATGTCTCTCCCAGGTGAGACAGAAACCCAGAATGCTCTTGATGCTTATTGAAGTTTCTGTGGCATTTCTCCTAAGATTACTATTGCTAGCTTCAGCATCAATTCTTATGATATAACTAATTTCCCATTGAAGCAAAATGGTTTTTTAGATTCTCCTTTCACTCACTTCATGTTGCATATTGCTAGGCAAGTAGCTTCACACCACTAAGCAGCTACTGAGATTCATCTTATGGAGCTGCATGTTAATGCCAATGGAAGCCTATTTATATATTCCTTACTTCTGACACAGTTTCCCTCTTTAGAGGCTTGATAAATGTATGTAATATTTTTAATGGTTTGGGAAGGACAATAGGTGCATGAAGAGCACTGGATCCTACTGAAAGTCAACAAGGCTGAAGTTTCCATTTTGGGCTTAATTTAGATGCTTTCAAAATGTACTGGCAAACTAATAGCATGAAATGTAAGCTATGTCTGTATTAAGCAAGTAGTACTGTACAATCGAGCAGAAGCAGAACAATACAGCATAGAAGCAAATGGTGCTGAGGACCCTGCATCTTCCCTGGGTAACAGCTCAGGAGTGTTAGTTTACAAGAGATGTAACCCTGTTCCTTGGGAAGAGCAGCTTAGTGCACTCATAACGTGAAGCTGCTGGGGGACCAGCCATCAGGCCAGACAGTCTCTCCTGGTGAAGACTTGGAGTGCATGTGGCACACAACCTCGTGGCGACTTCCAGGGTAGCCTCTCTGGAAAAGATGTTGCTAACACTCACTCAAACCCCCCTGCAAACCAAACTAAAACGTGTTAAATGGGGACAACACAGGGGCTCACTTCAGCAGGGCATGTTTGGCCCAAACCTGGGTGCTGGAGCAGCTGCAGTCTGCCAGCAAGGACTCTACATTCAAAGCAGTGACACAGCTTGCCCTCTTTTTCAGGAGGCAAGAAAAAAAGAAGGTACTACAGATCTCTGCTTCTATTTCTGTCTCTTTGTTATGATGCATTGGCAAATATTTTTGTGTAAAGTGTTTAATTGCAGTAAGCCTTAAGTTAATGCAACTAACTACCCTGTTTTTGAATAAACTCTGTTTTGAGCAAGATAAAAATGGCAATTTTAAAAGTAGTTTATCTTTCTTATTATCTTTCTGTTACAAACTATTACGAAGCTTACCTAATATTATACCAGAATTAAGAAGTCTAATTACGGCAACTATTTGATCCCAACACTCTATAGATATATCAAAGGCTCAAGTTGAAAAATGTAGTGATTTCTGGTAACTATTATTTCAATCAAAATTTAAAATGTAAATATTTTTCATTCTTTTTCATTATTTCTATCACAGTTTAATGTCTAAAGAAAACAGAACTATAAATAGCAGGTAAGAATGTCTTTCTTTGTAAGAGTATTTTTCCTTAAAAATATTATTGATTTCTTATTGCTTTCATCTGTAAAGGCATGGCAGAGAAAACCTGAACTCTATTACATCGTGCAAGTCTGGGTTAATTGTGTTAAAGGAACTCCCTTGGAGTAATTCTGATTTGACACTAATATAATCAGGACCATGACACCTTGATTGTTAATGAAATCAGAAAACTTAAGAATTGGTATAAAAAGCAGGGTGCAGCACTCTCTCTGTAAACAAGGATGTATCTACACAAGCATTTGCATCCATGTACCTTAATTGTTTACCTTCTTTGAGAATTCTAGGTATTCAATTCCACCACAGAAGGGCATCAAGGAGGGTAAAAACTTGGCATTGACTTCTTAGTCTGGAAAATGTCCAAGTGAAAGAAAGAAGTCTTCCTAAAGAAGAAAAAGGACTCCAAAAATGAGCTGTTATTCCTCAGGTCAGAATAGAAGTTACCGAACTAATTGGAAAAAAGGAAAAAAGCACCTTAGTTTATGTTAGCCAGAGAGGCAAAAGGCAGAGCACACAGGACAGTTCTTATCCCAGCTGGAAGTGGTGTTCCTCATTGATTTCATCCAGCGGCTCTGGGGGCTGATCAGCTTGGCAAGTCTCACACTGTTCAGAGGTTAAAATCTTTCCCTTCCACATCAGAATAAACATTTGACAGAGTAAAAACAGGGATAAACAGGGCTTTTAGCACTCCATAAAACTGAGCAGCACCTGAACTGTTTCTTCTAAGCACCATTGGGTTAAAAACAGAGAAAGCTTTCTGGCAGTTTGCTGCAAATACCTATTATGACAGAATAAAATACATATAAAAATGCATTATTTATAAACACTACTACAGTAATTTCTAAACAAGTTCGAATTAGTGTTTTTTATAGCTAGTTTAGTAAAACATTATTGCCTTTTTTACTAGTACAATACCTAATCCTAATTCCAAACCATGTAAACATGCCTTTGGCTTCTGTCACAACCAGGTGACTTCAATGTACTACACAAGAGACCAAAGCAGGTCACTAAACAGCTAATATTAAAATAAAAGGTGGTAGTATTATGGATAATGAAAATAAATCAATGGTAATATCGCTGATAACAGATTTCTTATTATTTTTATTACAGGTATTCTTTTAAAGCAGCCCATTAAATTTAACAATCCCTTACAATAAAATGTGAATACATTAATGAAAATTAAAAGCTGTTCAGTAAAGTTAACCACAATTTTGTTCTAACCAAGAATTACTACACCAGTATCAAGCTTCTGCCATTTCAAGGAGAGAAATTAAAGTCTGCTGTGTACAAGACTTCTTTGTTATAAACTTCAGCTATTTATGTATACCTTCATGGGATAATGTGTACAGGATCATGTTTCATTTTCATAGGACCCTGCAATTTAGCTCTTACTAAATTCTACATGGTCTTTCCATTCAGGGCAGAAAAACAGCAGTTCTTGAGATTTCAAGTCTGTTAGTAGCCCAATTAAGACCATTCAGGGCAAATCCTGGTCACCTAGGCTTCCAGATCACGGAATTTGGTGGATCCCATCAGGGCATGGTCTGTGCTGGTGAGTCTGGGCTTTCTTCCCCTGGCAGACCTGTCACCAGGGGTGTAGTGGGAGAGGGTGGGATGGGTTTAGACAGTTCAGTGTGTACTTCACTCCATGGTCAAGCAGTGGTAGTGAGGGGAAGGCAGAAGCCATGGCCATGCTGCTTTCTCCATAGCAGAGTCACTTCCCTTGAGCAGCAGGGACAAGACCTCAAACTGAAGAAAACAGGGATACCGCAGCTAGGTTTGCCTTCAGTCATGGCCCAGAGTGATACCTGTGTTCTGGCTCAAGAGGTCCCTTAATGTGTCTTTCCAAGAAAAGTGCACAGAATTGCCCTGATTTTCTGATTTTCGCAAAAAATAATGGGTTCCCTGTTACCCAACAGCCTGGAAGGACCTATCCACCCAGGGATAAGGAAAGGCATATAAATTATGTTCAGGTGTGAAAACCTTCCTGAATGATCAGCAAAACCCAAATAAGGCCATGCTCAAAAGTGATGGACATACTCTGCCAGAAAACCTGCAGTACATTTATTGTCCTGTTACAGCACACGTCTTTCCTTCTTTAAACAAGCATCTGATGGAATCTGCTCCCCTGCTCTTTCTGCCTCTCTGCTTAATCAGTGATCATGTCTTTCCCCTTATTTCTAGGGAAGAAGCTCCCATTCCTTCTCTCAACATGAGTCATTACTATCCCTAACTCTGTTTTGCAAACATTGCCACTTGCACAGTGACAGAGCTGCCAGGTTGATCCCATGCCCTATTCAGCAAACCTGGGATCTGGCCTCTTAAGAAATACTGCAACCATTTTGCATCTCTTATACATATAAATCTCCGAGCCATACCATCAGATTTCATTACCCAAAATGCCAAAATATACTCTATGGGCTAAAATTACTTTCCAGTTTGCAGAGACAACACAAGGATTACATATTTTAAACTATTTCTGGAAATAAATAGATATGAAAATGATAAATAAAATGTCAAACAATGTGACAAAATCAGAAGCACACAAGACTAGACACAGACGATCATGGCATTGATAATGAGCAGGCCCACCCTTCCAACAGGTCTGCCTCACAGGTGGTGTGTACCTTGTCTGTGTTGACACAAATTATCTCAAAACTGACTTGAAATCATAATGCAGCCAAGCTTTAAAAGAAATGGGGAGAAAAGTCTGTAATAATAGTATTTTGCTTTTATTGCCTAGCAGTTAAAATAACCATCTTCTCTGGCTGGTACCCTATTACCAACAGAGCAGTAAAGCTTCAGTGTAACTCCATGCCATAAAATCTAATTGACTGCTGTCCAAACATTGGATGTAAAGCAACATGCCACAAACTTGTCTCTTGTCCATTTACTGCAGTGCTTAAGAAGTGCTGTAGTGATTTACTGAACAAGGTGCTCTGCTTACTGCCTATGATTTACTCTGCAGCCATGCAGAAAATGACAGGACTGACAGATTTCAAAAAAAGTTTGTCAGCCATTACCCCCATGAGTTAGTCAGCAAAATGTTCCGGTTGGTGATAAGCAATTCTCACTAGAACACTATTTTGTATTTATTCTGGATTTTATTGTCTTATCCCTCAGTGCTTCTAAAAATGCTCTTCTTAAGGTTTTGAATGAAATTTTTATTGGCTCACATAGTGTGTAATTCACATTCTCCATAAAAGTGCTGAATGCTAACCAGAAGTATTAGATAAGAATTTTAAAAAGCTGTATTTAAAATAACCTACTGAGGCATTCCGAAACACAGCAAAAGAATAAATATTGAGAAAAGCAAAAAAAAAGAGGACAGCAAATATATAGTGTGCTATAAAGTGTCAGCTTTTAGTGGTGCTGCTCAAATGGCTTGATTGCCATTTGCATAGAATTACAGAATTATCTACTACCGGAGAACAAAGTAAAATATTATTATTTGGATTTGAGCTAAGCTGTTTTCTCAGGCAGGGACAAGGTTGTTAGGACATTATCACTTAGGTGCAAGGATTAACTGAGATCTTTACATGAACATTTCTGGAGACAACAGCATCCACTTTTGGGACAGAGGTGAGTAGAGCATTTAAAGGTTGTCAAAGTCAATGGCCTAAAGGGACAGCACACCATGTCAGCCCCAAGGTCTGTCAACAGAGCAGTGACCTGAAGGAGGTGCACATGATAGGGCAATATATGATCACTACCCTGACACAGGCTTCCAGTTTCTCATAAGCAGTATTTTAAGAGACAGCATTGCCCAGGATTCTCCCAGAAATTCATCTACTGCTCTTCCATACAACACAGACTCCAGAAGACCACACCTGGTCCTTTCCTAGTAAGAGTAAGCAATTTCCTTTTGAGAGTTCTCAGAAATGCCAGACCCCTTAGGCTATGTGAGCCCAGGAGAGACAACTATTGCCCAAGAGAGGCTCCAGCCTCCATACAAAGATCAGACTCACATGGGAGAACACAACGTGCCATCAGCACTCTCTGAAAGGTATGCAGATACCACAATTTTTTAAAAAGTATTTTTTAGTAGATACTAGAATATTCAGCTTTATATTGATGCCTTAGGTTTTAACTCTTGTATTTTCGAATCCTGTATTGCCTAATGTGTAACTCTGAAGTCTCTTATAGCCTGCTAACTTCAGTTCCNATCTTGGGGTCCATCTTGGGGTCCATCTTGGGGCCCAGCTTGGAACCCTTGGCTTCCCAGGGTGTACCTTTGAAGGCCTTTCAAATAAATACCTACCTTTATTCCCTTATTCCTGTCTCCTGTCTGTTTCTAGGTAGCCTCTTAAGGCATCAATAGTAGCATATTGCGCTACAGTATGTGTTCCAGGGGAGACTGGGAAGAGAAGAATTAACTGTGTTGGTGTGAGAGAAACGCATAAAGAAAGGTTTTATTAATAAGATGCTAGTGGTAGTGTCAAGGCACTGAGATGGTCTGAGAGCAAATATTTAACCAGTTAGTCATACTGTTGGAAGAAATGAACAAGCTTTCAAATCACACACGCCCCTGCTCAATGTCAAACAATGCCTGAGGCAGGAGCCTGTTCAGCTGCCAGCCAAACCCTCTCCCTGGGGCACTATTTCCCTGGGATTTTTCTCCAGCCCAAGCATCCTTACCATGATATTGCAGATGGTATGCATGGTGTGACCACAATCTTCTGGAGACATGGAATTCACTGTATGGCACTTTCAAAGGGGGCCCCAAGATATATCGGAAACACCAAAAATTTCATGAGAGTGACAGCATTCAGCTGATGTGCCTGAGATTTTCAGATATTCAGCAATATACCCAGAGTAGAGGTAGCTGGATTTCTAGGTGTGAGGTACTCAGAAAAATTACTTCATCCTCAAATTCTAACCAGGTAAACTTCCAAGAAGAGACAAATTTGATACCTGGGGAAATCCAGATGTAAAGTTAGGAGAACAGATTACAGAAAAGCCTCTCAGTTGTTTAGAGGTTCCTGCTTGGGCGTCATTTTTGTTATGAAGTGCTACAAGACTGACATCTTTACTCTGAAAGTGAATTAAAATTATCTTAAGAATAGTCTCAAGTGGATTTCAACAGTTCAAAAAATGTTAGCTTAAGACAATGTATTCAGGGAGAGAAGAGCTGAAGTGTCTCTTGGATTTTTTAGAAACCCGTATAGCTTTAGAAATTCAAAATACAAATCCTCAAGAGATATTAACATCAGAACTGAGGCAGTAGCAATCCTGAAGGGGACCCACCAGCACTAGATGACAACAAAAAAGAGAAACGAGTGCGTTCTCTGATACAGCCAGGAATAAATCTGTGGAGAACCAGAAGATATTCTGGTAGTCTTAAAAGCAGCTTTTAATAATTTCATTTCTCTGTCTTGTTTTGTGCTGTTGATGAAGAAGTAATGAATTCAGGTTATGTTTAGGGCCAAAAGACCTGGTAGCAAGGTCTGTGGTTCTTTGCCTTGAGTAGCCATTCAGAAATAGAGAAGTCAATCCACACAAGTGGAACTTGAAAACCAGAAGAAGGGAAAGATACATCCTTCAGCTTCTAGCAATGAACCTTCCCCAAATGTGTGTCAGAGGAACTATGCCACCCAGATGTCATTATGAGACACAAAGAGATGGAAGAAGAAAGAAATC
Source organism: Daphoenositta chrysoptera (assembly GCA_013397915.1). Lineage (NCBI taxonomy): Eukaryota > Metazoa > Chordata > Aves > Passeriformes > Daphoenositta > Daphoenositta chrysoptera. The sequence goes on along the minus strand of VZRO01003403.1, from coordinate 428,844 downwards.
TCAGCTAATTTTAGTTACATAAAGTTTAGATCCCTTAGCAGCAATAGGGATTAGTGCCTGAAGTAGATGGAATAACTCAGAGCCAGTAAGATAAATCTCATATAAACAAACAAAATTCTGGAGGAGGTCAAGTCTGGGCAAGACACACACACTTTATTGATTTTAATAGCTTTAGTCCTAACTTGTACCATTGCTTTCTAAAAGGAAGGCAAATATGAACAGGAAAGAAAAATAAATACTTAAAGGTTATCTGAATATACAGTTTCAAGACTGTATTTCAACATTTTCTAATATGAAATAATAATATTGGGAATGATTCTTTGAGATTGGCATTTTCAGAGGGGAAAAAAGGCAAAAAACCCTGCTCAGGAACAATTCTGATTGAAAGTAAAACGTAGGTGAATTCAAGTATGAAAATTTTAACTTAATCAGGAATTATTATTTACTTTCTACTCACTCACTTTCCAGACTGCCTTTCCAGAAATAATGCTTTTTTGAAGGACTGAAGTTAAAGGAAGTCAAAAAGACCATGTCCTTTACTGGGATTATTTCCTTTCCTTCCATATTTATGGAAGAAACATAAAAGCACAGTAAATATTAATTTTGACATTTCATACTAGCAACAATGCAATAAGGAATGTTGGATTACTGCTGGAGTTTTTGGCAGAACTGAACTAATCAGCTGTAGAGATCTGTGTTTACAAGTGCCTGGCACTGAGAAACACAATCTGAACAAAACCTACAAGAAATATAACAAATATGATTTAAAAAATATAAATAAAATAATAAAGCGCCCTTTATTTTATTTAGCAAGAGGAAACACCAAATGATCTTCTACACAATACCCAAGCAGTTGAAGGGGTTGTAGTCTATTAAATGATCTGTTCAAAGATACTCTCTCCATGGAAACTGTAAACAATTTGCAGCTAGCTCTGTGTGCAGCTGCTGCTGCCATTCTTGTCTCCTTGGTAGCTACTACATATGAAAGAAAAACAAAAACAACCCAACATGTTAATTGTCCTATCATGTTATGTGATAACTAAGGATGAACAGAGTGGATTTCAAGTGCTGACAAATTCAGCCTCCTCCAGAAATACTTCCTCAATACTTCTTACTAGTGGGTGAGATTGTCTAAATTGCTTTCTGTTTATATACCTCCTACTGTGCTTTTATCCCAGGTGAGCACACCTCATTTCCTTTTATTGTGCCATTAAGGGTCACTTTTCCCTTCTCATGCTCTGAATAGGTGTAGGAACTTACCTGCACATGGCAATATTCCCAAACGACCAGAGACTCACAAATGAAACATAGTTCATAAATAACTTCTGGAAAGTCAAGAATTGACTTACAAAATTACCTGGCTCCAGCAATTAGAAGTCATATGACAGAGAATCTGGAATTATACTTTCAAAGCTTCCTACCCATGATGCATCCACCATACCCATTAATGCATGCTGCATGTGCAAAATCTTCCCATGCACGAGCAAAGTAAGCCAGCAACCACACAAAGAGCAAATTTAAGAGTGTGTCTTGCCTATCCAGGAGTGTGGAGATGAACTGGAGGACTGGAGGAACCATTAAATTTCTGGGCTAGTTCTACTGTAGTATAACAAGATCCCTGGCTTGCACTGAGATCCATATATATATTTCTACTTATAACAATTAAATAAAATGGGAAATTTTAAACTATATAGCCAGAAAAATGCTCCTTTACATAGTTTGATTCCTGGATTTAGTGTTAACATTTTATTTTGCTTAAATTACTTTAAATTAAAGTTACACAGCCAAATTGCCTTCAGATAATTTAGATCAATTATATTTCCATTTGTGTGGTTTTGTAGGAAAATTACTCCCTACTTAAGATGAAAATTTCTTTTAAATAGAAGTCCTGTGATTCAGAAGTAGTACACTGGGTAGATTCACAGGTTCTTGAAGTCAATGTAAAATATCCTGTTAATTTTGCAGGAGATGGGACTCCTGGTAAAAAAAGTTTAACTGAAGAACTGATTTTTTGCATCCTGTCCATCTCTGAGTTTCAAGTTTTCAGTACAGTATTGTTGCGGTGCATAAGACCATTGGTAGACCTGGTGACATTAAGTGGGTAGGTTTCCTGTCCCACAACAGTGGTCTTAAGGGTTTTTCTGATGTGTGAAGTCTCTGCCCCTCAACTGTCATTCTCCCAGACATCTCCACCCTGTTTCTAGAGAGATCTTTGGTTCTATAGTCCTCATTGGTTAAAGTGTTCATGATTATTTATTAATGGTATTGAATATGTTAATATTTCTGGAAAATTCACCTCTATTACCCCTATCATTGGTTAATGTATTTAAGTTCCTCCCCTTACTGTGTATTATTGGTTACCTGTTATCCCTTATCATTTCCCTATTGGTTTATTCCCTAGATCCACCCCTGAATTTCCCTAGTATAAAACCCCTTGTCAATCCTTTCTCCTGGTCTCTCCTCTTGTCACCCCCTTCAGTCAATAAACTGGATACTGTGACAAGAAGAGGTCCTGCTCTCTTCTTTATCTCCGTCTGTTGCCATAGAAAAATTTGACTGCGGCCTAGATCCTAAAGAACTGAGAGCTGAGGGCAGTGAGCTCCTGAAGGGACCTGCTCCACCTAACTTCGCACGGAGCAGCTTCCCGACCAGGACACCGACACCAGTCACCTACCAAGGCCTCCGGGCGGCCACGTGGTCAGCGCGACACAGTACCATTCAAACTCCAATGAGCGCCACCATATTTTTTGGAGCTCATCCCTCACCCTGCAGTTCTCTGTACTGGAAGAATTGCTATGACCCCCAGACCATATGCCCTACTGCCACAGGAAATGGACGAGAGAGAATCGCATGTACATAGTTAAACTGTGTTTCTGAATAGCATTGGGGTATTGCCAGGATGGTCTCCAGGACTCTGGCCTAAGAAGTTCTCCAGCGACTTGTTACAGAATAATAGAATGGCCTGGCTGGAAAGGAACCTTAAAGATCACCTAGTTTCAACACCCCTACCATAGACAGGGACACCTTCAACTAGACAGATGGCTCAGAGCCCCATCCAATCTGGCCTTGAACAATTCCAGGGATGGGGCAGCCACAGCTTATGTGGGCAACCTGTTCCAGTGCCACACCATCCTCACAGGAAATAATTTCTTCCTAACGTCTGATTTAAGCCTATTTTTTTAAGTTGGAAGCCATCCTCCCTTGTCCTGTCACTACATGCCTTTGTAAATAGTCCCTCTCCATCTCTTTTGTAGGCTCCTTTCAGATTCTGGAAGATCACAATTTGGTTACTCTGAAGGCTTACTCTTCTCCAGGCTGAACAATCCCAGTTCTCCCAGCCTTTCCTCATAGGAGTGCTGCTCCATCCCTCTAATCACCTTGGTGCCTCTCCTCTGGACTTGCTCTGACAGATCCATGTTCTTCCTGTGCTGGGGACCCCAGAGCTGGATGCAGCACTTCAGGTGGGGTTTCATGAGAGCGGAGTAGTGGGGCAGGATCCCCTCCCTCACTGTGCTGGTCACACCTCTTTGGATGCAGCCCAGGACACAACTGGCTTTCAGGGCTGTGAACACACATTGCCATGTCCTGTGCAGCCTCCCATCCACCCTTGTCAACATCTGCATGTCCACTAGAGCTACCTGTGGCAAAACACTAGTCTGCCAGAACAAGGGCATCTGACCTGACTGGACACTGACCTTGCCCAAATTTATGCCTACCAGAACATTGTGATCTAGCAAGGTAGGCCAGGCTGACAGATTTTTTCAGTGCTTCTTGACCTCTTGTTTGAACAATTCTTCAGTGAATCAGTCAAAGGAGGTTTAAGAAGAAGAATGACCTCCAGCAAATCAATTAGATCTTAAATGAAAGCCCTTTTGTAGTCTTTAAAATAATAATAAAAAACCCGACTAAGTAAAATACAGTTTACCTTTAATAAAACTACCAAAAAGTAATTGTATTGTATAACAAATGATATATCAATGTCCATATTTATAGATTTTCTATAAAAGCCAAAGTCACAATGATCCATGTGCTTTCAGCCAGGTTAGTTATTTCTTATTTTAGAAGAATAAAAAGAATAATTTAAATTTAATTATCCTTTTAAACTGTCATAAAATAGGGATTTAGCCTTCCAAGAAATCATCTTCTTTAAACTCACCTCTGACTAGAGTGATAACGCTGCTATAAGATGGCTAATTATTTAAGAGCATGGTACCTGTTATGGGATGGGTTAGTGTGAACAGTAATCAGCCCACAAATGTCTGGAGCTTTTGGAGTTTAACCCATCTGAGGGACACATGTCCATGCTTTAATCCTGACATCTGTTACTGCCACTGTCATAGCTGCTGGTTCAGTCTGTGCCTAGTTCCAGGGCCTGAATCCCCAGAATCTAATTGCTAAATAACCTTCAGGATGAACCACTAACAACTAGTGTGGATAAAAAAAAGTTAAATTAAAATAAGATCTGCTAAGGGCATTTGCTCCAAATCTAAACTAAACTTATATAATATCCCTAAGGTTCAAAGCCTTTGGCTAACTTAGCTTTGAATTATTCTGGTATGTTTCAGCTTTTTGAGCTTTGGAGATGAAAGTGTCAAAATATCACAAGTCAGCTTCCTCATATGAGATTTTCTATGAAATTTTGCAGACATAAGAGGTTCAGGAAGTTTAGGAAAGTTTCAATTAAGAGTCTGTAGCTTGCCTTTGCTCACCCTACAGTATTTGTTAGATGTGAACAACAAATACAGGCACACACACGCATGCAGAGGCTTCTTAGGTATTTAGCGACATCAGAAATGTTCTCTGTCTCAGATCAATGAAAAATGGAGTTTTATATTACCTGGGAGGAAAAAAAATCAACAGCAACATTAGAAGTGGAATTGGTCTATATCTGAAGAAAACAGTTAAATATAAACTAGTTTAAAATACGATGTGGTTTATTCCTTACGTTTCTTTAAGCTTTGGTTTGAGAATGTAAACTGGCAGCATACTAAAGATTTTGTCTTACCAGAATGAAAGTACAATGGATTTTGAATATCAAGAAGCCTTTTCTAAGACAAAACACACAGAAAAATATGCAAAGTGGTTGCCTCAATGGTAGGACAAAGAAATAATTGAATAAGTGATACATACCTGAATAGAGTCCTGTTAAAAACAACTTATATTGAAACAGCTTTTATAATGGCCAAGAGTTCACTTGGAAGTAATGAATAATTTCTTGGCTTCAGCACAGACAGTGACAAAATCTGTATCTGTTTCAGCAGAGCCAGAATTTAAATTTATGTGCAGTGTGTATAATTAGGGCCTGTACGCCTCCTGCCTTTCTTACTTGAAAATTGGCTTATTCATTTGTAGCCCATTGGTATCCTGTTGGCCTAATTTTCCCCTCATCAAGGCAAAAACAAATTCCTGACTTTTAACCTAACTATCACCAATAATTTTTACGTACTGGATGAGCACTGAATTGATTCTGAGAGGGTTGATTTGAAATGCCATCCTGAAATATAGAAAGGCTGCATTTGATGAGCTCCCTATAAATTGCTACTGGTAAACGAAACAGGGATTCATGATCCAATGATAGTAAATAGCACATTTTCTAGATTTCTGTACAATCCTGTATTTCCAGCACAATAAGTAGAATAAGACTGCTGAAATTATTTCTTTTCCATGTTTCCAAACAGGTTGTTCAAGCTTTCAAATTCTACAGGTGCATGTAGATTCACTTGTATCAATGGGCAAAATTTCTAGTTTGTTGTTGCAGATTAGTCCCAGCCTCTCAATGTAAGTAACCTTGTACCTTAGTTTTCCATCTGTAAAAAGGAAATAACATTTCCTTACCTAATAAAGCTACTGCAAATATAAATTAGTATATCTGAGATACATGATGCTGTGATGATTGCAATTGTACAGGAAAGCAGAGAGAAAACGTTTTTATTATTCTTTCAATCTAAATTGCAGGCAAAAAGACTAAAGGAAAACAAAGACACTAAAGTTTAGATCCAGGTTCTCTGGTCTGTTTGTCACCTTTGGCTATAATCTTAGAGCCTGTGAATGTAGGGAGGAGATACCTATATGTTGCAAGAGTTGAGCTCTCCTGATTATCACTCAAAACCATACTCATATCTGAAGTGCTGTTTTTAGTGTCAATACAGGAAGGGATTTATGGGATTATGTTTTTCTTTTCAGAGGAATTTCTTTCTCTGAAACTGACTGCTAAAAAATCCAAGTGTTATGCATGAGAATTGTCTCCATATGAGCTTACCAATACACTTCTAAGTACTTCAAAATCTTTAGAAACTAAGAGAGCTGGGGAGTGACTTTTTACAAGGGCATGTATAGGTACGATAAATGGGAAAGGCTTTAGACCAAAAGAGGGTATGTTTGGAACAGATATTAGGAAGAAACACATTACTGTGACAATGGTGAGACACTGGAACAGGTTGCACAGAGAAGTTGTGGGTGCCTCATCCCTGGATGTGTTCAGGGAAAGGCTGGATGGGGCTTTGAGCAACCTGGTCTAGTGGAAGACATCCCTGCCCACGGCAAAGGGGGTGGAACTAGATGATCTCTAAGTTCCCTTCCAACCCAAACCATTCTATGATACTACGACTTTGTAAGAGAAAAAGAGCAAAACAGAGCTCTTTGCTACAGATAGTCCCATTTTTTTTTTAATCCAAGATTCTTGGTTTCCTTGATACTGGAATATAGAGCATTTTTTTCAGACATCTTTAGTTCTTGTAAACATAAAATGTGACTTCCTCAAAGGGATCCCTTAGAATGGTTCTAACAAATGTTAAAACTTTATTTTAGGCTGTCTGCCTCTGAAAGAGGTCACGAATCATTCATGAAAGTCTAACCTGAAAAAATAAAATTGATTTTAAAATAAGCTAAAACACCAGCTAAAAGAAAACCACATAATAGAATATATTCAGCCAGTTACCACCAACACCTCTTAAAGAGATCTGAATCATAAATCTGAACGTTCTGGCAAAACGAAATGCATTGCAGATGAGAATATTTTCCTTTCCAGCTACCTAGCTGGGAAATACAGTCTCATGCACATGTCTACTTTTAGGGGAAATCTATTATATATACAACTTTATTACGTACCTTAAAGGAAGAAATAGTGGATTAGTCACCCTCAAATCCATTGTCACTCCAGTGGTCTTCTCTGACATTTTATCTAGCCTCAGTCATAAGCTAATAAGCTGTATACATTTGAGACTGTTGTCTTTTCATGTGCATTTTTAATGTAAAAATTTTTAAGAGTGAAGTATATGAAAAATATATTCCTTAGTAAAGAATTAGAAATAGTCATCAAAGGGAAGGAGGCAGTCATGCACCTCATTTAAATAAACTGCTCTTTACTAATCAGTTTAGAGCAGAGGATGGGTCCCAGTAGACATAATATATTTACAGAACTATGGAAATGAAATAATCTCCCTTTTTCTCCCTGAAGACAGGTGGTAAGACAGACTGTCTCTTCTGGAAGGATAAAGCAGAAGGCATGGCAGAGGGGAAAAAATACATGGTCTGGACTCCTGGAGGATTTGATTGAAGGACGTTAATAAGAAAGCTAGAATACTCCACCACAGGATGTAAGTGACAACATAAAGCCTGGAACTTGAATACAGTCTTGACAAGAGAGGAAACAATCCTGAATTGAGAAGGAAGGGGAGACCTTTCTGATCTAATTCTAGTGAAGTAAGGTAAACAGAACTTTTATTTCTTCAACCATCATTTCTATGAATGTCTGTGACTGTGCTATCTGCTTCTGATGTGATAAATAAATGATTTCTATTTGTTCCACCTGTTTTGAATTACAAATAGTTTTAAAAAAAGAAAACCTGAATCAAACCAATTCACTTCGCAAGAAGTTTCAAAGATACATAGCAAATTTTATTGACGTGGTAACAAAGTTACCACCATTTGAGCTTCAAAATCAGAGTAGAGAGTAGGCAACAGAGGGGTCAGGAGCTTCTCAGCTGTCTTCAGGTGGTGGCTGGTGGGACACCAGAGGATATCTAGCAATCAATAACATACTGAGATACACTTGAATGTTAAATCTCAAGGTAATAAACATTAAATAATGTCTGAGAGTGAGACAGAAATAAGGACAAATATATTTTTTCAAGCATAGAGTGACACTGGCCGTTTTGTGTGTGTTAATTACAGACTTCAGTTAGTTTCTAGCAAAAGACATGGATTTTCCATTGTAATGAATGGCTCTAAAAATGAAGAATTTTAAGATCAAGAAAAAGAAAAACATTCAGGGGATTTCAAGGAGAATGATTTCATGGAGAAACCAAAGTTGCTGCAGTCCTATTCATTGTTTCTTAGCTCACTCTCATACCATTCAGATGGTAGAGAAATGCAGACAACTCATTTTACATTACTGACAACTCCAAAGATTCAAGAATTTTAAAATAAGCATAGAAATTATGAGATTGACTGTAAAGTCCTGAGATTTTAAAAAATATTTGGGTGTCTGTCTTTTTGCTTTGGAGGCATTAGACTTCACTTGGGTCGTACAAACTCTTCTGTATGACCAGAATGAGATGAAATCTGAGCATTTCAAACAAACACAGGAGGTAGCTTAACACAGAATCCACTAAGCATCACAAGGCACATCATAAAAATTACAGACATCAGCAAACAGGATTTTTAAAGCAGTCTTGTTTTCACAGAAACTCCAAGCCATGATGAATTCCCTACTTCCCTTGATAGTCTGTTCCAGTGGCTAATTACACTTATAAAAGTTGTGGTTTCTTTTCACTTTTCATCTTGATAGTTTTTTAACTCAGCTGCCAGCCAAGGAGGGTCTTGCCATGGCTTTTAGTATTTAGAACCACTTCTATTTTGATGAAAATCCCCAAACTCTACAAATATCCTTGGTGTTTTTGTGAGCTTTACACTTCTGTTTGCCAGGGTAGCTGCCTTGCAATGGACTGAAAGATGGCAGGTACTGGTTGCAGACCCAAGGGCAGCTTTGCCAGTTCTTTTTCTTGCCAGTTGAATCTGAACCAGCAGTGCCCTGGCAGCCAGGAGAGCCACCTGTGTCCTGGGGAGCATCAGGGACAGCATCACCAGCCAGGCAAGGGAGGGGATTGTCCTGCTCTGCTCTGCACTGGGGTGGCCTCACCTCGAATATTGTGTGCAGTTTTGGGTGCCACTATATCAGAAAGACATTAAACTATTTAGAGAGTATCCAGAGGAGGGTAAGAAAGATGGTGAAGGGCTTTGACAGGAAGCTGTATGAGGAGTGGCTGAGGTCACTTGGACTGTTCAGCCTGGAGGAGACTGAGGGGAGACCTCATTGCAGTTACAACTTCCTCATGGGGGCAAGAGGAGGAGCAGGCACTGGTCTCTTCTCTGTGGTGACCAGTGACAGGACCAAGGGAATGGCCTGAAGTTGTGTCGGGGCGGTTTAGGTTGGATATTAGAAAAATGTTCCTCTCCCAGATGGTGGTTGGGCACTGGAACAGACTCCCCAGCCATGTCACAGCACCAGCCTGACAAGAGTACAAGAAGTGCTTGGACAATACTCTTGGGCACATGGTGTGACTCTTGGGGATGGTGCTGTGCAGGGTCAGGGACTGGACTTGATGATCCTGATGGGTGCCTTCCAACTCAGCTTATTCTGCGATTCTCTGATTTTCTCCTGGTGAATCACACAGATGCAGAGCACAAGTCTGACCACAGGTCATCGAATGGAGTCATCCACATGCATAAGCAACATTTGCACCTCTGAACCACAAGCGGTCTAAGGCGTGAATACAGAAGGATGTTATTCAGTACAATTTGCAATATATTCCAAACTTTTAACCCTCTTGATTTCTTCTTCCATGGATTACAACCCTGTGTAATAAATAGCAGCTGCAGTAATTTCAGTTTCATATGAGTGAGTATTTAACTTAAATCTTCTGGAAAGCAAACCACAATCCCTTCAGAAAAGCAAAATATTGCATTCCCAGTTTTCAAGGTATTCAGATATTACCATAAAATATAAGTTAGCTACTCATAAAAAAATAAAATTTGTTGTAATGCAAATTTGCATTTTTGATATAACTTATGACTAATGTCTTGCATATCGAGAGGAGGAAGACAGTGAGTGCTCCTCTATGGGTCACCTAAATGATTGTATAAAATAGTTGTTCATATTTTACACTCTGTTTCCACACTTGAAAATAATGGTAGTTCAGAGGACTATCTTGTCTGAAAGCATTTAGGAAGGAGGTATCCGTTTTTTTATTATTAGACTAGACATCTTCCTAAGGATTTAGAAGATACGTTGTATTTTGTGTTCAACTAGGTTTTCTGTGGTTATTCCTTTATCAGGACTTCAAATATGTCAATGAAAGACATAGTTTCTTGTCAAAAAGACTAATGAAACCATAGGGACAGGAACATAGTAAAACTTTCTTACAGATATGTTTTGTTTCACCCTTGAATAAAGTCTGAAGACCAAATATTCCAGTTTGTTTATTGGAAGGATAACATTTTTGCAGCTATGGGTCCTAAAAGACACATGCAGTTCCTAAAATGTTTGCAGCATACAAAGTAAAATTGATTAATATAAAGGATAGTGTTCATCTGAGTTTCAGTTTAGGATTTTTGAGGGGGTGTTTTGGTTTGGGTTTTTTTTTTAATGAATTTTTCAAATAATAGTAAAAGCTCAAAGAATTTCTGAACATGTCAGGAATATAGTGTGCAAACCATAAGAGAGAAAAAATCTTTTGGTGCTTGTGATACATTTTAAGACAAAGGGAAAAAAATGTGTCTGAGAAAAAAAAAATACGTTTACAATATTTTTGCCTTTCTTTTTCAGAAGAAAAAATATGCTGTAGAATTTAGACAAACATCTTCCAGGGAATTAAACAATACCTAGTAAAAAACAAAAAAGAAGCCAAACATACTAAAATGATACAGAGAACCTGAAAGTGTAATTCAGCAAAATATTTAGCTATGAAATATTTTCTAGGATATAAATGTAACTATTGCTGTGGCCTCTTTCATCTGGAACATTTGTTATTTGGAACACTGAGATTAAAGGACAAAATTTCTAATCCAATTCGTAAAGAATAAGTTCGTTGCTTCTGGTTCTATTTTAATTAGGTGATAGATGTATAGAGGTTATGACCATTACACATTTTTCTTGAAAACCACAAAAACCAAAGCCATAAAATGTAACAGAGTTTAATTCTTTGATCCATTAAAATCTAACACACTGACATTTGTCATGTTGTATAGTTATGTACAAGTACTTATATCTTATGAAACCAGATAATTTTTGTTTTGGTTACTACATTCAGATTTTTTCAGATTCATCAGTCTTTTAAACTGCATGCTTGAGAGATATCTCATATGGAAGTTCAGCTCCTGAGCAGGAGTTATGTGCTCATCAGCATGCCCAATAGCACCAGGTGTAACCATAGCTAAATGAACAAATCCCCAAGTAGCAGTTAGAAAGAAAGAGAATAAGAATCAGAATTATGTATAGACAAGTCATTCAAACATGTCACCAGTTTCAGCTTTTCTTCCACAGGCCACCACATATTAGTCTGTAATTATGAAAACACTATTACGGCATGTTTAAGTTCCATGGCAATGATGCTGTGTATTTACTATTCTGGCAGTTTATAACATCATCATTTCTTTTAAAAATATTTGACAATACAAGTAGGAATTCCAAAATTTGTTTTTCTTCAATGCACTGACCCATTAAAGCCTTTCAAAAAATTATCACTGGCTGCATTCTTTGAGAAAATGTACAATAATTACTTCATAGATAGAAAACATATTATTATTATTATTCTCTTCCTTCAACTATTATTTTGGGCAATTATATCTCCTCCAGATATGCATTTTTTAAAAGGCATATATGAGAAACTAAATTCAGGAGAAAAATACCATGCTTTGATTTTAAAGGAGGAAAGCACATGTTTGCAATCTCTGGAGATTGTGATGTATATTAACTCAAAATTGTTTAGGAGTCAAATTTTGGGGAATTATTATGCAACATTTTTGCCTCAAAAATGTAACAGCTAAAAAGAGAGGTTTACATAACCTGATATATACAGGTATCTGTCTTTTATTGCTGTATCTTTTCTAGATTGTGATCAAACACTCTATCAGACTTATACTTCTGGGATTTGTATTACCTTCTTGTAACCTTAATAGCTGTCAGGAATTTCTGCTCTTTTGAGTTGTTTTATTTTTACTAGTATCCTGTAGATTTTTGGTGACTCAGTGAATGCACTTTTGAAGGGGTTATTTTCTCCCGATATCACCAGTATCAAAGATAGACATATTGTCCGTGCAGCATCTAGGGTTTCAAAAGACTTTTTATTTTAATTCTTCATTGAAAGGCTATGTGTGTCTTCATTGGGATACAACAAAAATTACAAAGACATGTTACTGTTTGATCCTCCAGGAGCACTGAGAAATGTATCTAGTTGAGGCATATGATCAGTCTCTCTGACCCTATGCTTAAGCAGGTTATTTTAGACAAGGGGAACAATCCCTAGGCACTCAGTTATATTTCTGCCTATATAAACATTTACAATGGCTGCATGTTCAGGGAGGGAAAGATAAGTCTGTATCATGCTCTGCAGCACCATGTGGAGCTACACAAACCAGCTTTGAAAATGCTGGCAGGTCTACACAAGAATGGCTTACTGTGAATTCTTCTCTGCCAGCTGAATGCATGGACCAGTTCAAGGAGAAGCCAGATGAGGTTGTACTGCAATGTAAGAGAGGCTACAAAGAGACCATAAGAGCAATCACCATAAATGCTCTTCACCAGTTCAGTAATGTGGTGTCATGCAAATATACTAGTTTTTGTCCCAGAGGCAGGAGGGCTGGGATCAAATAGGAACAAATGTGCTTGGAAATTAGTCCTGCTTTTCTAAAGCATTTTAGCTTCATTACAATCAGATTGGTTAATGTTGCAGCTTTTTTACAAAGTGTTTTTTAACTAAGGTCACACACTGCTACCTGGCAGCAGCCAGTTCTGTAGCTTCCTGAATTAGAGATCTGGTGTCTAACTCGGAGCAACTCCTTTACTCAAACCAACTCCAAACAAGCTCAAACGTTACTTAGTGCTCTCATCTCTGCTCTGCCTCTTTTTAAAGACTCTTCCTTTGGTGTATTGATAACTTTTTTTCTCTCTTTCATATTTGGGATTGGTAGTGTCTCTGATGGCATCTGATGTCCATTTTATTTCTTTATTATTCAATGCAGCCAATACTGACTGCCTAGTCATAAATATGCTTGTCTGCTACAGGCAGCACCATGTCTTTTGTAGAGAAGGAACGTCCAGAATCCAAGCAGAAAAAGTGTATTTTTTTTAACATAGGTAACTCTTCTCTTTGTGGCCACTGCAATATTGATCACCATAAGGTATGTAGAAAGACCCCCATGTGGCTTAATCAGACTTTTTCAGTTCAGAAGCCACCCTCTTGAGCTTGAAATTTGCCTGGAAATTGAGGTCTATAATAAATCATGTAAAATCATGCCCTCCCTTCACTTATTATGATTTAGGACTGACTTGAGACATACGCAAAGCTGGCAGCCACTCTGCACAGTGCAGCAAGCCAGCAAAACCATTGCCCCCAGGCATAGGGGTGGGTAAGGTCCCACCCGTGGCCAGTGAGCTCTGTGCCCAAACCCTTCCGTGGGTTGCCGGGACACAGCAGAGCCCCACGGCTCAGCCTCAGCCCTGCGACAACACACGGTCCCCGGGGAGACAGAGCCACAGCCCGGAGCCTCCACCCCTGCGCTGGCAGTCCTACAGGCGAGGCAGGTCCGGAAAGGAGCTCCTGGAAGAGGCAGTCTTCCCCCTGTTGTGGCTGATTGTGTCATCAGGGACTGGCACAGGCACAAGAGGACACAGACTGGAACGAGGTGCAGAGACAAGACAATAAATATTCCCTACTAGGGCTGAGCCACACATTTAATTCTTGCACAAAGGACTTAAAGAGAATATTCTTCTCTTCCCAATAGGCAACCACAGGCTGGACACAGAGACAGTTGAGAAGGACAGATCTCTGCCATAACCATGACCACTATTTAACAATCCCCAAGACAGTATTATTTTAACTTATCTTAGGAGCAAGAAAATTGAATTTCATTATACTGAGATATCTTAGGCTGATCTTGGCTGATCCCAGCTGGATTAAATGATCACAACTAGATTTATCCCACTTAACTTGAAGCACTTTGCTGTGGCATATAATTTTTGAGGGTAGCCTGACCCTATTATAATCAATGGGATGAGAAAAAATGGGCTAAAATTGACTTCTGGAAATAATGTTGTCTCTGTTCATTACAAAGTGAGTTTGACCCTGAATTAGGCACCTTCATCTTGTGTCTGAAGCTAACGGGGAATGAATCACTCCTCTCTAACTTAAGATATCAGGTCCAATCAAGAATATAGTCTTACAGTCTTAACATTTATCCAAGATATTAGCTGCATCAGTTCTGTGTTGAACAAAGCCTAGGGTTTACTGCATGGGTTCATCTGCTGCAGCAAACTAGGAGAGTTTCATGAAGGTCATGTAATTAATTTCCAGCACCACAGGAAAAAAGACTGTGTTTTAATTCGTGTATGCCTCCACCTTCTGAGTCCCTACCATCAAACGTACTTTTAGAGACTCATAGTAATTCCAAAGGAAAAGTACTTCCTGAAACCACATTTCAGCTCTTCAACTCCCGTTCCCTGAGGAATTTTTAGATATTTTATACAGCATTTTTATTCAGAGCTTGCACACCCAGCAGAATGTATATATTCACAATCCATTTTTTTGTATCAGTGGAACTCTGAGCACAAAATGCTTGGCAGACTGGTTGGGAAAATCATCACTTCTGTTTGTTATACTGCTTTAGTGTGAGACATCTAACCCCTTTTCATCCAGGAGTGGTAATAACCAGAGCAAACAGATGTTGAAGAAAAATCATTGTGATGGAATAAAACTAAGAAAGAAAAAATTACACCAACTGGTTAAAATTCAAGGATTTGTTTTTATATTAATGTTATTCTACTCATTTTTTTTATACTGCAAGGCAAATAAACTTCTTATCCAAAAAGCAGTATTGAATAAAACTACATATTTCCATTCCCTCCCAGGCCCTTACTTCCCCAACATGTGCATCAGGGGCTTGCAATGCAAGAGTCTTAATTCTAAAAGACAANATCAAAATCCATTCGTGACAAACTAGTAGTTCTGATGTGTGCATCCTTATGACACGAATACGAACTTCTATGGAAAGTAAAATACTACCTAAAAAAGACTTCCTAACTATATTAATTCAGGAGAACAACATTTTACCTTGCTTTTTTGGCTATCACAAATTGCAATTTTTATATACATATATTTTTAGGAAAGGATTGCTCAAAGTATAGGAATAATATGCTTGAAAGCATGTTGTCTCTATTAGGTAAACACAATGTCTTTGGCAGAATTTGATTAAAATGTGAGGGGCAAAGGTAGTGAGTTTATCTTGAGTTTCCGCACCTCTTGCAGAAGACTCTTTCTAAAAGGCTTGCTTTATCCTAAACTAAAGAAATTGTCAGATTAATTTAAAAAGTGAATGAAGTTCTATAGTCTGAATAATCCAGAAGGTCAAGATAGCTGATAAGAATGGTTCTTCATTGATCTTTTTAAATAGATTATCAGTTTAGTGATCACCAGTGATCAAATCTAGCTTTGTTCTTTATCTTAGAGACAAATTTGCAACAACATTGTGCTGATTCCAGCTAAAAGCTTCAGATAACTCTACAAGGAAAAGCAACTTCTCTGAATTAACTCTTTGATGTATTTCCATTTTTCTTGAAAGTTTTAATCCAAGTATCACCTTATTCAGCTCATGGAGAATTTCTAGATCTTTTCCAGTAGTGGACACATTTTTTAATAATGCTGACTATCAGGGAAAAATGTCATTCTTTCTGAAAAGCAGATAAATCACCCAGATATTGCAGTTAGAAAATGAAATGTGCAGAGTATCAATTTCTATGCAACACAAATAAAAGAATATCATGCCACTTTAATTTGCAGGCAATCAAGAAATATATTCTCTCCAGACATAAAATTTAGAAAGATGAAATTCTGTTGCAAGGAGAAATTATTTATGAAAATGCCATACTATCAGAGGAAATACACAGTTTAAGGAAATAAAATATAAATAAGAAGTGGGCTTTTGTCTTTATGCTGTTCCATAATTAACAGATCATGTAATAGCATGGCAGTGAGACTTTTAGTATATTGGAACAAGAAATTTAACAATTTCAGGTATTGATCCTTAGAGCATAAGATACTTCTTGCTGTCTTATGAACCAGGAAAGCAATAAGACGGTTCACGTTATCTTACCCCAAGATATAGTCAGAGAGGATCTTGTCAGACAAAAGGTGAAAACTCAAGAACAAAGGCAGGCACGTTTTACTTCACAATGTTTGTCACAACACATTTATATCTGGAAACAGACGGAAGATGTCTTGTCTGGAGCTATTCAGAGTAATATGCCAAATTCACACTGGCATACTTCCAGAAACCGTGTTTAAGTTTTGTCACAGATAAATTTTGTCTAATAGGAAGCATCATATTTCTAGTGATGATGCCTTAAAGCAACAGTAGTAGGACTACTAATCATATCTATCTGAAGGTGTTTGCTTAAAAAAAAAATCACATTCAACAGAAGCTTCCATTTCCACACTCCCAGTTCAATGCTGCTGAGAAGTCATACATTATAAAAACATTCTTATAAGCATTGTAAGATTTGAGAAAAAAGATTATGCAGTGATTAAGCACCTATGTGGCAAATTATTAACCCAGGGAAGGAGGAAGGCTGGCACATGACACTCTAAAACCCAGTGGTATTTTCTAACTTGTCAAATATGGGCAAACTTAATATTTTTCTTTCCAACATAGTGAGCATCATTCAATCTGTGATGATGCTCCCTATGTATTTTAACTACCCATCTTTAATGATTTACTGGTAGAATATATTTAGGTTGGCCAATTTAAATGCAGGAAAAACAAATTGAATGGTTATTCGTGGGATAATATCATTACCATTTACTTGTGGACATGTTCACATGTCACAGTCATGAAAAGAAATACCTAAACATTTAAAACAGTCTAAACAACTTCGTGCAAATTCTAAAAAGTCTAAGTTCCATTTTTTAAATAATTCAGGCTCTAGGGATCTAAGTTTCCTGTGAACACTGCTGACTTTGACTTTTCTATAACTAGATGGCTTTTGAAAATACACTAAGGTGATCTTTTGAAACAGGAAGGGCTTGTTCCAAAATCAACTTCAGGCAGAAGTTCAGTGTCATCATTTGGAAACTGAGCACTTTGAATGAGTACCAGTTAGGAATACGCAGAGTTGAAACCCAAAATTACCCTATTCTAAAATCAGAACTGTTACACCAAAGATTTATCCTATAAATTTTATATACCATGCCCTACTCTGCCTTCTATATCTAATCATAACTAATCTTTCAAAGGCATATGCTCAAAAATTATTTTTAAAGACATGTATAACACAGATACAGAGAGGGAGTGAGGAAGAAGTATTATACTTGCTGATCATCTTCCACCAGGGTTGCATCTTCCTTGCACCAACCTTTCTGCTTGGTCTCTGGGACGTGTGATTCCTGACAGGTGGTCTTGCCAGAGAAGACTGAGGCAAAAAGGCGTTCAGTACCTCAGCCTTTTCCAAATCCTGTGTAACCAGGTCACCCATCTCATAGTACACTGGGCCCACATTGCCCACAGTCTTCCTTTAGTGTACTTATATAAGGCTTTCTTGTAGTTTCTAACACCTCTGGACAGATTCAATTCCATTTGGGCTTTGACTTTCCTAACCCATCTCTACGTGCTAAGACAATATCTGTGTTCTCCTCCCAGATTACCCATTCTTGCGTCCACTCTCTGTATGCTTCATTTTTGTGTTACAGCTTGGCCAGGAACTCCTTGTTCATCTGCAAAAGTCTCCTGGCATTTTTGCCTGACTTCCTACTCGTTGAGTGCAACAGAAGTTCCCTAAATATTAACCAGTTTTCTTTTCTTAGGCCCATATTTCCTTTAGGTCCTTATCCCATGTGACTCTTTCAAGCAAAATTTTGAAGCCAAAATCTGCCCTTCTGAAGTCCAGGACTATGAGCTTGATTTTTACCTTCCTCTCTCCCTTCAAGATCCTGAACTCCACCATTTTTGGCTTCTGCAGGAAAAGTCACCTTTGGCACAAAAGCCTGACAAGCTTCTCCTTGTTGGTATGATGTTCAGTAGAGCATCTCACCTCATTGGCTTCTCTGTCATTTGGGTCAGGAATATGTATTATTTACTGGACTTGCCTTGCTTTGCTTCCTCACGTCATTAATATATCTTCCCAGTATATATGACTACTGGAGAGGAGAGAATTGTTCTGGATGAGTAGTATTCATCATACTATTTCACAAGTTGGAGATGAGACATATTTAGCCTTTATGGCTCATGAGAAAGCTCTAGAACAGTAAGTGATGAAGGAAAAGTCCAAACGCTACCAATGTACCTTGCAAGCAAGTAAACAACAAAGTCCTAAGAGTGTCACTCTGAATTGTAAATTAGGAGGAAAAGCTAAGTAAAATACTTGCTCCCCCTTCAAGGAATCAGCTTTGAAATGTTTACTGTACAGGGTGACAGTTATAAGACATAATTTGCTTTCCCATCTTTCTGTTTTTCTGAAATGTGTAGGCATTAATTGAAATAGAAAGGCCCTCTAAAACCTCGTTTTTCTATATAATGTTTTACAATCAAGGATTCAGATTTTAACTTTTTCTCAAAACACTGTTGATCATAAAAGAGACATCTTTCTGCTTTTAGCACTTAGTTTTCATTTCCTTCCAGCTAATGTCAGCAGTAACTAATGCTTCAGAAGCTCATTATTCATTAAATGCTCATTTAAAACACCTTTTCTTCTGTATACTTTGGACTCTAAATTGTGTTTTGATACATTGAGCCTTTTATGGTATAAGTCTTTTCTTTTTCAAACACAATCTAGTTTGATTTCTTTAAAACAAGGGGGGTTTTTATGCACTTTATTTTATTTGTAAAATTTCCAGGCTTAGCTTTAGTTTAAAAACTTAATGGAAAATATAAAAATATTGCTCTCCAATCCAACAAAAGTATGGGGGAAATGATCCTATAAAAGAAAACTTTTAAATAGGGTATTCCAGTGCACTTTTACTAGACACTCCAAGTCTGCCAGAAATAAGCTCAAAATATTTCTGATTTGAAGTGGTAACCCAGATTCTATAAAGCCTTGGAGCTGTACCCAATGGACCATCACACTATCTTTAAAAAATAAAATATGAGTACACTTTGATAAACTATTTCATTTCAACATGGCATGAAATTGAGTTCATCAACCATCCATGTTTAGGCATATATTTTCACTGTGTGAGTTAAACAGGGTTTCTGCTCAAACCTCCTTTATAAGAGCAGGTTCTTCCAAAGAACAGTTCAGAACAGGAGCCTCTCACTAGGAAGACACTGGAGAGACCGCCTGCACAAGAAGCTCACACACTTAGTTACCTAAACTTGAGATCAAAATTACACCTTTTCCTCTTACAAGCAGAAAACTAGAACTAAACTTTCAGGAAAGGCCCAGGGTGTCCTGGTGTATAACAAGTTGAGCATGACTGAGCAAAGCACCCATGGCAGCAACGAAGAACAACAGCCTTCTGGGCTCCATTGTATATTGTCATATACCACTCCCTGATGGGAGGATGTGAAGAGACAGAGACTGAGTCTTCCAGGAGCTGCACAGTGACATGACATGGGGCAGCAGACACAAGCTGCAACCCCAGAAATTCTTACAAGGTACTAGAAAAAAATTCACCCTCTGAGAGCAATCAAGCACTCAACCAAGTTGCACAGAGATGCTGTGGGATGTCATCCTTAGAAATATTTTATTTTCACCTGGACTAAAGCCTTGAGCAGCCTGGTCTGACTCCAAAATCAGTCCTATTTTCACCAGGCGGTTAGACTAATTGCTTTAAAATGGCCTTTCCAACCTAAATTATTCTATGAGTCTGTCAAAATGACCAAAATCTTAAAGCAGACATTTGCAACATTGGCCATGTTTTCATGTCAATCTACTGGCAAAGCAGAGGTTACAAACATTCACAGAAAAAAAAAAAACCCACAAAAAATCTTTTTCTAAAAAACTTTTTATCACAAAAGAATGTAATTTTGCTCAGTTTGGAGAGCAATATTGGCTCTAAGAGTTTCCTCAGATGCAAATGGTCAAAGCTGCCTAGAGACCTACTCCTGTTCCTCTCCATTTATAGCCCAGATACATTGCCAACCAAAACTCCTATGTATTAGCCAAATATGAAACAGACTGAAAAGGCCAGTAAAGGTCACCCAGTAACCCAGTCTTGTGGCCAGAGGAATGTGACTGTGGGTGTGGCATACCCCAATTAAAGTCTGATTTCCTCACTTTTACACTGGTATTGCTTTAACTTGCTTTAAAAGAGCCTTAGTCACTCACCCTCATCAGAATGATAGGCATAACAGATGCAAATTTGTACCCAGGAACACATGTTGCTGGTGATTAAAAAACACAGTACAGAAACTAATGTTAATGAATTCTGCATACCATAAATAGTGAATTACCCTTGCCACTACAAACATCCACAAAGGCAAACTTTGATCGAAAAGAGCATCAAAGAGAAACACTTAGGATATCTTTTCTAAAGAGGCATTACAAAAGGTTGTTCACACAAATCTGTCAGTTACTCTTGACTTCTAACAGCACTGCATGGTACCAGACTCTGTTTGAGATACCCACTCCTGTGCACAGTCTAAAAGTTGGAGCACTAGGGGAAGGACCACCAGCTTTACGTGGCTCATCCCTTTCACACACCTGTTTGCCTGTGCAGGTTCACAGCCTGAAGAACTCTGGCCACACACTGGATTCCCAAGATACGAATGTGTCAATCAAGTCTTAAAAAACATGCAACTTCTTGTCAGTGTACACCCTTCTAACACATGGAAAAAAAATCAACCTTCACTATTTAAGTGTTCATGGCCATTTTGTTGCTTGCAAACCACTATAAAGAAAATCTTCTTAATTTGTGTAATATTTCTGACTTCATCAAGCTTGTATCCATAAATGAATGGGCTTGGGTTCAGGGTGCTTATCTACAGTCCCAAATTTAGGAGTTGAATCTGCTTGCTCTGTGACTGTTGCTGATACCCATACAAACTTTTTGGATGTTTGTAGCAATGTTTGAAAAAGTAAATATTCCATTGTTTTTCCATTTTAATTAGGTGATCACAAACACTGAGGACTTAAAGGAGATGCAAAGAAAATTGATGCACAGCATTCACTGAAGAACATTTTGGTATGAGGTATTTGCTTAAATTCTTCACCCTTTCATAAAAATATAGTCAAAATAAGAGAAATGTTTGAACAGGTTCTTAGTATCCCATCTAAAATTACATGCTCAGGCGCAAAAGAGTAAGATTACATTTACATGTCCACTACAGTGATCTAGTCACAATACTAGTGTCTCACTTCAAGTTTGATGAAAGACTTCTCCAAAGTTCATGCTCGTTGGACACTTGAACATCAGCTAAATGATGACCTGTGATCTGTATACACTCTAATTTTAGGCAAATTGTCAAGACACAAACAGAACCGTGGGAAGAAGTTTTAAATGGCACATGAATTAGTGTTTAAAACACCCCAAAACATTCAAAATAGTTTTAATTGCATTCAGAGGATTGTTATACTGTCATAAGACATAGCATCCTTACAGACATCTCAGACAAGTGTTGGCATAAGAGAGTTAGGAAATAACATACATATGTTCTCATAGTGTATTTACAAAAAATGTAGGGAGAACATATGGTAGACACTATCATGAATGTTACAGGGAAAAAAAAGTGCTGTATGCCCCATTCTCCATTTCTGATGAGAACTGCAAATAAAAGCAACATGAACAGAGTAACACCCCAAGTGGCAAACCAGATATTGATGGACCAGAAAATGGCAAGACAACTACCATTCACTCAAATGCCTTTGAAAAGCATTATGCTAAAATGGTTATGAAAGACAAAATGGATCTTCAGTACTGGTTATACATGCAAGGAGGGTAAACTCTTTTTAAAAACAGACATTTGGCTGACAGGGATATCTGTCCTTCATTCCATGGCACTTCAAGAATCAGATATTCAAGACCATCTTTACTGCTCTGTAAATTGAATTGCGTCCTTAGTTTCAATCTGGAAATGAAATGAAATAAAATCATTGACATGATTCTAGCTTTATGCAGTGTTCAATGACACCAGAATTTGACTGCATAACTAGATATCAACTATCCTCTGAAAACTGTTCTAATTACTAGTATAGTGTAAATATATTAGCATTACAACTTTTGTCATTAATTTCCTCAACAATTTTCATTATCGCTTAGGACAATCTGAAACAAGTACACAGACATTCACTTCCAACTTTTCAAACAAAATAATTTTTTAAAAACACATCAATTTTATTTGTATTAAAAATATCATTTTGACAAAAAAAGCATCCCATTTCAAATTAATTTTGTTATTGAAGATCAGCAAAAGAAAACTAAGAATTTTGGCCAGAAAACACACAATTTTGATTCTTTAACAAAGTAATCGGGATTTTTGAAAAAAAGTAGGTGCTTACAGGAGAAAGGAAAATAGAACTGCAAGACAAGATGGGAGAGCAGTTGTATTCTCTTTTACACCAATTAAATCCTAAAAGAGTTTTAGCTGCATTTTAAGAGAAATAGACTAATTTCAATTTGCTGTGACTGTTGACAGGTATACATTTTACAAACTTTTTCATTGTAAGAGCTCCAGAAACCAGATTTCACATGATCTTTGGTAAATATCTACTTAGAACACATTTTCAGAACTTAAACTTAGGCTAAATGGCAAAAATTAAGGAATGGTGTACAAGAATGTTCTAGCAAAAAAACAGAAGGAACAAAATATTTTTTAAGACTACTGCTACAAGCACAATATAAAGGATTATATAGCAGATTTCCTGACACAGTCTGTCCTGTTAAGACTCCTAGAGTGGGATTCATTTGACCAGATGCAGAGGTCTGAAGCAGGAGCCCAGGTTTGAGGGTGATGGGGTTGCCTACAGTCACTTTCAGGCACAATTCATTTCATACTGATTCCAACACATAAAGCACAAATACCTCAGCTGTTAGAGGAGGGTGCTGCTGAGGCTCCTCTGCCAGAGCTATCAAACAGATGCCAAAGGTTTGTACATTTATTTTCAGGGTCTCAAATGCTCATTGCAGTTTCCAGGATGCTTTCCTGGCCTGCAGTTGCTCTTCCTGATCCACCCCACCCGACCTAGTGGAAAGTCCAATGTTGAGGTTAGAAAGAGCAGAGTTTCCATTTCTGATCATTTACAGGTGACTGATGGTAAAGTCAGTTGATTTTTCTGCTCAGTACAGGTCACTGAGGCCACTACTGTCAGCCCTGAGCAGTTCCAAAGTAAGAATTGTGTGCTTTTTATCAGGAATATGTCAAATGTCTGATTTATTGTACATCAGGGAAATATCTCTGCAGGTCAATGGATTTCTGTATGAAAAATCCCTCTTATAAGAGGTTGATTAAAAAATAATACGTGACATTCAACCATCTGTGTGTGTGTATATAGATATATATATATATATGTATATAATCCAATCTACACTAACTTGGAAAAAAATCAGCATAAGAAACAAACACTAGATAGTCTAAGGGTAACAATTTGTAGGATACTTTTTCTGTCCATAACCCTATTACAAAATATTGACATCTCTTCATATACTAAAAAAAAAATTGAGTAAATCTTACTAGGAGAAACAAATCAAAAGTACTTGAGACAGCATGTGACAAAAAAAAAAAAAAAAGAAAGAAAACCCAACAAAACACACACCAAAAAAAACCCAAACAAAAACAAAAACAACCCCATCCCCCCCCCAAAATAAAAACACAACTAGAAAAAAACACTCAGAGTACAGATGTTGATCTTTTTCATGTGAAAAGAAAAAGAGAACCATCCAGTGGTCACCATTATGTAGATTTCATGTTGACCAGAGCTATGAAGCTATTCATATTGTTATGTAAATTTTATTTTGAATTATACACTTCTGCTATGTAAACGGAATCTGTTTCTAGAAACCTAAATCAAGCAATGAGAAAATGCTAGATTTGCAGTATAGTCATAATTAACAACCACACAGAGAAGCAAAACTACCTTTATGAAAACTGACGTAAGGCTTTCTCCTAGATAAGTACTTCATTGGTCCAAAAATGATTGGTTACACAATTTAAACAGATAGTTATTAATTAAATAGCATATTTTTATTAATATGTTCCTAATTTTGGCATTCAACCAGTATGTTTTTGGGGTTATTATTATTATTATTTTCACATTACAAAGTTGTTTATACCATTTGAATCACTTTCATTCTTTTAAGACATTCAGGCTGTACTGAGTACAGCCTGAACAACTATGATTACCAAAGCTTATTATTTTCCTCAGAATTCTGCTTTGATTATCACAAGAAATGATATTATTTGCTCTGTCACTGACAGTAAAATAAGAGTATGAGCTTGCCTATTTATGAGTTATATATTTTACTGCAAAGAAATTAGGAAAACCCAACGAAAAGGTAGCTGCAACTTTTGCCCAAATCAATTTTCACTCATAAGGAACCACTGACAGCAAACAACTGCATGGCAAACTAAATTTGGACCTTAACATAAGGTTTGCATCAGGAGACTTGAAGTTTTGCTAGTTGAAAGAGTGACTTAAATGATGTCTGCAGTCTTAAATTCGATATTCTGCAAACTGATTCCATGGAAAAGCTCAAAGTTTTTGTTTCCACGTGTGCATCTATAATATACATGTGCTCACCACAATAATATATAGCAACAAGCACACTTTATTCATGTTTGGATGCAAAATCCCAGATGTCTATTCCTGAGCATTCCCGAGCTCCTAAAATCTGAGGTCATACAAAGTTTTGTCTGCCCCTTGAAGAAGCAGCACACCCTGCTTTACAGCCTTAACTCAACAGCTGTAACAACTGCAAAGGATGGGAGTCCCGCACCAGACAGGCAGCCGTGTGCCTCCTCATCCCCCAGCCTGAACATCGAGAGAGGAGCTGTGTGTCTCTGCGTCCTGCTCAGAAAAGGTGCAGTGTGCCACTTTCCCTCACACCCCCCAGAAATCAGAGCTCAGCCGGAGGAATTTGTGCTGACAAAGCAGCAGCAACCGGTTGGCAGCTCTGGTGGTCTCCTCTGCTCCTTTTCCATCTTGCCTTTCTATGACTATCCTTGAAGAGTAAAAGGCTGTTGAAAAGCCATTATGCCCTAAAAGGGGGATGGTTATTACTTTTCACATTCCATCCTCAGGCTATACTGCTTAACATTTCTGCTGTGGCTGTTTGGAAAAGTAGCACCATTTCCATCTGTTGTACTTTCTTGCCCTCTGCTGGAAAAACAATCAACTGAATGTGCAGAACTGAACCTTTTAAAACTGATTTCTCAATCAATTGCAAA
Organism: Daphoenositta chrysoptera; assembly: GCA_013397915.1. Lineage (NCBI taxonomy): Eukaryota > Metazoa > Chordata > Aves > Passeriformes > Daphoenositta > Daphoenositta chrysoptera. Next base: position 403,257 of record VZRO01003403.1, on the reverse strand, counting down.
AATAACTGATTTTCTTCACACAGTCTTCCTGCAAAACCCTCATAAGAAGTTCTAAAACAATTTAGTTTCTTGTTAAAATCATCTGATTCCTAACAATTAATGTTGCTTCAGAATCAGACCAAAACATTGAAAGTGAAGTCTTGTCCCCAAAACATACTCACTTCAATATGCAAGGGGAAAGTAGATAGGACTGAAGAACAAACACATGAGAGAACGTTCAAGAATGAGTAATTTGATTGCATTTTCCAAAAACGCAGGTGCTGGTGCTGATGTTAAATGGGAATACAGGGCAATAGTATTTTCTGCTTTAATACAATGCATTTGTGATGTTTTAAGTGAATAGCAGGTAGCAGATTTAAGTCCATTTTAAATAAATAGCATACATATGTTTTCCTACCATAACAAAAGTAGAATTTTTCATAACAGGAACTAAATTACCTCTCTGCTGCTACACCATTACTACGTGGACATATTTGGGAGCATATTCAGAACTTCTGGGAGAGAATTTTCCTTCTGGGTGTCATGTCTTCAAAATTTTAGGCCTCCAGTTTTCTCCAAACAAATACAGTTTCCCATGAATAGCAATTGGAAAAGCAGTCAGGTTTATCGGCTGCATTGTCACCATTCTCCTTTTCATCAAAGAGCAGTTATGGTGGATTAAAAAAGTAATGTCACCATGTCACAAAGAAGGAAGGATAGCTCTTTGTTGAGTATGCCACTGGGAAGGACCTCTCTGACATTTAATGCCTCTTCAGGCCTTTCAGACAATCAGTAGTTCCCTCCTGTGAGCCATGAACCTTTGCAGAAAGTCTTTCTGCCATAAGTAACCTTCTGCTTTCTATTTAGTGACCTTAATCTTCAAGATGACAGGGTATTTCCATGGCAAGGAGAGTTTCCCTTACACACCCTTACCCAGCATGGAACAGCTCACATGAATAAGCATATCGTAAAAGGAAAAGGGAAATTTTGTTTCTACTATTCTTTTTTCAGTGAATACTTTGAAAGACCAGGTCTTTGCTTGATACTGCAAAAAGTAGTCATCTCGGCTTGGATAAAACAGATGGAAAATAGATGTAAGAAGTACTCATGTTCCTCTTTTCAGGTGCAGTCATGTTCCATTTCAGATAGTCAGTCCTTTCACAGTGACTGATTTCAGTTATCATACTATATTCTGCTAATATCCGCTGGTTCACAGATTTGTTTCATAGGGAGCTACCACTAGCAGTACAGAGAGCATCTTCATTCCTGTTGCTTACTACCTAATACCCTTAACCATAACGACAACCTCTTTTTACTCACAGTAAGGGTCAAGTTCTTCTAACTTTTAAAAACATTATAACAGCTGGAAACTAAAAATAGATCCAGCAAAATTCAATCAGTATGTTTTCAGCAGACTGTTGAAGGACTCCAGACTACAGATTGCAAAAAAATTATTCAAACTGCATTTATATAGATTTATATATAGGCATAGTTTATAAATACTTCTATAGAAAGACAATCACCATGACATCATCTTCTGTCAGTGTTATTTTGCTGACACAGTTGCAGAAATACAGCTTCCTTTTGCCTATGTATTGTTCAAAAAAAACCCCAAAAACGTCAGGGATAATGTATTAGCAACCTGATATGGCTCAGGGAATGAGTAATGGCATGCAGAGCTTTTCATTCCCAGAACTTAAGTTCAGGTTCTGCCCAAGCCACAAGAGGACTGAAAGTCCTGTTGTGACTCCTCTAACAACCAATTGAAAATTAGTTCATTTTCAAAATCCAATTACTTTGGTTTTATTTTCCAAATCCAGGGAATATGTTCACATAACAAATAACATCAGCATAGAAGACAATCTTCTTAAAGTTTTTATCAGAAAGGTCAGTGATTTGATGGGATTAAAACTGATGTATCCTCATTTGAGTCAGGTTTTTCTCCTCCATCAGGACACTAAGGCACAGAGTTTCTCTTGGGCAGTTTCTCTAGAATGGTCACCCTTGTTACAGGCTCCCATTGCCTAAAGAATGACAAATCAAGGCACTCAGTGAGAGGTCAGGATCTGAATTTTCAGATCATGTCAGAAAGAAGTCAGTGGGAAAAGGAACAAACACCATTTTGAGATAGAGCTCTGTCAGAGCAAACACTTCTTACTACATCAAGCAGAACTTCCATGTGGTCGTATTTCTTTCTGTGTGTCACACCTTGTGTGTATACAGTATTGTGGACATCTCAGAATGTGGGTAAGGGTTCCTCTGACTCATGTTAATGCAGTTTATACCAGGGATAGTCAAAAGTGATTTTATGGAGCAGGAGTTACGATTACCACAACAGTTACTTGATACCTCTCCACAGAAAAGAAAGCTCTTGAAATCCAGCTTTAAGCTGAAAAGTTTACTTCTATTTCTGATCTCTATTATTTCACAAAAAATCTTGATTAGATTGGCCAGTTTACATATATACACTTTACATGAGAACACTCCAGATTCCAAAAGGGACTTTCTGCCAACACCAGTAATGACAACAGAACATTAAAGAAATATAGGACTCCAGCATCAATCTGCAAATTGAAATTCAAGACTATTCAATGCTATTAGTAGTAAGTTTGTTTCATGTTTTTTTCCATAAAAAGTTCAACTCATCAATCAGTTCTCTTCTTGTTATAGTCTTTATTTTTCACAAGCAAAAACTGAATGCTGAATGTAATACCTAGTTCAGAAGCAAAAAATTTTACATTAGCTTTGCTTCACTCTTCCCTATCCTGTGGCAGAGGAAAAGTCACAGTGTAATGTAGTCAGATCAGTATTAGGTATCAGAAGCTGTTTGTAAATTTGGACAGTGTGACTGATCTACATTTTTTGGATGCTTCTGATGTTTCTTCAACAAGTGCATGGTCTTGATATTGATGCTATTTGCCCCTGTACCAATCAGCAGCACCTTGTGCGTTTCCTGCACTTTCCTGTTCTCATTTTGACAAATAAACAGTATTTTCTTAGTGAGACGGATTTTTCTCAGTCTTGCTCTATCTAGCACAAATGGAAAACAGTGTTTCACAGGTGTTTTCCAAATTCCCACGGGGAGTTGTTTTATGATCTGGGGTATGTCTACAATGTGTGCAGAAAAAGAATAGTTGTAAACTATGTTATCTCACTCAAGAGAGTAATAAAGATAAACTCAGTTTTAATAGAGATTTGACACTCTCTTTAAAGCATTACTTCAAGAGTTAACTGTCATTACTGGAGTTTAAAGTTAAGTGAAGAAGGAACTTTGTCTTTCAATGCAAGGTACACTCAAATTCTCAGAACTATCCTTCCTTAATGCATTTTTTCCCTCAAGGTCAGATGGAAGAAAAGGGGAGAATCTGCCCGTTAAAAGCATCTCACCAAATACAGATGGCCTGAAAACATCATCTGGGATTCACCTCCTTTTTGTGAGGACACTCTGCAATACCAAGCACCTTTAAGGTATCAAAGGAGAGTGCTTTCACCCACATTATACAATCAAGAGCTCCAGATATCGTTTCTACCTTGAATCTTTAATATTTTCTCTAATTTTAGTTACTTCTAATGGACAAGTCACAAAGTTTGTCAAAATATGTTCTACAGAAAGTTCTCTTCTACAGATATTTTCCAGCAAAGGTCCTGCAGTCAACACACAGCATCATGAGCCAACACACAATTTCAGGTTCTTCAGTGAAACAACCATCTTTTTCAATTAGTTTCACTATTGCCATCAAGAAACTGCAGCTTTGCATCCCTTCTGTTCTGTGGGCATAGAGATTTTTTATCTACACCATCAGGGAAGAGATCAAGTGGATCTGGAGAAATGAGCCAGAATCTGAGATGGTGGACCTCCTGCAGGCAGGGCAGAACCCCCCTGACAGGGCACAGCCCCCAGCACCTGCACAGGGTCAGGACAGCAAAGGTGAAGTGTCCTGGATGAGGCTGGTAGTGAGTCAGATTTGAGGTCCGTCCAGGGAGTCTAGGCAATAAATTGAGACAATACTACAGAGCCACAGCCTGCCTCACCTAATGCTCCACGACAGATGAGGAAACACAGACTGTATGAGCCCGCGGGGGTTAGAAATGTGTAATGCCTGTGCTTGCCACTGAAACAACATGTACACGCTGACTTTGAAAAGGTCTTGGAAAGCCTAGAATACAGTAAGGATGAGAGTCAAGGCTGGATAATAGAGAAGAAGACATGGTAGTTCCACCAGAAGACGAACACAGCTTCAAGAGTGGTATCTCATTGCAATACATCTAACACAAGAGTAAATCATTATCCAGAGGATTTCTAAATACCTTTTAACTTTCAAATGAGAGAAATCCAGAACTGACAAAGAAAGGGGATCACCAAATGAGGACACAGACTGACTCAGATTAATCAATAGGAATGCTATGCATTTCTAAAGATTTGAGTGTTCCTTAAATCTTTTTTTTCTTCCATTCAGAAGCACACCAACTTTCCACTCTGATTTGAATTTGACCCTCAGCAGTGCAACCATGATGTAAGATCCTTATCTGTAAAGTAAATGCAGCAGAGCTGTGCTCATACAAGTTTTCAGTCACTGCCTAATCCCAGCCTGCAGCAAATCTCCCTGACTCTGACTCCACTGCCACACCAGGGAAATTCCAAGACAAGTACACAGACTGAGAGCAGAGGTGTGGGAGGAGGCAAAGATGGATGGAAACCTATGCTGTATTCTGAAATAAAGCATTGATTTGGAGTGAAAATGCATTTAGTTTTTCTACTATGTCTGCCATATACCCAGCCAGCTGGTGTCACGTCTGTAGTGGCTCATGGTACAAGAAAACTTTTTCTGCTGATCTCTTTGTGGACATGGTTACTTTCATTGGAAACACAGAACTTGAATGCGGATCCTTATGACTTATGTTTAAAATAGAATGAATGTTATTTGAGTCACTTCCAAATTAACATGATTGTTTAAAAATATATGAAGTGCTTCACTGAATTTTAATCTCTCTACTGCAAAAACAATTTTAAAAGATTACAGGCTTGAACATTTTTAGAAGGATGTAATCATACTAGCTAAAACATAAATTTCACACACCACAATAATTTTTAATCATTCTGCAGTGCACATAGGCAGCATTCAAATGTCTCTTTCAAATGTCAAAATAAAATTAATATTTATTACCATACCTCTGAACTAGTACATTTACAAAACTGAAGCTCAGGACGTTTTCTACTAAGCCATTTAAGCCATTTTGTATGTTCTCAGTTAAACACATTTTCTAGAACTATTGCTCTGCCTCAGGGACTCACAGGATTTCTGAAGCACTTTATAGCTTTTTTGACTACATTCTTCAGGAAAAATCACTCAGGTCCAAGCAGGAAAAGGATCCCAGTTCCAGAGGTGGTTTTCAATGCTGGTAGCTTGCTTTAAATAAAACCATAAGAATAACTGACATTACTGAACCTTACACACACAAAAAATGGACTAAAAATATAAAATTAAACACAGAGAAGTCATATTTGTACCAAAATCTTTGACATTGACACCTCCAGGGCACCAAAACTGTTCATGGGGTCAGGACAGCATCCAGAAAAACAGCAAGTCCCAAACAGGGTAGAATAAAGGCGAGGTCCTTGATTACCTCCCCATTTGGGGAAAATAATAGCTCCAGAGGAGAAAGTCATGGGCTCAAGCCCCTCTGGAAAAGAATCAAAAAGACCTGTGGGATCTTGACAGAGATAAAAAACATTGTTCCCAGTCCTTACTGCAAACTTAACATTGGAGAGTTGTTTTAATTGGGTCCCTGACTTTGCAGACACAGAGCAAGGAGAGGGACAGAGCCCCTGTACACTTCTCTCTGCAACTCTTTTGCATGATACCCTCACTGTTAAGAGGATTGTTACAGAGCAGGTCTACCCAGAGAGATGTGCAAAGGATTTTGTGTATCCATAACAACCTCTCTGCTGAGTTTCTTTGACCTCCTAGGATTTTTTTTACTGTCTTCACACTCTGCAGCCAAATCTCAGGCATTTAGGACACTCCAGAGGGGTAAACCAATACATTTATGATACTAGTCCTGTGTTATGTGGAAGGAAAAAATGAACAGATCCATTAGCAACTGCACTGCTAAGTCGCTTCACTGCCTTTGAAAAATCCTACCTTTCCCACAAAAGCACTAGCTGACAAAGATCGTGTTGTCAAGCAGTATGCACCAAGCAAAAATCCAAACAGATATAGTATAATTTTTTGCAACTGCCCATAAAACAATTAATCTGGCTGTAGATCTCTGGGATAGCAAACAATTCATCCAGAGAGTGAAATTATGGGTACTACTGCCATAGTGTACCAGAGAGAAGCAGGAGAAGGAAACTCCTTTTAACTGTTTTGAGTTCAGCTGACTGGTAGCTGCCCTGTGGTTGATCAGCACAGGGCATTGTCTGCCAGCAGTTTGTACTATCCAGTCTTTTGCAGGACCCCCTAACACCTCACAGCATCAATACTTGGGGGTGATGGTTGCCTTTTTATAGATATAGAAAGACCCTGATATTTATTACATACACCCTGCACCTCTTGGTCTGTTGCACTTTGTTCAGTCTGGGATAGAGACCAAGTTGGTATAAAAATTATGAATTCATCATTTTCTAATGACACTTGTCATTTTGAGTTTGTCTTCTGTGAACAGTTTAAATGAATGTGACTGGAGTGACTGTTCTCAGATCTCATGGCACCCATAAGCACCAGCTGCCCCACTGGAAGCAGAGTTACTGCTTGTCCAGTGTGGCAGCAGAAACAAGTAACATTACTCATTGCGTCAGGATGGGCTGAAAAAACCTCCTCTGTTCCTCCATAAATGTTTATCATGTAACGCACGCTCATGTTTCCAGGAGAAGAATGCCCCTCTGAAATTATTCTGGCAATGATTCCTTATAGATAAGATGGTGAAGTCCCTCATCTGCAGATGAGCTCTGGAACTCGTCCTGTCGTGGAGTGACCCTGCTCACGAAGCTCCTGGCAAACAAGCAGTCACCTCATGCTGCAATTATACAAGTATGCAAAACCACCATACCAAACCTCCCAGAAATCTCTGCTCCTTCACTGATGTCAGCACAAGGTGCCAAAAGCCATAATTAACTTCTGATTGAACTTTGATCAGTCTGAATGGATACAGCCTGTGGGCAGTGCCTGGGCTGGGAACTCCGCCAAACCTTCAAGCTCCTACAGGGAAGAGAAGCACCACTTGGTGGTTGTTCCTGTCCTCATGTCCTCTCCCCAGGTATTTGCTACCCTCCCTGTCAAAGACATCAGGCTGAGCTAGTTTTTGACCTTGCCTGGGGTAGTTTCTCTTTCTTTCTTCATATGTTAATAAGAATTTCTTAAAAACCCCAGTGACATCTGAGCAAGGTAGATCAAAGAATTGACAAGTCACAGAAGAAAAGGGGAATTCCCTCATCTTAAAACTGATCACCACCCAGAATTGTCCTGTTCTTCTGAGTTAAATCCAGCAAAGTTCGGGCTCCCATGACACAAATACAAGCTGAGTCAAGAGGGACAGAGGCTAGAAATGACTATTGGTCTATTGCACCAACCCAGTAACCCCAGCAAGAAATTGGATTGGAAACCTGGCAGGGAAAAACTGTATCTTTTATTTCTTCTGTTAAACATGGTATATTATTAGCGTTATGCTAATTTATGTCACCTAAATGGGCTCTGCGTAATTTAATAAATTTAATTACTTAATAAAAGATTGGATTTGGCTGGGTGTCAAGCAGCCAGTTAAACAGTGATTGACTGATACCCAGGGAAACAACACTCTCTAGAGTGGAGAGACCCCATCTTAGGGTTATGATGCCAAAGTAGCTTTGTTAGACAAAGACAAGGCTTTTGGCAGTAGACATTCCTGGTTTCAGATTCAAGGTCCCAAGTTCAGCCTCTTCTCTCAGTGATCTTCCCAGGAGTGTTCTGTTACATGCCGACAAAGAAATGCATAAGCTGAATAAATCATTAATTAAAAAACATTTGTTCGGCTCTGTGCAGAGCAATGCCTCTCTCCCTCAGGGCAAATGTCTTACTCTCAAATCAATCCAAAGTGCCAGGAGAAGAAGATGATAGTTTCACTTACCCCTGGTCCAGTTCAAGAACAGTGAATGTGGCTAATTAAATGTGCAATGCCTCAAAAAAAAAAAAAAAAAAATCCTGTGTCATGGGCTCCTACTTTAAAAAAGAAATAAAAGCAACATACAAACAAATAAAAGACCCAGTGAGGCACAAAGGCTATTTTAAACCTTCAGAGATGCAACTTGTCTACATAATTTTTTATTTCATTTGTCTATATAGACACTTTTCCCTCAAACAACAGTTATGACAAATGTAGAGCACAGTAAATTTTGTTGTTGTTGTTCATATATTTAATTTCAAAAGCACACAGAAAACTGATAGTTAGTTTGCTTAGTGTAATCCCCCTCTTCAAGACATCTTGTAGATTCTTCTTTTTGTTTGTGCAGGCTTTCATAGACAAAAGATCAGATATTGTGGTCAAAGCCACACAAGGCAATACAATGTCAGCAGTCAATGTACATCAACTATTTCCATTGCTGTAAAGTAGTATCTGGTTTTTATCTTTCAGCTGGTTGTCAACACTTCTTCACTCCTAGGATGGGTCTCTTTCAACCAAAGGTAGTTATTTTTATCTGAGCTGGCCATCTCAAGCGCCCTCTAAACTTCTACAGAAAAGGCACTTTCAGGACACACATCCTTCCTGTTCCATTTTATTAAACATGTAGGCCTGTACTGCTGAGTCAGAACACCTAAATCTAAAGTCAGTGCCATGTCCCTTCAATAGGGGAATACGGCCACCTCCTGCCTGGATCACACCCCAGAGGAGTCTTTTCCTCTCTTGATTAGGGTGAATGGGAAATAATAGTTCTGTCCATAGTGAACTTCCCACTGGTTTTTTTCCTGGTTTTTTACAATATCTACAAGAATAATTACCAGATTCTTCACCTAAATGAATTAAGGGCTTGCTCCTGAAGAATTTTGTCCATTTAGTAGAGGAATGTCTTACAATTTACTAAAAAGAAGATCATTTTCTTTACATTAGGCAAATAGGCCTTTCTATTTTGATTTGGAATTAAAATAAATTTTGGACTGGCTTTAAATCACATTCTATGATTTTTTTTGTGTTTAAAAATGATGTGTCTCAGTTTCTGAAATTCTATTGGAATTTTATTTTCATTCCTCTCTAATGCATTTTTACTGTTCTACGTGACATCATGCTATGTCAACAGAAGCTCATGCAGCATCAAGACTGAACTGGATAACCTCCAGGTATTCCCTTCCAACAAAACCTTTCTGCCATTAGTATACAGTAATCATCATTACATTTTAATACCTCAGACCCTAAAAGGTGTGCCAATTTAAATAGATTAACATTAAATTTGATTTAGTATTACAAGTTTTCATCAGTATTTTGTGAATGTCTAAAGAGACAGAAGTGTCACACACAAGAAAATTTAAATTCAGGGCCCTGTACTTTCACTTGTCATTCTATTGTACCCAAGAGAGGGGTGAGCAGTTAAGCATTTGACTAATTGAAAACTTTTATTTGCCTCTCTTCATGCTTGACTTCTTTCTTTGCTATTCCTTGTTTCTACTTGTGTTCCTGTTTGTTGTGTTTGATGTGGACTGAGGATCTTCATGGACAGCCATTTAAATGGAAATACTCCTGGCTGAACAATCATTTCTAAGGTCCCTGTTGCCTTCAGACAGGTCGCCCTAACTCCTTTTTCCTGGAAAAAAACACAAACTTCAAAGGAATCTTTCCCATACAGATCTTGACCTACATGGTATTAGTTTGTTTTACTATGAGCTAAGACCTTTTAACCTGTAAAATCATTTGATTTTGAAATTCAATTTGATATTCAAAAGAAGTGTGGCTGCCCTGTAGCTTTGTCAACACCACATGCACAACCTTCTGGAAAATATTCAGAGGTATTCATAAAACAGTAAATTATAAAGAATAGCTGTACAAGAGTTGGGGGATGAAAATTTCTAGTTCAACTAACTATGTGGTTTTATTATACCCATCTAACTGTTATACACATCCTTCTAGGACTACAAGACACATGAAACCCAAACAAATAAACTTCACCTTGAACCTGAATGTTCATAACAGGCTTTTCATGTGCATTGAAGTGAGACTGAAAGTACTGAAGTGAAAGAAAAATTTTGTTGCTGTGTAAATTAAATATGAAAAGCAAATTGCCAGTAAAAGATAGAGAAAGAGTAAAAAAACCCAAAATCTAGCTGGCAGACAAATATATGCCTCATTTCTAGACAGATGATTTTGCTGTCTCTCATTTTTATATTGGATTCCTGTCTAGACCTCAGACAAGAGGCTTGCTGATTACCCGTTTTGGAACAAATTAGGAGATGAAGTCCGTTGTGCTACATAAAAGATTTTATTTGTGGCTATGCAGCTGGCTAAGAGCAAATTAGTCTAAGGCAGTATACAGGCCATCCTACCTTCCTAAAATTTTAGTCCATAATAAGTGCTTAATTCCCCAGAAGTTTTCCAGTCTTCAGTTTACTGTACAAAACAGATAATAAAGCATAAATTGGTCATCCAAAAATTTTTTCCTGTCATATGAAAGGTTTTTCCCTTCATGGAATGCTATGCAACATATTTGAAGTCCACAGATCCTTAGGAACTCAAAAACAACAAGCCATTTCTTGAAAGACTAAAAGCTTTTTGCCTCTCCAGCTGAGAGATTATTGCAGATTTGTCTGGTGACATTTGTTTTGCAAATTATAACAGCTTTCATTGTTTTTTTTTTCATCTTCCAGTAATAAGAATATAATAATGTCTGCACATATTTATCCTTAATTATTGGACAAAAGCCTGAAATAAAGAGGAAGAGCAACTGGCATACCTCATATAATCTCACACATCCCACACCACAACAGAGTGTATATTTAATGCAGTAATAAGAAATATTTAGGATAATTAACAATGTTCTCTTGTGTTCCTCCTAGATACAATTGTTTCTTGTATAAACTCTTCATCAAATTTAATAGATTGGTTAAGCAACACCTGAACCATGTAAGTGGATGACATATTTTTGGATTCCTCCTTAACATCAATAATATACAGTTAATGCATCATATTCAGTAAAATGGCTTTAAGTGATAACAGGTGTTTAGCATAATGGAAACTGCTGCTAGTTGGTCAACACGTAAATTAATTTTTTTATTTACAGAACCAGATGGTCAATTCTGGAGTATCAGCATGGGTAACATTAATAAGCCTCCTTGCTGCAGAACATGTCTCATCTGTAGCTTCACCAGTTTCTAATTCCAGCTACCACATGGATTGCGAGAGTACCCCTCTGACAGAAAGATTAACTGACTTACTCTCTGCCCAAGAATACTACGCCATATATCATCAAGTAAAAGTGGCTAAAGGTCATACAAATGAACTTCATGAGAAATTAAGAGAAGTGGTAAGAAACAATAATCTTCAGCTTTTTCACTTTTTTTACTCTGTACTGCCTAAAGTGTCAGTATGATTTGATATTATTTTCTTCTTGCTTTCTCTCTTTCTTAGAACAATGGCTTGTTATTGTTAAAATAGCAATTTAGATACAGAGTTCAACTGGTAAACCATTTGCATTATAAGATAGATGGGCTTATTAATATATAATGTTAAGCTTTTCTTCAAAAGTCCTATTCGAGAAACTGATTCAATCAGTCAATCAGTCTGATTCAATCTGTGATTCAGAAGAAACCCCTTTTTTTATCCACAGTCAAAGCTTGTTCAGATGGAATAAAACAAATACACATGCAGGCAGGACTAAGAAATTCCACTTGTCTGAACTTCCTGAACCAAACGAAAAGGGATGGTGAAGATCTCCAGCACTACAGCCACATTACTCAGGGCAGCACACTGTGCCCAAGCTCCCTCTTGCAGTGTAAGTTGTGCACGGCAAGCACGGTGCAGCTGGGGCACATCAGACCCAGAGCACTCCAGCTGCAAAACTCATGGGAGCACATACAGCACCCAACAGCACCTCCTGCCACATCGTCAGGTGCTTGAGAATCACAACCAACTTCTCCCTTATCCTCAAAATGCACTTGGACAAAGTCTAAAGGCAGCAAACCAAACCACTTCAGGGAAGAGCAGGCATGCAGTAGCCCTGCCCACACTTACAGACAGATCTTACAGCAGAAATCACTGAATCGGGCTCCTTTGGATATCTCCTCATCTTTGGGTATCTGCCTCCTCATCTGTGATCCCCTCCCTGTGTGCTGCACAGCACTGGCCTGTCTGCCCAGAAGAGGAGTGACAGTGGCAGAGAGGCAGGATGAGTGTGCTTGCAGTCCCTGGAAACTGCAGAGAAGCTCCTCTGTTCTCATGTGCCCAATGCATTCCTGTTACACACTTCAAATTTATAATGATTTATGCACGGTAGAAAAAAATTATAACTGATAACAATTTTGTGCCTCATGTTTTCACTGAAGGAGGTTTCTTTGATGAATATAGACAAGAGTGCAATCACTGCACACTGCATCTTTGACACTCCTTTAATCTTTAACTGACTTAAACTGGAGGAAAACATAGCAAATGTAAATATGGATTCAATTCTAATCTATAACTACAAACATACAGTACTTATCCAGAACTTATATCTTCTGTTTCCTTTTCTGTGTGCATCAAGAATGTTTTTTTTTTCTTTTCCTCTTCACTACTAGGAGATTATGTTTTAAAAATGCAAAATGTTTCGTTACTTACTAAGAAATATCATGTACATATGAACTAGTTTTGGAATTCAAGTTGCATATCTGGAAGCTTCGTGTCACACTGAATAATTCAAGCAAAGAGTAATGTATTAAAATGGGTAAAATCCAGAGTGTTCTGCTTCTTATTTTTTTAAATGCAGTCTATTTTAGAAATATTTTGGTCTGTTAAGAAAATAAAAGCATGAAGCAAGGTGAAGTAACTGACATTCCTATGGATTGCATAGATCAGTGGTATCAAATACCTCAGTCCTCCACTCACGGCTACAGTGCCTCTAAGTATATTAAACTGCACACTACTTGTGTTATACAAAACATTTTATCTGTTAGCATGCTGTGCAATGTGTGAGACATCAAGCAAAAAAACTCATGGAAAAGCATAATTTTTTTTTTTTTTAAATACCTATATTTCTCCAGACATTTGCAAAACACTGTGCACTAACTAGGTGCTTCATCTTCACAACTGGGAGTCCATGGGGCATTAGCTGGCCAGCTTGGAAGAAGAGAAAATCATGGTAAAACAGGTAAGATAAATGTATTTAAATCACAGAAATTATCAAGGTCCTTAAAGCACAAAGCAGTAACACACACCTGTAGGTGAGTAAAGGTTACCGTTCTGGTCGAAGTGTTTTGACTGAAGCCACAAACACCATGGACAAGGACAGAATTAGGGATCCAGGCTGGCATTTAATGAGGCAGCATTTTTGAGTAGTCAGTTACAGCAGGTTTGTGTTGCTCTGCTAAATCTGTCGTGTACTCTATGCCCAATGGATGTTACACACATCTTGGAGGAAAAAAACAAACAGGGAAGCAAAACAAAGACTGCAGATATATATCTCCCAGGAAATACCAGAGAGAAAGGGAGAGAGCCTTTGCTTTGGAAGAGTGCTTACATGTCCCACAGAACTCCCCAAATGAGTCATTAGAAGAATGGAGAAACCTGGGAACCAACTGCATGAAGAGTTTTGAGTTGCACAAAATGTTGACGGTTGCGCTCAGCCAGGCAAGCTCTTGGCAACTGCTCAAGAGTGTCAAATAACAACTCCAAAACATCTATTTACAGCCTGAGTCTTTTCAGTGGTCCAGTTTGCCGCACAGTTCCTCAGATTATATGATTATTTTTGCTTTATTCCTGCTCTTGACATTAAACTGTGCTTACAAACAAGTGCATAGTGATTTTTTAAAACATTCTGAACATAGAAAACCAGATGTACAGCCACTGAACTCTGTAGTATTTAATGGAGATCCAACTTTGTAGCAGTGAATACATGTCCAATGATGTCCTCCCTTACACACTGGTGGAAACCTGTGTCCCCTCACAACAGGCCCCTTTTGTCAAAGGGCAAAGGCAATTGATTTACAAAGTTCAGTCTAAGAAGGAGGTTCATTGCTTTCCCGGAGAGTGAGACACATTGCCTGACATCTGCAGGATTATATTCTGTCACCCTACTGGAGAAAGAGAAACACCACAAATGCTATATGCAAAACACACCTTTTTCCACAGGGTATCTTCATCCCACAACTGCACCATCTACAGTGGAGAAAATTCTTCCTCCCAGTATCAAAATCCTTCTGTATATTTGCAGCAAATCGGTACAAATTTGCGTCAGTAATGCTGCATAGGTTCCTTAAAAACAGTCTCTGACTGTTGTCCAGCAGCTGGCAATTTGTTTCTATTATTTAATACCAACAGTGATATGCTTGAATAAGACTGTAAAGTAGTTTAATTAAAGTATTAAATAAACAAACAAAAAAAAAAAAAGTCTTTCTCTTGGAATCCAAACAAAACAGAGAATGAAAATTGACAAAGGAGAGAAAAAAAAACCCCACAGCTACACAAAAAAAAACAATTAACAGACACCAAACCTCTGATAAACCATTCAAGCAAAACAAGCTTATCCCAAATCATAATGACGGCTCATTATAGAAAAATCTACTGCTGCACAAACCACAGAGTTTTCAGTAATTGTGATCATCTTGCTTACCTGTAACTCTGTGACAAGAGAACAGGAGGAAGGTGAAACTGCATAATAAATTGGGTAAAGCCTGTGCTGTTCTCCAGCATCTGTAGGAAATGTGCATTCAGATTTTCCCTGGCTGAAATGTGCAGCTGAGGTGAACAGGCCATGCTCAAAGTTCAGGACTGATGGAGGGGCTTGGCAACCCCCAGTGCAGGCAGAGCTCCCAGGCAGCTCCCAGGGGGCTGCGCCTGCAGCACAAAGCTGAGCTGAGGGTCCTGAGCAGACCACACACACGGGCCTCGACAGCAAAACCTGCAAAAGGAAGGTTAAGGGCGGTGCAGTAATGTCAGGAGACAGAGCAACAGCTGGCTACAGGCATATATTAACATGAAGATGACTTCTAAGCACTCAGTAGGAGTTAGAATAAGTACCTGCACGCAGCAGTGGAGCACAAAGAAGAGAGCTACCAAAGTGCTTTAGATATTTCTAAAGAAAATTAAGCACTTTTCCCATCATGGTTTCAGGACTGAATGATGTTTATTATAAGGACAGGAAGGAAAATGCATTCAGTTCACTTAGGAGCTCATAAAGACAATAATTGCTTTAAAAATTAAGCTGCGTAAATACCGTAAATTGCATTTAGGTAATCAGAATACAACATTTCTAACATCTCAGTACCTTAGCCACAGCTAGGTACTAAATTCTCTGCTAGTAGCAGAGAATTCAGAATCTTCCTTTTCTATCTCAAAAATCAACAATCCAGATAAATCCAGGCATATCCATAAGCTTGTACAACATGCACAAAAAATGCGACAGAAGGTCAAGGTCAATCACAAAATGTCTGAATAATATTCCCATGAAGATGTAAATTTTTAAATATTACCATAAAAATATGTAAGACCTTCTCTGTGACATATGAGGAATTTTTGTGCTTAGTAACTCTCTGGACAAAGTCTGTTTTTCCTGTGTGCAAAGCAGTTTTGCCAACAGGTAATTTTATTAGAAAGAACTGAGGATGGAAGCCAAGGAGGAAATTATGTGATTGTCACGGACAATGCAAGAGGAAAATTTGAGAGGGGAAGCCTCTGTATGTTTCATAACAACAACCTGCAGTTTTATTACACTTTTCTTTAAAGAATTCAAAGCATTCTATTAGCAAGGTTTCATGCAGTTGCACCTTGGCAGGACACCAAGACCTTCCTGCTCATTCCATTTGTTTTTCTCTAAAAAAACCCCTTTCTGTCCTTTAAGACTGTCATGTAAATTGGTGAAATAATACCTAGTTGAAACAGACAGTCAAGCACCAAAGTTAATTTTCTCTTCTTGGTCTCTGTGGATACCTCACTATTAAATTACAGCATTATTTCTAAGATAAATCTGATACCTGCGCTCTGTGTGCACTGCAAATTTCAACTTCTCAAGGACTTTCAACTAAGAGACCTCCAAGAAGAAGAGCAAGAAAAACTAAGTATACTACACCTTCATGTCTTGCTAGGGTTCTGCCCACTTTCTAACCAAAAGTCTATAAATGAGCTAAAATGGGAGACTTGTGTTCCAAGTTAACTCTTAATTCTCAGCTGAGAGGTCTTGGACCTCTGGCCTTGGAAGGATAAAGGCACCTGGACCGCAGCATCTCCTGTCTTAATGTGACATCTCTAAGGCACAGCTCATAGGTTTAGGAAGGGCCTTTTCTAAAAACCCCCTCATAACTTGAACAGAAAATATTTGCAAGCAAGTGTTAGGGAACACAAATACAGCCTTCCAAAGGTTTCTGCGTGGCTTCAGAGATTTAGTCTCGCTTCACAAGTCATTTAGGAACTAAGGACAGGTCCTCTGAATCCGTTTCTATTGAGTTAAGTTACTGCAGGGTACTAAGGGTTATTAAGCGTGACTGACATGCTACATCAGCAGAGTTCCCAGAAGTAATGCTGCTTGATCAGTATACCTGAAATTTGACCAATTTAACTTGTTTCACTCAGAGGGTAATTTAATGTACTGATGCTGACTTAATATGCATCACTTTACAGTTCCTACTGAATTTCCTCTTGGAGCAGTTATCTGCATTAGAATATTTCTATTTCCATACCAGGAGAGCACTACTAGTGCACATAGAGCCTGCACATCATTTAAATTTAATGGGGCCTGATTTCTCAGAACTATGTTTTAGAGATATTTAGGCTCCTAAGGATGAAGTTAGTGGCTGAGGTAGTTTGGAAGAAACAGTATTACCTATGTGCATCCCAAGACATCTGATTTTTTTTTTCCAAATAAAGAGCTACATGAGTTACTTACAGATATGATTATCAAATTAATCCATGACTTCACTAGATGCTGTGGCAAATAGATAGCATAAGCAGAACTGCAATCCAGGAAGAGCAAATCAGAAGTCTGTGCAGTAACCACAGAATAACCTTTCTTCCCTTTAATTACTTCACTCTTCAAATCAATACACACTGATCAAAAACTACTATGCTTTAAAAATATTATTTTCTTAGACTGGCAAAGCCATTTGTAAAGTCTGATCGGAAGGGAAACTCCAACACTGTAGTTTTAGAATCTTTATAAGTTTAATTATATTTTACCAAGGCCTATATTTTAGCCAACTGTTGGTAGTAATAATTGATTGGATAAGTATGCACATTTATTTCCATTCTTATGGCAGGTTTTGTAGCTTTTTGTAATGTAAGACTCTTTTATGTAATGTTTTGTAATGGTAATGTCCTTTTTTTAATGAATAAGTAGTTAAAAAAATTATAATATACACTTCTAAGGGACAAACAGCATTTTTGTAAGATACCAAGGGAGATAGGTAGATAGATAAAATAATTCTTTCACAAGCTACGTTTTGGCCACAAATCCATATTTTGTTCAATATTTTAAATTGGTAGGTTTATTCAGTACCTCTTCTAAAGATAATTACACTACTCAGGATTCATTATACTAAAAAAAAAAAATCTATAAAGATACAGCAAATTAAATTTCAGGAGCACTTTTGTTTCTTAATTGATCAAAGGAATTATGGAGCACTGTACAACTGTAATGGCCACAGGTCTAATGGACATGTCAGGAAGTCTGGCCTGCAAATGGCAGGAAAGTCACTTCATCAGACGAGCCAGCAGGCTAAATTCTGCTGTCACTACACTGAAATGGATGGTGTTGGGCAACTGTGTTTAAGAGCAATTTGACCCATTGACTATAGCAGAAATTGTGCTAATGCATGTAAAAGAATAAATGGATCTTTCTTAGCTTAAATATAGCAGATTGAGAGCGAGGAATATTATCTCATTTACACTGGCAGGGGCCATTTGAAGTAATGCTATTGTGTTAATGCAAACTGACATTCTTTATGTCTTCCCAGCAATCTATCAGTCTGCTGCTATGTATATCATACATAATGTGTATTGTTTTAGTTAGTAAAAATGATCATTTTAAATACATAATGTCATGCATCTGTCTTTATTACAGCCAAAACAATGAAAGTCTGCCATCTCACTCTACAATCAAACCTCTATTTTTTATTAAAGACAATTCCATTATTCTGCAATAAGAGACCTATTACATGCCCTCATTTTGGTGAAATTACTAATGCAGATTGAGTTTCCTAGAAGAATTACTGAACTTCTGTACTTTTTGAGATTCTAACTTAATTCATGTGCTTATCATGATAATGTGCTTTATTATTTGTTACACCAAGCTGATTAATTCTCCCCAGGCAATATGTAATTATTAGACAGTCCCTATTACAAGAACACTGAAAATTGCTATTATACAGTGACTCCATGCAGTTTACACCATCCATTTTATATTTCATCTCCTGACTCAGAGCTGTCACTCTGATCTGTCTGTATTAATTCAAGGACGAAAGTTCTATTAAATTTTCAAATTATCTAATTATAGTGCCGATTTCACATTAAGATATAGGAAATAAAATAAGAAGACGTGACATTATTTTATCAGTTTAATATTCCTTAGGTATGTGAGGGTACAATCCCAAATCCAATCCACTAAATGCAGCTTAGTCAAAAGTTTTAGGATGTGCTCTGTGAAACTGGGTTAAAACACTTCTGCAAATGAATAAGCAAAAAGGGAAATGCTACCACTTTTCAGATCAACTTACACATATCCCACCTTCTTCATCCAAACAAAAACAAGTAGACCCATAAATAACAAGAACCCTGAGTATTATTGGCTAAGTATTTCACTACTGATGATTTGCACTTTATTGCTGTTCTTTTTCAAGAGTTTCTATACAGAGTTTTAAAATACCAGAACATTCTAGCTACAATTAAAAATTTAGGTTTATCTCATAAAACTTCAGAAAAAAAGATTTAAGATGATGAACCAGAACCCAAGAAGAGGATATAAGGGAAGAAAATCCCACTTTCCCACATGTCTTTAATTTTTAATACTTAGCATTTTCCTATTCTAAATTTGTAAGTTTCGTTTTAAATGTTCTATGCCACCAGTGAGTAAACACCTTCCTTGACATGCGCTGGGCCAGTTAGACATCAACAAGTCCCAGCACCTGAGGGATAACAGAAGAAATCCAGCCCAGTCCTGGACCAGTTCCCCCATTCTAGTTCGCTCAACTGGTCACAGAAATTATGCTCTTTCAGCAGAGGAAACCCATCTTCAGAGCCCAGCTACACTTACTCAGTGCTGACATACAGTGCAGTTGGTTTCAAAGTTGCCATTTCACAAGCACCAGAAGATCTTTTCTGGGCCCTTTTAATCAAAATCAGAACACTGAACTATTATCAAAATGTTTGCTGAACTAACTGAAATCTTCCACTTAGAGTCAGCCTGACATCAAATGCACTTTGCACATTTTGTGCTTCATGAACCCCTTACGTTTAAAGTTCCTGGAGCCCAAAAGAGAGAAGTTTCTTGGCCCTCTGGTCTGCTGCATGGAGGAAGTTCTCAGCAGCATGAGAGTGCAGAAACTTTCCACAGATAAAGCCGGCTGCCTGGCCATGAGAGAAACCATATTTAATCTTTAGGAAAAACAGAGTTAATGTGTTCATTACACTGAATTTCCCCTGTTAAGAATTATTCCACTCAGTTTGTGGAAGCCGTAACAGTGAATTAAACCAAAGCAAAAAAAATGGGTGCTGTGTTTATTACATTACTAAGCTTAGAAAAGAACTTCTAGGACCTCCCAGGTCACCATGAATATTTAACATCCCATAACTGCTATGGTAATGTGGTTCTGGTTCTATTTTTCTCCATTAAAAGAAGATATTTCTTCAGTGTGCACTTGTTGTGCCAGTGTGGAGGAATTTCAGTTTACATTTCAGTGATGAGGCACATAAGCAGCAGCAGATGGTATTTGGAACACAGTGAAGATACAAAGATATCTGGGGAGCTGGAAGAGAGGATCTGAGCATTGCAAGCTGCTTTATAAGCCCTCACTGAAGAAAGCATGCACTTCCTTGCGTGTTTACTTGCTAACATTGTTTTCAGTTAGTCCCTCTAAAAGGCTAACGATAAAATACGCTAAGTATTCCTTCAAAACATTGCAATAAAACTCAAAAAGAAACCCCAAAGTATTCTTATGTTTTTCATCCTTTATAATTCCCTCCTCTATGCATACTGCTTAACAGAAAAGAGTATTATATGAATTTGGCAAACATGGAACTGAGTTGCAGAGGGGCAGGGGAACCCCGCTGGAAGCTTGTAATACTGCTAAAAATTCAGCAGAAATCTCCAGACTTAAGCTCTAATGCATTAACTGTGATGTTGCCTGTAGGAGAAATCAATAAAAGCTTTTTGAATGTGGAGAAAAACAGGAAACAAGCAGTAAGGAAGATCTGGTGGGAGTTCAGCTGGTTATCTTTAGATAACCAGCTACAATATTATTAGGATCTGGGACTATTCAAGAGACCCCAAGTCCAAGGCAAACCACATGGATAGGTGAATGGAGTCCTGGATTGTCACTGAAAGCTCAGTTCTCCTGGGAATCAAGTGCTGGTGACACTACTCTCATGATACATGTCATCCAAGTGCAGAGTTGGAGATCAGGCAGGTAGAGAAAAAAGTAGCTCAGGCTGTGAATGCAAACAAGTGGCAGGTAATTGGGGTGGATGTAGCTGTGACATGATGTCTCAGACTGAACTTCTGAGTTTTCGTGCAGAAATCTGCTACTCCCTCTATTACCTCTCATAACACCTGTAGTGAACCAAAGTAGCACATTCCAAATCCTCTAGCTGGTAAAGAGACAGGAACCAAAATTAAAAATTCAGAGACTGATCACAGACTGCACTTCTGCACACACAATATTTAGGTTGGGGAAACAGAGAACTTTGGGGACTGAGAAGAAGGTGAAGATCTTGACTGAAGGAAGTGTCCTAGCAGTGGATGAAGTTCCTGGAGGCTGGAGCTGCATGGAGACAAATGCAGGGGATGCCCAGAGCCCTTGGCTCCCAAAAACCAGGCTGTGTTTTGATGAGCAGCAGCACAGTAGGAACCAACCCAACTTTCTGACCAAAAGTCCCAAACTGCCAGCAATCTCTCTGACAAAAAGGGATGGCAAGATCCAATGATCAGAGCTCTGAGACAGCAAGGGAGCAGGAAGTGTGTAAAACTCTCATCTCACTTCTTAAATAGACCTTAGATAACCCAGATCTGCTCTGAGTTATCATTCATACTGTCTTACCTGTGGCACTGGAGTCTTAGAAGTACTGTCAGGTCCCATCTAGGCATGGCTGTGGTGAATTAAGCAAAGGAAGTATATTTTTTAATTTTTCTGCAGGCTCAAACTAAAAACAGTTCATTTAGTTCTCAGTCCAGAGAAGTTTAGGTATGCAGGTACCTAAGATACATTTAGAAAGGTTTTGAATATGATTTTTTGCTTTGTACACTTCATTTCCAAGTTCAGTTCCACATGCTAAATTCTTAACAGAGTTTTTTTGTACAACAAAGATTCATTAAGTGATCATGTGGTTTGTGAGACATTCCACTACAAAAACCATCTGAGAAACAGAACTCAATTTGACCTTCCATCTGTGTTTGCAGGTCTAAAAAAGAAATAATTCCCTCTGCCTGGACCTGGGATGAAACAGGCTGATTATTTTACCTTTGTTATTCTTAGTCTGGAGGAGGAATTATGTGACAGCTTATTTTTAACTGCTAGTTTATTTTAAACTGTCATTGAGTAAACAAGAACACTAATTGTGATTAGTGATAGACAAGGATTGCCTGGAGGAAAGCTTGGATTCGACAAGAAAGGGTTTAAGTTTTTTTAATCTCATAATGAAATCAAAACATGGAGGAAGCATTTTAACTGAGTAATGGGCTACACATTTGTAAAAACTCTTTATTCAAATTGATGAGGCAAACAGGATTTTTCTTTAATCCACATAGAGCAATCAGAGTAGTTCACCTTCCTATAGTACTGCAGCTAACATGTTACAAAATAAAGACTCTGACAGAAGGAAGTTGTTTTTACCATCTCCTTTGCATGCAGTGCCTAGGGGAGGCTCCACACCTAGGGAGTTCAGCTACCACTGCAGAGACAGCTGATCTGCTACAGAAACAGCTAAAGAGATACTGTTAATAGCTAGTTTACATTTAAAGATAGAAATACGTACCACTGACAGGTTAAAAACACTGAGCTGTTCAGTGTGGAACTGCTGAGTGATAATTTAAACACCTTGGGTTAGGTGGGAATCTATGAGACAAGTAGGACAAATATTTTGGGGAGCTGGAGCCAATATGACCTCCCTGACTGTCAGCAGCAGTCTGAAGACAATGGCTATTTCAAGAACATAGGTAGTGAACAAAGATTAATTTTTAAGGTACAGAATTTTAGCAGCATTTTCTTTTACTTTGTGTAATTTGTTTGTATTATTTAGCACCCAGGAAGCAATCAAGATGAGGATCCCAATGCCTACTACATGAACATTTGGGGAAACAGATGGAGCAGATGAACATTTATCACTTGTTTAACAGTTAATGCACTGCAATACTCTGATCATTTGGGTTCCTCTGTAATTCCTCAACAACCATTATGTGGCTAACTCGTGATAGAATCTGACTTCTTAATGGCACCCTCTGAGGTCCCTCAACCTCTGGAGGAATAAAAGTATACAAAAATTACACCATTGCATTTCAGTGCATGATTTCCAGTGTGATTGTCTAGAACACTGAAAATCTGATTATACTGCTTTTTTATAGCTACATGCTTGCAGCAAAAATGGTGTTGTTATAAACAGATGAGCCTGCAGTTTAGATAGTGTATTTTTTAAAAATCTATTTTTATTAAATCAGAATTGTATTAAAACATGTTGCCTGCACAAACAAGACTGCAAAATAACAGATGTTATTTCCATAATTTTGGGGATTTAAGCATGAATTGAATTTTTATTTTGACTTTTTATAATAATAATCAGTGAAATAAAAGGACTTTAACCACAAGTTTTCTGATGTCCCTCTATTACTTTATATGGTACAGGTGATATGCAGATGTATTACAACTGTTGAATTTACAATATAGATGTAAATAATATTTAGATGAATTAATGCATGGTCTAATGCTAATTAAATCAAGAGGGTTAGAAAAAGAATTAATTAAGCCCTTTTGAGTTCTGTTCAAATTTACATTTTGCATATGGAATTAAGGTGAATTTTTCTATTTCAATCTACACTACAGGTCTATAAAATTCACTGTTATCTATATTTATATTTTTACAATCTTTTTATTTAAAAGAGTATGAGAAAATACTTCTATTCCAGTGTTGTCCAAATTCATTCAGGTGATATTTCCCCCTCTCTTTACTGTCACAAGCAAGGAAGACAGGTTTCCACAGGGTGTGTGTCCAGACACACACATTTCCTTTCTGTTTCCCAAACAGGGCTTTGGATTCTCTCTAAGCATGCTTAAATAAGAAGTGCGGATCTAGGGGGTACCCAAAGTCTTCAACAGAGAAAGGAATTTAGAAACATCTTTATTAAATTTTGATTCAATTCAAACTTCTATGTGTATATTGCTAATATTCCTTTCAGATCTCTTGAAAGCAAAGCCTAAAATTTCTCACCACTTTGATGTGTTCATTATGCTTTATTCTTCTGAATGCTTAAACAGAAAAAAATAAATGTAGTACACAGTAAAGGCATATATGTATACATACACATATCTGGGCCAAAACTGTAACATAGAGAGTGGATGTTGTGATTTTTTGGTGCAGATCTCCAAGCAAATCCTACCCAGGAATTTTTAAAATGCTGATCTTAGAGCTCTCCAAACTTTATAAGAATAAAATCTAACAAATTTTGATAATGATGACTTAAACATAAATTTTCAATCTTAAATGTGAGAATGATAAATATGGAAACAAACTCCCTCTTACATATCAAGAGTCAGTGAATTTTATCTTCTAGCTGGACGTGACAGCCATTTCCTGATAGGAAGTGGAACAGATTTATTTCTGTCCAACCAAGCGAACCGATTTTACCTTAAATGTATACATATATGTATATTGCTTTTATTAATTGTAACATTCTGTAACTTTTTCTGTGTAGTACTCATTTGTAATAATACTTTTTTGATACTAAAGCACACAATGGAACAAGACCTAATGAGGGTCAGATACCACCCCTTTAAATCACTGTGAATATCTAATTCTGTCCATAACAACTCATGGTAGCACTTGTCACGGGGAAGGTTATGGGAGTGAGAGGTCAGTCACCCCTGCACAAAAAGGAGCTGAGGTTGTTTCATTCAGCATCCAAGCCATTAGTCCTATCTTACCTGTTCGTACAGTTATTAATGTATTGACAGATAACAATAGTCATATATTTATGTGAAATACAAGGAAAAAAAATTATGCAAATGTTTCCTACAGAAATGGTACGTTACCTTCCCAGACATGGAAAAAATCCCTGAAGAAGCAATGGTTATTTATTTGCCAACATGGGAATTGCCTGCACCTCTCCTGCCTTGATCCTATCAACTCAATAGAAAATGAGAAGCAGCAAGGGACTNTCAACTCAATAGAGTTGATAGTATAGTTAGTATAGATAGTATAGTTAGTACTATAGTTAGTATATATAGTATAGTATAGATAGTATAGTTAGTACCCCAGAAAGAGAAGGATAAATATCCCTGAACAAATAAAGAACTCAACAGGCTCAGTTTAGTCTTGAAGAAATAGTAAAAATTTTAAACAACGTGAGTCTCCCAGACTCAGCTCCTCATCTAAAGATGCACCCAAGGCAGCTAACAGGCCTGAGCACTCAGCTCACAGCAGTCATACAGCTGACAGGCAGTAGGCATTGAACCAAAGAGAAAGGTTTCCAGCTTGCATTTTGGAATCAGCAGATTAAGTTCATCTTTTTCCCCTGCATCTTTATAAGCAGTCATCTTTCTCTCATGTGTGTTGGATATTTAACTCCTGTTCTCTTCCACCTAACCTTGACTTGTATCAAACATCATTTCAATGTCATTAGCTAACACTAGATTATCCCCTCCCTACAGTCTGGTAATCTTTAAATAAAACAGGCTACTGGAATAATTTCACAGTAACAGGCATACTAATACATGCACTCCAGAGAAGTGGCCTGTACTTTCACTTAATCCCTTAGGATGCTCTGAGAGGTGATATTGCAAGGATGAGAAAGACTTGTCTTCCAGGGACCTGTATTAGCCAGAGAACAGCTCTGACATATGGCAGCAGAGATCGTGCTTTGGAGCCAAGGGAATTTTTAACATTTTTTCTTTGATGATACAGAGAGGCTTGGTTGGCATATAATTGGATCCCATCAGCACATAATCTACCAGTGAGAATAATTGCATGGCTGTGCTCAAATCATCAGCTTTCCAACTTCTTTGCCAGATAATCTCCTCAGTGTGGCTGAACTAAGTAGCAACTTTAACAACACGAAAGGTTAATTAAACTTTCCAGAAGTCCATGTGTTGCTGTTTTGATAGCAACCTTTGGAAATATTACCACATAATCTTGTGCATTTTCATATCAATGTGTTTTATAGTAGAATCAGCATCTGATTTCAATATTTACTGTAGCAGAATATGGATTTCATTACACTTTAAGAGTTCAGAAGGTAAAAAAAAATCAGAAGAAAATATTTTTATTAAAAATATTTTGCTTCATTCGGGTCTGAACACCGAAGTTTTCTCTCTGCTGTTCTTTGTACTCCAGGCCTGACCAGAAAGGCTTAAGTCAAGAACTTGAAAATGTCTCAACTCAACACTAATCTGTATGGAAAATGTTGGAGTAAGGATTGTTTGAATGGTGTTCTCAGTCCCCTTCAGAGCGAAGGTTAGAGACTTCCTTTCTGGATTGGAACTGCTGTCACTTACAGGAGGACAGCGGAACCAAGTGACAACACTTTTCCATGAAACAAACATTCAATCATCATTAGCTCTGGCTGAAAAATCACTTTGCAAAGTGAATGTAAAGTCTTTTCATTCTGTGCATTTTGTTTAAGCATAATTCCATAGCTGAAGCTCTGTCCAAGTTCAGTGTACATATTTACTAATTGT
The DNA here is from genome assembly GCA_013397915.1 of Daphoenositta chrysoptera. Lineage (NCBI taxonomy): Eukaryota > Metazoa > Chordata > Aves > Passeriformes > Daphoenositta > Daphoenositta chrysoptera. The sequence continues at coordinate 377,041 of VZRO01003403.1, read as the reverse complement.
CATGTAATTTTCTTATTTAATACACTTATTTTATAGTAGGAAAGAAAACAGATTACTTCATATAAAACCCACTTTTAAGTAAAATGTTCAAAAGACAGACTTTTAATTACCATTCCAGTTTTACAATCTACTGAAATTAACTGTATTTAAGGGTTGAAGTGGATGTTCTTTCAAGGTCCCTTCCAAGCAAGGCTATTCTATGCTTCTATGACTTAAAATTTCTGTAGAAATATAGACACCTCACATCTTAAATATTAAATAATCAAAATATTTGTTTGCCTTCTTCTTTTTCCTTTTTTTTTTTTTTTTTTTGGAAAATGATTGCATCACCTACGCTTTATTCACCATCTTTGCTACAGGCACTAAATATAAATATGTTTGTGTTAAGTAGAAGACTTACTTAGTGGCAAAAATTCAGATTAAAGAAACAATTTGGAAGGAATTTTCCAATTATCAAAACTGACAAGTAGCAAACCTGTCATTAAGCATAACTCTTCAGGAGCACAGCTTTACTTTCTCCAAGCACGATTTTAACACAACCAAATTCAGCCATTAAAATTGCCTGAAATCTCATCAGAAAAAAATATGTACAGCTAAATATGCTGGTAGTAAAAACACAAAGTTCCTGAGCAAAAAATTATTACAGACTTCTTTAATGAACTGCAGAAATATAATTAATTATTAGAAAATGTTTTCATAATTTTTAATATGATTCATTTTAGCTCTTGTTTATTTAATCAGGTCTATGATGATAAAAGCACTATTTCCTACAAGCAAAAGCAGCAGAATTTGAGACTTAAAAGTGGAATTACATTCAAGTCTACATTTCAATTAACTGTTTGTTCCTCACACAGGCCTTGAATTTGCAAGCAGTTGCAAGACTACCCCTGTTCATGTATGCAAAAGCAGTTTTGTAGATATGCAAACCCTTGCAGAACAGTAATCTTGCTTTACTTGGTAGGTTTTTCTTATCAAAATTTTTTTTCTTTAAACTTATACAAGTATAAGCTGCCTGAAGCATTTGTATCTTAACGTTGAGCTCAGAAAAAATAGTTTGACAAAACTAAAGTTTTTTCAATTTATATATATTTTTGAAAGCAATAAAAATTCTGAAAATTAAAAATTGAATCTTTTTACTCAAAACCTTTCAAAGAATTTACATTTCTGTTTAATCTGTAAAACTAGAGATGTATTTCAGTCTCTCCATTCCTTTGCTGTTTGAATTAGCTTCTTCTTGGTTTTAGTTCATCCAGCAAAATGTTCTCTTTTTGAGGGGGAAGCTTCTCTCGGCTCTGCTAACAATATCTAGGTTTGAGTAGAGGAGAGCTATTTCTGTTGATGCTGTAGGTACAATGAGTTACAATATTGGACTGAATGTCATCACAGATTTACTTCTGCTATGGAATACAGACTAAAACCTCTTAACACCCAAGTACCTCATATTCTCTTCATCCCACATTTCTGTAAAGGCAAGGAGGAGATGGAAGTGTACCACAGCTAATATTTAGTCCAAACTAATATTGCAAGTGTTGTTTATCATAGGCTCTAAAAATATATTTTAATTATAAGCACATGTTAAAAGCCTCAAAGGGTTCTGCCATGACTTTAAGTGTTTCTTGCAGCATAACAGTCTTGTGTATCTGGTGTGGTTTGTTGTAACAAGAAAAATCAACCACAGCACCGTGTCTTTACTCGGCAAGAACACCTGTTCTACCTGTTACTCCCACAGCTGTGAACAGCAAGATATTAAGAGCAATCTCTCTTGAATTTCTAGTGCTTTATTCTCTTACTCTTCATAAGTCAGGAACCAAACACATTTTCTAGTAGGTCTTTCAGGCTTTTTTGTTCTCAATCTTACATTGAAATAGAGATAATTAAAAACCAGAATACACAGTTTTAACTCTTAATTTCCATTTTAATTTGTTTGAAATTTGTGACTGGCCCTGGAATACATTATCATTATGGTATCAGTGAGTATAGTCACCTTTTTTAAGCATCCATAGCCATTCTGTTCCATCACATTTTTCACCCTTCATAAGAAACAAGAAAAAAATTACGCTCCCAGCACAGAAAATTGTTGATGGGAAAGAAATATGTTGATGTACAATATTCAAATGCTTCCACAGACCTCGAAAAGTGTTTTTCATAAAAGTGCTAACATTTCTGAATAAGAACTGGAGAATTAGGGACTCAATGTTCTTCTAAATGATTTCAGTTCACAAAGAAAAAACTTCAGGTTTTTCACTTGGACTCTGAAGATCAGTTTTAATAACTATCTTTAGGCAAAATAAAGTTAAAAATTGAAGAGTAAAGTGCTTAAGGCCCATTTTTTGCCCAAGAGCTTTAGTGATTCTGTTCCTTCAGTAAGGACTGAAAAACCCAATTAGGTCATTGCAGCAGTAGGATGACCACTTGCATAGTAGCCAAGACCTTCTTTTCACATAATAAAACTCGGACTATTTGCTACTCTGCAAGAACATTTCAAGTTAATTAATCTTTCACTTTTCCTGCTAATCAGTCATTAAACCTGTCCTGATAATAATAATTTATGAGGTTTGTTATATAACTCACCTTGAAGGATTGCAAGAAGTGAAACTCACATGAGATTTCATGCTGCAGTGACCACTGATAGAAATTTGCAACATCTGGGCTGTCTTGGATCCTCGCTTCTTAATTCTTTGAACAGGCTGCTAACATAAGACCCATATGCCTTCGGGCATGCTTCACATCTGTAATTGATGTCCTGCTGTCTACTGGAACACTCTTCTGTACCCATAAGATATTAAGATGAATGCTGCACAGACCTCTAGGAGAAAAAAATAAAAGTCAAAAGTCTGTAATTTCTTCAGCAGCAAGAAAGCAGTTAATATTACTATGCACTAGCACAGACTAGGTTTAGTTTGAATGCAATTTTTCTATTTAGGTAGGAAAGACAGCCATTAAAAACATACCAGAAATTGTGATGAAAGCCTTAAGGACAACATAAAATTTAGTTAAGAGATAATTAAGAAATTTTCCCAAATCTTTGGGTTTCTGTATCTGGAAAATTGTATGTTTTCCATGCAAGTGTCTGCCAGTCCCATTAGCACTGTACTTTTCAATAACAAAGTAAACTGTAATCAAAATTGACTTCAAAGGGTCCAAATTCTTGGCGTTCCACCACAGTCAAAAACTGATCCTATGGTGACAGGACAGAATTTGCACATGCAGTATTCTCTGGTTATGAGCACAGAAAACTGTGGCATAAAAAAACCCCGTCTTTACCAGTATGGTTGGGAACTCCAGTTTGTCTTCTTTTTTTTTATTTCCTAGAAGATAGTTGTCGCAATTATTAAATTAAAATTTAGTGTTCATTTTCATACAAATATACTATCATATGAGTAATGTGAAATAAATGTGGGGGTTTTTTTTTTAATTGTGGAAAACATTTAGTGTGTATTATATACCCCATTCTTCCCCTGCAGGTATTTCAAGAAACATTTACAGGTCTCCTGCTGTGTGTGACTAAGTAGTAAAATAAAAAGCACAAAAGTAAATAGAGCATACAGGCAAACTTATGAAGAGCATATGTGAACAGCACTGAACTTCAGTTAAGACAAGAGCTGACAGGGAAGCCAGTTGCTTTATTTTACAAATTATCTCACAAAATGAATCTTAGAAATATATTAAACTTGAATTCTGAACCCGTATGTGTGAGAACCAAAGAACATGAGGAGGAACCTGCACTTTAGCAGCCACAAAATTTCATGGGCAAATTTATAAACACTTTCATCCACAACACTACAAAATTACAAAACAAATCACTGCTTTTCTCCATGTGTATCTTCCTGATTTCTCCGGCACCGCTAATGAAAGCCTAATGGAAGCTATTAAGCCTTTTTAAAACCATAAAAGCCATTAAGTCCCAAACATTACAGATAGGATACTCTAACACACTCATCTAAAAATTAATGTTAAATATTTTTTAATCAAATGATGTCAAGGTCTATCCATCTAATTTTACATATCCAACCTTGGAGTCTGTTTTAGTAGATGGCAGTCTCAGGCTTTTAAAGAGGCCTCTTAAAATTTTGGCAGCCTGTGACTTGGAGTCACTCCATCCAACTCCAGACTCCCAAGTAATGCACCAAAGTTGGAAATACAGCTATTTTAAGTTCCATGGTGTAAGCTGGTCTCTTCCAGATCCATTCAAATCTTCTATGCCCTGGATATTTTGTCTTTGTCTTGCCTACCAACAAGAAAACATTAGTAATTTGAGAGGCCTTTATGATTGCAGCAGCACAGGAGGCCCACTTATGTTCCAAAGAGTCTACATTCTGGAAATTTTTGTTTCACTGAGCACCTTTGAAATTAATTCTGTCCTGAGATGGAGACAAGATAGGATCACTAAAGCTGGATGGTTCAAAGTTATGAGAAAACACAGTCCACTAACAGAAAAATATGCATAAGTGTAAGCATAAGAATACGAGAACGGTAAGTCCAGATAACTTTGCCCATAGGTAGGGCACCTGGAGAAGCAGCAATTTCCTCAGGAGCAGGACAACGAAGCCAGGCAGTACAGCCAGGGCTTTGAAACCACAGAGGGTATGGACATATCAACACAGAAGTAAAGCTTGAGGCAAAAAGCCTGAAGCAAATCTCACTGTGACAGCTGCATCCAAACTGCACCTTGTGCTTCTGAGAGCATGAGAGAGCATGCTGGGCATCAAGAGGATGGGTACTTTCAAGCATGACAAATGTAGCTGCCATTTGTTCAGGAGTCTGTTGGCTACTGCTGCAGCAAGATTAAATTTCTGCTGGAGGTGTCCCCATCTCTTTAAAACACAAACAGCTAAACTTGCTGGGGATTAACTTTTGATGTGTGTATATCTATTTAAAAGCTTGACAGGTAGGTCAAGAAGCCCAAAGGCAGGTAGTTCAAGCACAAAAGAAGGAGGGAGATGTGCTTTACTGGCAGAGGAATCCTGTTTTAATTCTGCAGGAAGAGGCTGGGTCAAACAGCGCAAACTCCAAGACTCAGAAGTCACTCATAAGAGAGAAAATTGAAACCACTCAAA
>VZRO01003403.1:290037-371962 GCA_013397915.1 Daphoenositta chrysoptera | reverse complement strand
AAAAAAGGGGGAGGAAAAAAAAAGTATAAGGGTATTTTTAAGCCTTTAAAAGCATGAGAGAAAGCACTCAGTTAGAATCACTACAGCAAAGTGCTTATGAGGCTGAGGCTCCTGGAAATGAGACACTTAGCCTGCCAGGGTTTCTCAGAAGGCAGAATTGAACCTGAAGGCAAAGGCTTTCAGATGGCAGGCACCATTTCTGTAGCACGTAATGCTCAAACCCTCCATGCCCAAGTGGTCAGGGCTGCCTGAAGCACCTGAGAAAAGGGAAAGTTAATGCAAACACCTAATTAGGTTAGAAATTAGTATGTCCTCCAGGCTGCATATGAAAACTAACAAAATATAAATATATGTGATCTAATTATGAGGACACAGGAAACGAGCAAAGAAACAAACAAAATCCAACAGATAGTGGGTGATCCAAAACTAAAGATGAATTACTTCTCTTCCTTAAAGACACAAAATCCAAGAATAAAAATACAGTTATAGAAGCACAAATCCTCCCTGTGGATTAAAAGTTCCTGTAGCCTTCCAGAATCTTATAACTGCTTTTCTAAAAGTGGAGTCACAGAGAAACATAAGTATAATTATATTCACACATATTTTGAAAGGCCTTAATTGCTTTATCAAATTCACCCCTAAAAGTACTTGAAGGAATTTGATCAAAATTTTTTAAAAAAACTTAGTCAGGACAGAATATGAAGGAAAAAAGCAAGTTCACATAGCTATCTTTTGAGACAATTAGGGTAACTGGAAAACCTCTTTAAAATGACAGCACTTAGGTAACCATAACTATCCACACTCCACAGAAAAAAATTCCCTAAAATTCTAAGAGCTAAGATAAACAACCTATAAAAACTTTTATGGTAGGACAGCTATTAGGATAAATAGGGTCAAGGTTGCCTCTTATGTGCTGTCTGTTTAGCAATGCTTCTGCACGACTACGAGGGAAAATATCTGCAAGATATCACTCAAAGAGATTGCTATAGCTAGCTTGCCTCTGGTCCACACCAAATACTGGAGTCAAATGAAGCCAGCAAGACATTAATAAAAAATAAATATTAATACTGTAATATAATGAGCTCATCATTCATTCTTCTATACTTACTGTTAAGAATGTAGATTGTGATTAATTAATCTGCCTTAATCTAGCAGTTACTATGATTCATAGAATTTCCAGTAGAAAAATCATGTTTCATGCAAATCCATGTCAATTATATAAAATTACATAGTTTTCTAATTTAATTCAATAAAATCTAGGAACAATTATGCAACTGCCTTCAGCAAGTGACTAAAAAAGTTATATATGAGCTAGGACTGAATGAGCTACAATCAAACATGAAACATCTTTTATATTCAATATTAAAGCTCTCTCTTCCTCTGTAAACAAATCTTTCCAGACTGAAATCTGTAAAACTTAGGAAGGAGTCACAGAACAGAGCAACAGAAATCCTGTAAGTGTATTTTGAGCAAGAACAGGTCACATCTTCCTTTCTTTCTTTTTGTCTCTTTTCTCTAGAAACATTTACAGTCCTTTTTTTACTCATAATTCAGTTTAAAATATATTAACCTCATTAGTTACAGTTAGAATTTTTGTCTATATTCTTGTGAGGCATGTACATTTAGAAGGCTTTCCCCCTCTAATAAGAAAAATCAAACACAAAAACATATTCCTGCACAGTAGAAAAGAAGCAAATGAAGAAGGACCATTTGATGGTTACAATCAATGTCTCAACACAAGGCAAAAGTACCTGAGCAAGATCAGGTGTCCTTCAGGAGACATTTCCTGAAGAGCATTCAGAGTCAGTGCTACTCTTCCACCAGAAGAAGCACTTTGCAAATCTTGTCAAAGTAGCAATGTTCTGGACTTAGTTCTCCCACCTCAAGCTCCCAAGAATTAATGTATTATTTTCCTTACTAGATACAGGGTTCTCCATGACAAAGAAAAATGTTGGCAAGATGCTGGACAAAATCTGTTTGATGCAAATCAGATCAAAAATACCACTTCTACATTTACAAAGTCCATTGTAAAAGCAGGGATAACTGGTCATGTCTTCCTGGGTGCACCCTGAGCCAAAAGATAACACTTAGGTATTAAAAAGAGACTGAAAAGTCAGGATTTGACAAAACTCCGTTTTGAGATGTAGTAGCTGACAGGTTGCTACAGATACAGAGCTTCTGCTGGAGTAACCACCTTCCCCAGCCCCTGTGAAACAAAGCAGCAAGGTGTTGCTTCTCCCCCCAGCTGTCATCTCAGCCTCTCTGCCTCTCTCCCTCTGGAACTATGTTTTCACCAAGGCACCATGGGTGATAAATTTACGGTGAAGTCCTGTGCTCTCTCTTTTATCATAGTTAGGTTAATCTACAAGCCATATATGACAAAAAGAACAAAAACAGTCATAGCAGTTAATGTGATAAATCACTGTTCAAATCAGCAGGCCACTGGTAGTGGTCCTCCCAGTACTGCACTGGTAATGGGTCAGAATCTTGTCGCTGGAATGCAGCTAATGAACGTGATTAATGGCAGAAGGGTGTGACATACTGGGCATTCATTTTTCCTTAGCTTTACAGTGTTAAGCAGTTTTACTCGCATCCTCAAAATGATAGATACACCTAATCAGTAGTAGTAGAAGTCCCATTAAGTTCTCATTAAACTTCTATATCCTGTGTATAACCTTGAACAATGCATTAGACACTAATGAGTATATTCTCCTTTCACTGTGCACTCCACTTTCAGAGCCATGGGTGTGGTGTAAATGCACACACAGAGACTGTTGGAGTGGGTTTTCTCTGCAAGCCTCAGAATAACTTCTTTGACTAGTGGAAGGGACAGTCTTAACAGTAGCTGTACAGACAGTCTGTATTTATTTGCATTGCACTTGAGTCCTAAAGGCAGGCCAGGACCTCTCTATATTACATGCTGTACAAACACACACAGAGGACACCAGAGCTAAGCACGAGCTAAAAATAGCAATGTTGCCATACTCAGACTCCAGCTATATTGTTCTTTTATTAATAGGCTAGGTGTAAATTTGAAAGATGGCATGGGGGTGTTTTTTATACTACTCATCTTAAAATTACTTAGTACAACTGTTAAGGCTGTAATTAGTTATATGGTGCAATTTTAAGCAGCAACACATCAGCAGGCAAATAAAAATAAGTATTTTGCAAGCTGTTTCTCATCAAAAAATGATAGTGTTAATGTTGTGAAGTATCAGAAATGACTGAGAAGTCTCAGTGCTGTCCAAAATAATGAGGTCAAGCTGGTAGGATAGGGATTTAAGCAGTGATCCAATGAGTTATGTGCTCAAGAGCTCATGGAAAGCCTTATTGGTTGTATTAAGCCATTAAGTTGGGTTTCATTGAGCCACTGAGTGCTTGGGAAAACAGTATTAACAGCTTTCCTATTTTATTCAGTGCTGAATTTCATTTTAATATAGACCAAGAGACTGGATTTCTTTTATTTTCTTTTTTGAAAATTTATACCCAAGTTTGAAAAGCAACAAGGAAGGAGCAACTTGTGTTCACGTGTATCACTTAAATCAGTTCAAAAAAGCATTAAGTATATCCCTAGATCAAAATGTGTTCTGTTTAGAGGAGTAGTTTGAAATCTAATCACAGACTAGCAGTCTGCATTTGCTTCAGTCAGTCCAGAGAGGCGTTCCTATCATATGGTGATTCATATCATACACCAAGTAACCTTTCTATTTCCGGGGGATCAAGGGCAGCTTAGCCCAACAGATAAGTTAAGAAAATTGAAAAACTGCTTCAAAATAGATCTGGAAAGGTCTGGGAAGCAGTTGGAGGAGGATCACAAAATCTCAGGTGTTTAAACTAAAAGGTGCTAAATAAGAAGGTGCTATTTTTCATCTACATTTACAATATCTTCATCTGGGATGTGAGAACTAGTTGTATTTCTCTTCTAGCAGTAAAAGTGAGAGCTTCAGAAAGTAAGGGTGACTTCTACAATTAATTGCCAGTGGAAATATTTTGAGTACTTTCAAAAAGACATTTATCATTGCAAGACAAAAGCTATATATAGTATATGGAACAGCAAAAGAAATTACTGGAGAAGCCAAAAGCCCCACTGCAGTGTTAAACAAGTGAACAAAAGAACAGCATCATATGGGAATATATCACTATGTGCATTTTTTTTCCAAAATACCTTTATTCCAGTTTGTCTTGAAACTTTAACCCCTAAAAGATGCCTTCCTTCCTTCCTTTAGAGATTCCTTCCTTCCTTCCTTCCTTCCTTCCTTCCTACCTTTATAGATTCCTTCAAAAGATGTCCTAAAAACCCTTCTGTGACTTTTCAGCCACAGTTATGTCTTTTAAAGATGATCCTTGTAGATCAGAGATAAAAGCAGCCAATTACTTTTTCAAACCCAAGGAGATAATATATTGTCTACACAACACATTTTAATGTAACTTATCTGATTTTCACAGTGGACCATATGCACATTTTGACAACAAAGATTTATGGTAATGATTTTCAATTTAATATAGCTATTCCATAAGATGACCTTCATTGAGCTAATAGAGAGTTAGGGGTAATTTTGGTTAGCATAATTCAATTTGCAATGCAGATTAAGAATGGAGACTTTGCATGTTTTATATTTTTCTAAAGCTTCTGTTTTTCTACCTTTACTGTAACATATTTCTACTTCCACCAGAGATTCAATATGATACTTTACATTACACACAATTCTGAAAAAGAAAGGATACTAATATTTTCAGGCTGAGTGTTAAATGGGTTTGGTATTTTATGTAGTCCTGCAGTATTTCTTGGAGAGCTTCTCATTTTTCTTCGGCATTGTTACAGAAATGTTTGTTTGCACTCGTCCACGGTTTACTGGAGAAATTGTATTACTGTGCTTCTGTGAAAAATGTTGCCCAGCTTTGAATACACTTTATTCTGTGCGGGTAGATTCTGTGGACTTTAACAGTCTGAATGCATATATATACACTTCACATGAATTAATTCACTCTAGAGCTAACTCTGACCAAGACCACAGGCTGATTTTGTTCAAGTGAGTCATATCAGTTCTTTTGCCAAGCTTTGCCATTCCCCAGATGCTGGGCTGTGGTATGGACTAGCCTTCAATACCAGAGAGCAGCTGCAGACAAAAGTGATGCTGGTTCTTTTCTCCACCAAAAAATTATGGCTCATATAATTCTTGATTTTAAAAATTACCTCATATTTAAGTTCCTAATGACTTTTACATAAGTAAGATAAGTTAAAATTATTAATTCTATCCCAAATGAGTTCTTTGACAAAGGTCTTTTTTGGGTGCAAGTTAGGCCCACACTCATCCCAGGCCTCATTTTGGTAGACTTTAACCAGTGCAGTTACAGATAAAATGCCAGTAACTAAGCCAGAGATCTCTAGCCTAAGTGATCTAGAAGGAGATCTTCCTTTCCTGAGGTGCTTGCCATCTGAATCCAGTATCTCCTCTCCCTACTGCCTGGAATGAGCAGTCTGATATGACACACGTGGTAACTGCAAAAAGAAGTGGTTAAATCCTCTCTGTGAACTATCTAAAATTGCTAACTTACTTTGCTTTCAGTAGCTGAGAGTGCCTTCTGTTATACTATTCTTGCTCACAGTGAAGGAGAGCTGAAAAACATGAATAACAATAGTCTGTTTCTGTGCCTTGGTCAGCCTGCACAAAGCATCTGTTCTACTTTAATATACTATAACCATAGAAGTGAAAAGGTGTGAATAATACATAATAATTGTGATTTGAAGTGGAAAATTAAAATAAGATGGAATCAATTTAACAAGGATGATTTCTCTCGTATGCACTTTTCTTTTAGATTGCATAATATTCTGTAACAAAGTCACAAAACACAAAGTATTGTGTTAATGGACTGCTTAGACACCTCTAGGACAGACAACTCATCTGCACCATGTTAATCTCCCTTGTTTTGATTCCAGCGTTACTTATGTTAATATTCAAGCACAAGTACCATTTCAGACATTATTTTAAAGTTGTTTTAAATAACTATTTGAAGAGTGCTAAAGACTATGGACATATATAGGAACATTTGAGTTCAGGTCTAATCCTGCTCCAGGACATTCAGGCAGCAGAGTCAAGGAGAGAGCAGCTGAGGCTTTCGAAGAACATTCTCTGTCTTAACTCTTGTTACAGAGAGATCTCAGGAGAAAATAAACCCTTTTGCAGGCAAAATCACTGTCTAGGACTTGTTTTATCCTGAACTAAAGATCTAAAAAAGTGAGTTGTATCTTACTCTGAAAACATTTAGTTTTTCTTTGAGTTTATGAATTAAGCCAATGATGGCTTATCACTCACAACAATGTCAAGGTCTTTATTGCACCTGATTTGAATTCAGGACAAATGATTTCTACATACACTCAAGAGCAAGTTTAACAATAACAAACAGCGAAGAAGAACAAATATCAGGGAACTCTGGCAGCAGGCCATGAGGTAGCTTGGAGTCAAATGGAAATGTACTTTACTTTTAAAATACAGGAAAGCAGTCTGTAAATCTGCAGTGAGAAAAAGAACAAAAGTTCAGCTGAGTAGTCATAAGGACAAACTTTAAACACACAACTGCAACAGGAGGAGCATTATATATAGGAGCATATTTTGGACAAATTAAGATAGTTTATAGGCATCTTCATCTCCAGTGAAATGCCATTGCTTTGGCTTGTTACCTGCTTATGGTACTGTATAAATCATCTGAGATTAAAATCAATAGAGGTACATAAATGAAGATGCACTAGCAATTAAGTGGATGGCTGAATAGGTCTGCCTGGGATGGAGTCCAAAACAGATTGCTTGGAGTTTCACTTCGCTCAGAAATTTAGCTGATTCATTTGGGCAGCTAAGCAAAAGTTACCTAAAATCAAAACTAAAGCCATCCTTATTAATTTCCTAAGCATATGTTCCATCAGAACCCCTCCCTTGTGTTAGCTGGAAGGAATCCTGAAAGCCTCTGGGCTACTGAACTGAACTGAATGAGAGCAGAAGGAAAAGTAGAGACTGGGAGGTAGAAGAGTTTCTCAATCCTATCTCTCCCCTCCACAGAGAGAGGGTTTTAACAGTTTTATTAGCACACAGTGATTGCACAAAATTCCTGACAGGACGCCTGGAAAGAAGAGTGTTCATTTGGGGTATTTCTAAATTACAATAAATAACAACAATAACAAGGACTTCTCAGCATACAAACTTCTACTAAATAAAGCCAAAACAAAACAAAAAAAAAAATTGAAAGTTGTGAAAATTTTCATAGATTTAGGTTATTCCTGTGCAAAATTTAAACAAATTTTAGCAAACCCTCCTCAAGAATGTGGACCCAGATCATATATGGTAACTCTGTTTGAAATCATGCCAGACACACCTCATGATCGAGGGGAAGCAAGGTTATTAACTATTTCAATATAATTCATAGGCATTGCAATGTCACAGGCATTAAACAACTTTCTAGGCAGAAATAAATGTATTTTAACTCATACCAAAAACTGTTGATTCAAACAATGTTCACACGCTTTTGAAGAAAAGGAAAATTTGAAGATCTCAGTTTCTTGCATTAGATATCAATGTTAGAAAAATTTAGAGGTTTAAAGCTGTATAAACCAGACAGGTTCAACATTAGTATTTTTCACTGTTTCAAATTTCTGTAGGAAATCTCTGTGCTGATTAGTAAATAAAAGCTGAATCTTTCTAGGAACATGATAGCCACTGGCCTATGACAACACTACATATCTTGTTCAAAGCAACATGCATCCAGTTCACCATACACATTTGTGTTATAAAGCAATTTTCACCAAATAAGTACTTTTAAAAAGTGGCAAAAAAACCCATGTCTTTAAGTGCAGCAACTGCACAGAGCTGCAGCAAAATCCAATCCTCTCCTTTGTCAAAGTTAACCCTAGAAGGAGCATCAGTTTACTTCTTCTCAGCAAGCAGGTCTTATAAGCTGATCATGTTGCCAAAGCCATTCCCAAGGATTTTTTGTGATGGAAGCTGGATGTCACAACTGATTTTCACCTGGAAATCAGACAGCATAATTCTAAGGCATCACAAAAGAAATCTATAAGGGCAAAAATATTAAAAGCAACCAAATAATTTCATATTGAGGACAAATTACAAAGAAGAAAGTTTTGCATTCCAGTCTTCTAATTTGTAACACAACACAGAGAAATTACAGTAGCACTCCTGCATTTAGCAAATGAGAAATGTCAAAACAAGGAAGGCACTAAATCTATATAGGAGCATGACAAATCGATTTTGAAATCATGTTTTCTGCAATCAGATGCTGTTTCCATGATTGATTGTTTCAAAATTTTATATACATGCAAGGTCTTAGGCTGATGTTTTTGAGAAGGACAAAGCAATTCAGCAATTCCAGAGAGCATTTGACATAAACTTACATTAGTTTTTCTTTTTGTCATCATTACCAAAATTATGATACTTCATGGAGCCAGACAGAATTGTTAATAGATCTAAATTGTTATATGCCAGGTTGCTTTATGCTTTTGATTTCTCTGGCAAATAAATGGATTTTTTTTTTCTACTGGTTATCTAATCCATAATTGATACTTCTGAGAGCAGTGCTGGTTTCTTTATTTGTTATGACTGGCAATTGTTCAACAGTCTTTTAACATATTGTTGGATAATAGAATAGAAACCAAAAAAGTAAAACTTCTACCTTCCATAAAACTAAGTTGCCTTTCATGTGTCCTTCAGCTCTTAAATTCAGTCATTTCATATAAGGAGAGCAGTCATGTGTAAATGTGTAGGACTATAAGGTTAATTCTTCAGTAATAAGAACTGTAAGAACAGAAAATATCAATGAAAAATGTTTTACAATTAGACATTCCTGATCTATCATACAGAAGAAAAATTTTTAAAAATCTGTAACATAATTCACACCATAACAAAATTCAAGATCAAGTGTCCAGTCACTACGCGGGTTTGGCTAGGATCAAATTTTACAAAATTAGCATATTGCTGTAGAAATAATGGAGTTCATAAATTGAAAACGATACCGAATAATTTCCCAAAAACTTTTTTTCATAGTACTAGGAATCAAAATTATTGTATACACAAAGTAATGACAGAAATTAAATTGAAACACATTCTTCAGGAATCCCTCTTTCATCTCAGTGTCCACAGAATAAACATGTTTCTCTAGCACTTTAGACTTCACCAGAAGCTAAGACAAAAGGACAGAACTGTAGAGAGCAGTAATATAGTGTCGGAAGATGTGGAAAGATGTGATATTTTTTATTTGGACTCAAGACAGTATTACAGTTTTACCTTCATAACAAAACGCTGATGTGGTATTAGAAGTGACACAAAAAAAACCAACTAGCTTCTGCAAAGCTGTATAACACAGGTGACGAGGGCATTCTTGTTCCTGCCCATGGGAGGTGTCATTTTCATGCATTGCTGAACATCTTGGAGGGGTGTGGAAGGTGGAGTAGTGGGATGAGCAGTCCCAAAAGGTCCTAATTTTCCAGAAAACCATCTTTTCTAATGAGATAAAGGGTTTGGGTTTTTTTAATAACTATAAAAGCATGTTAAAAATTAAAAGTTAAATTCACTTTTCCTCATTCCTTCCTTTCCTGAGCTAAAATTTTGACGCAATGATTTAGAAGTCTCTGGTGAATAGGCAGACTCTTCTTGTTGTACCAGATGGGAAGGGAAAGTGTCTAGACCAGAAGCTAGACAGAAAACAGCACTCCACATGGGTTAAAAATAACTGCTAGGTGCTTAACTAACGGACTGTTAGGTTCATAAATAACACTAATGGGACAAAAGTAATAAAAAAATAAAAAGAGTGGACACCCACTTGGACAGACCACAAAAACAAAGAGCTACTAGCTTAGCTACATCAGTACACAAGATGAAACAAACAGCCTCCAGATAAGATCTCCTTAGCCTCCTTCTCCTCCTCCTCCTCAGATCAGTGACACCAGTCACACAATGCTTTCACACTGCCTGGGGTGACCAAATTTTCCAAGATGAAAAAAGCCCCAGCCAAGCTTTCTGTTATGTTTTCTACCTCTACAAATTCCATTTCTTTGTAAAGTAGTTGTCTTGAACTAATCTGTTTCCTGAACAACGTAATCCACAGCTGCAAAAATGTGGATTTTTGATTCTCTCAGGAGGAAAAATGCTTTGAGACCCAGACGACTTTGCTACAGAGCCGTGTTTTCAATCTGCCATTGGGTTCATGAACTGTTTTAGAGATTCAAAGAAGCTACTTTCAACGAGACAAACTCCTAGATAATGTTGCCATTACCTTTTTATGACAAGTGAGTGTAAAAGGAGGGTGCTGAAGTGTTTATCTTTTTCAACCTAAGCATTTGCTTAGGATGTCTTCCTTCCTACTGCTGATAATTTTCTAAATTTTATCATAAGACCAGTTGGCTGCTTTTACTGTCACATGTCTCTTACCACAAGAGATATGTTCAAGTGGTCCAGACTTCCAGCCTAGTTGTCCCAGTCACAGAAAATGGACAACCACCCTACAGATTTAAAAAAATATTATTGAACACTCTGTTAAAGACCACAATATAATCTACAAGTTATACCTCTGGATGTTTGCCCAGCATTTCTTACCATCATCTGGATAGATATGAGTCCTACCACAGGCCCCTGGGACTGTCAGAAGGCTTTGGGATTAAACAGTGTCTCTTTCACTGTGTTGTTTGATCACTGCGTTTCCATTTCTTGCTGTCCACTATTGCTCAATGAGAAAACTAAATGTCAAACTATTTCTGGTAATCAGCTGCACCCTTAGGTTTGATGGGCTGTTGCAGACGTCATGGAGCTTAATTCAAACATCATTTAGTCAGGACATTTGTGTCACTTACAGTGATTACAGGGGCCAATAATAATAAATATATATTAACAAGCCAAATAAGTGAGCTTGCCCTACCTTAGAACTCATTAAGTACTGTATTGCTGAGTTTTGAAATAGGTAATGGATAATTACCTATGGGAATGCTGTTTACTTATCCTTACCTACAATTTAGGAGATTAAGTCTGAGTCTCCTAAGGTTGACTGTGCCAATATATTAACAAATGCTTTTCATTTTCTTCCCCTGGTTTGTGAATGTTTCCACTCTCTGAATAAGTTCCTTGCAGAGCTTTGGTCTAAGTAGTTTCTCACACAGGGCAAGGCTGAGCATACCCGTGGTTCGAGCTGCACTGGGTAGTGGATCATTAACAGCTCTCCTCAGTTATTGCCCTTCCATACGCTCCATGTAACTTTCTGAGGAATTTAAAGTCTATTTCTTTAATTTCTTGTGCACTAATCGGGCTGGGTTGAAGGCACAAGGCCATTACAGTTTTGAAATTTTAACAGCAATTTGGAAAAAGTAATAGAGCTGCAAGTCTGAACTTTGTAAAAAGATCTAGTGTTACTACAGAAATCAGGAAAACACAGAGGCTTCAAGGGTCTGAGTAAAACATGAGCAAGCACTAACCATCAGAAGGTATGGATAATGACAAGCTGATAGACAGCTTTTCAGTACGCTCCATTCTTTAACCTGAGGTAAAAATTACTCTCCCTGGAGACATATTCCTGAATAATGACAGCCTGGATAGACATACCCATTTAAGTTGAACTGCTGAAGAATCAATGAATGTGGTATGAACTGCCTGCTCATACTAAAGTGTCTGGGCTGGAAAAGGCAATATCAAGCCAGAAGAAATAGCTAACTAAATCAGATTTTTTTATTTAAAAAAATTTTGCTGTTACTTGTGTAGGGTAAAAAGCATTTTAAAAAGGAAATCCTGGGCATTATCAATTTATTAACCTTTCTCATTGTTTATGCTCTTCATCAAGCCTAAAAAGGAAAGCTTCTACATCTCTCTAGAAATCCCTTCTGCAATTACCTTCTCCTGATCAGTCTAATTTCACCATCGTGTTTTCACTGGTAGCCCCTCGGCCCTAGTTGGGTCTCACCCACTGTGCTTACAGCACATTGTTGCCAATACCAGAGGTTTACCTCCCATGCAAAAAGAGTAAATAGAAAAAAAAATTAAAAAATAAAAAAAAAAAGGGAAAGGACAAGATGACTTCCCAGGTTTCTCATTAAACTGACAAAACCCGAGGCTTCTATTCTCCCCTTATGCAGTTTGCAGTAACAAACTGAACAGCCTGTAGAGGAGAACAGCCAGCCTCTGGCTCAGAGAGCTCCCCGGCTGGCAAGCAGTTCTTGGGAGCTCAGTTAAGTGTGTGTGGAGCTGCAGCTACTCAGGGGGGTCTCATTTCTGGGGGACAGACAGGGAAAAGTTCTCATTCAGATGTAAAGTCATTCCTTCCTATCTCATCCCCTCTCTCTCCACTATGCAAAAATATCCCAGGCCAGAGACAACGGGGGACTTCAGAGGGAGAAAGGGCTCAGGGGATGAGGCATTAATCATTGTCTGTGTGTCTTTGTCACTATTGTCCCACCAAGGGCAATCACAGAGGGCAGCAGTAGGACCATTGGATTCCTGGAAAGTTCTGCCTATCAAACATCTCAGCGAGCCCCATTTGCTCAGGTGTGTTCAGCGCTGATAACACAAGTGCAAGCAGCTCTGAAAACAAAAGGAGACCTTCAGACTACTCATTCACTCAGTCACAGAATCAGAAGACAATTAATATTGTATAAGAAGTGCTGATAGAATGTTGGATGTGAAGAAAGGAGGCTTCCTTACCAGAGAGTATTTTATCTTTCAATTAAATAAATATTCCTCAATTTTCACATAATGCTGTTTCTAGCAAGTCTATTATTTGGCATGGCATGGCATGGTCTCTGTCTTACCCAGGCTCAGCTGAACATAGGTGTTCTCATTCAGACAGAAATATTTTTTCCCTGAAGTGTGTATAAACATTATCTACCACCTACTTCAGAGACTGCTTTTAAAAGATTTCTTTCTAGAAATCTATGAAACTAATAACAGGTATTCTTCATTCTTGCTAGTGATCAAAGGAGGAGTTAGATCCCAAAGATAAGGCAAGTTGAAGAGATAAAGGTCTATCTCCCCCACATGCTCAGCATATATCAAATCTCAAGGTCAACGTGTAGCTAACAAAGAGCACACACAGAAAGTCAGCCAAAGAAGTCTTTGAGCTGTGAGATTTGTGAGTTACTTTAGTGAGCTTGTTACTGCCCTGGTCAGAGCACAGCCTGGTCCCATCATCGCTGCAGACTGTGCTACCCTCAAAAAGCATCACCCATGCCTGCCCTTGTACCTTTGTCCCTGCAGAGGGACCAGGGCAGGACATCTCCTCCAGGCAACACACACACGATAGATGCATAAAGTGGCCATCTGACAGATGTGTTCCTCCACATAAAAGCTACAGAAATAGCAGCTGTTCTGCAGAGAGGGAAAATAAAAGGAGTTGTTTCAGACGCTGGTATTAAACCTGAGTTCTTGCTTTTTTTTTTTCCTAACTATATTCTTGAGTGACCTAAAAAATTTAGACTTTTTGCTTTCATTTACTGTAGAGGTTTTTTCCTATTTAAAAAAATATGTACTTCTGAGAAATATTTTATAATGTAAATGGACCTCAGCAGGCTGCGTGCCTAAATTGGACTTGCTTTTTTATTTCAGCTTGTCCACTAATGGTATTACTAAGTCTCCAAGGATCTACCTTGTACTCTTAAGTCCTCTTTTCTTTCAATATTTTGATTTCTACTGCAAGATACCTCCAGGTCACATTGGTAAAACAAGTAAAAAAAAGGGTGGGAAAGTTGAGCCCACACATTTAGAGATGCAGATGAAAAATTTTTGGACCATAACTTTGTTATTTGATATAAAGTACATGAAGTACTTTAAAAAAGGGTTAATAAATTTTTTACATTTTAATACATTGGTATGGTGCTGTCCCATTTTTTTATAATGAGTACCACTCATCAATTTTATATTCCTGACTGTTGCAAAAGCCACAGCTACATTAGTATTTTGTGCCCATGCACTCTTGTTTAAAACTCATTTGAATGGTTTTCAGAGATACTACTGTGAACAGATAACGGGGTTTTTTCACCAGCTTACTGATTTCATTGAAGTCCCACAGTGATGTCTTTTTCCTTGCATGAGCAGTCTAACTCTCATTTTAAGAGCATTTCCAAAACTCACAAAGGAGGGTTCAAAACCAGCACTAAAGCATAGTCTAAGTGTCCAGGGATCAGAAGGCAAAGAAAACAAGTTCCTCCAGTTAATACCTGGACATTTTAAAAACATTCAAAGGTGTTTCAAACATTTTGAATGGGAATACTATGTATGTAAATAATCACATATTTAAATTTGCAAACTGAGTCATACAAGAAGAACACTGAAATAAAGTTTAGAGATTGTTTGTCCACATTTCTGCTAATGCATTCAAAATGACATGGGGATTTTTTCCTAATTAATGCTATTTTGCAGTAGGTCACCAGGTTTTTGATCACAAAATCCTCATGAAGAGGAAATAGATATTACTGAAATATCTACAGAAGATCTTGATGTACAAAAATCTAATACTGCCTATACTTATTTCAGCAGCAGAAAAAAATGTAATTTCTTAAGTATGTTGTCATTTACTGAAGGAGGCTAGGAAAGTTTTTAGAAGAGTCACTTCATTTACATGGAAATTCTCAGAAAGCACAAGTGCTCTCTCACCAGAAATGCCAAACCACTTCCACACCTACATTTAATAATTTTTCATGTTGCATATACTTTATATATAAATGTATATATGCAGTGGTTTGTATGTGTTTATTTTTACATATTCATATATAAATTACTTTTCTTGTAAGGATTAAATCAATACGCCTCTTCGATTTATTACACTCCAAATAGGAGACATTCAGCTGTGTTGGAAATTAAAGTAACCAGACACAGATTATATTTTCATGGAAATAATTTCAGAACAGAACTGATTGAAATAATTCTGATGAGCATTTTCAGAGCATATATCTGCACTAGCGAGAAGCCTGACACCAGGTGAGATCCTCAGGCTTTCTCCAAGCGGTCATTTACACCTGACCGTGCCCCAGCTACCGACATTACCAACAGGTAGAAAACACAGCCAAGGTGCAGGAGCATGCAAAAAGCATGTCTGGCATCTCTGCTTTTTTTTGTCACCCACTGGTTAAAAAAACTGATGTGAGCTGAAGGGGTAGCAGACTTAAAATTGCTGTTTCTGCCCAGAGGGGCCTGAGCGTGCATCAACCGGGTCCTAGGGAAACGATTTGCAAAATTCTCTGAGCACAGCCAGCAGGCTGCTCCAGGCCAGCACTCCCTCAGCCAGCCACACAAACAGTGTGGAGCAATCAAATATTGACTAGGATAGAGAGAGGTCATGAGCAAACAGGGTTCGTGGAAAAAGGAACCTGGGCTGCAGATCCTCTTCAGTTCTTGTATTTCGGGAGGCAGTGCAGAAGGGGTGCAGGTTCAGGTCACAGAGCTATCCCCTGTCATTTTTCACTGACTGCTGTGCACAACTCCCACAACTGCTGCATTGCTTTTGTGAGATCACCCATTTTAAAGGATGTTGCATGAGTACACCAAGCATCTAAGAATGGATTCTCATAGCTTCCAAAGCCCACAGGCTCAGTGTTGTCAGCTGTAAGTTTTTAACCCAAAGGGCTTACTGAAGACCCAAAATATTACACAGGTTCTATTAAATAATGAAACTTCAGTAGTACCCTCTATTCTATTTGTATAACTCCAAGTATCAATTAAGAATTACACCCTCATTTACACAAGCCCCTGGAAGAGTTGGACTTGATTTTCTTGGACCCTTCTATGAGAACAATTCCTTGACACAGACACACAGAGGCTGTACCAGCCCAGATATCAACTGCCTCAGCACTAGAGTACACCATATATAGGGCACCTCATCTTCAGTACTTCCAGCACCCATAGCCAAAAAGCCACTTGTCTGAATTTCCAAAACTGTCTTCCTAAAGTAAGTTTCCAATATCCAGGCTGGTGGCTCAAATTTCCCAATTTCTCAGAGACCAGCATCTCCCAGTTGCATCTACACAGCATTCTTGAATGTTTTATCATCATATTTCTCCTTATACATATCAAGTTAAATCTCAAAGAACTCTAGAACAATGTCTCCTGGTAATAAAAGGTATCCTGAAAGCAAACAGCCAAACAAGACACTGAAATTTGTCTTATCAAAGCCAAAAATTTCAAAGGCCTAGAAACCTTATGCTGTCCCAACCAGTATTACCCACTGTAATAAAGATGGGTGTCCTAAGCAAATTAAAATTCTGTTAAGAAGATGAACATGCAAATAACATTTTTCCCTGAGGAGAAGAGGACAACGGTTTTAGACTGGCTTTTCAGAACTAATGTCTCGTTGTATATAATTTATATATGTAAGGGGTACTCTTACATTTTTATTTTTCTTCATTTCTGAAGTGCCTATAGTGCTGACATATTCCATAAGTTGAAGGAAGATGAGAAATGTTACCAAAAAAGAAAAAAACCAGAAGAGGTGGGAAATGGTGCTTACTATGGCCCTGCACAACATCTAGCACAAGTGGGATCTTAAGCTTGTTAACAGCTGCCATTATCTGAGTCCCCTCCCTCACACTTCACCATATGCAATCAGAAAGCTCTAGAGTCAGCATTAGCCAATTCTTGCCAGCTTTTACTTCAGGTGTACCCCAGACAGTTTTAATGAAGAGATTATTCTTTTATATTAAAGAGAAAATTGTGTTTCTACATGACTCAAAACTTTCTATAAATCTGCAGGATGTGAAAATAGTACCTTGTAATAAGGGTGCCCAACACAAGAGATGGTGTATATGGGTCCCAGCTCAGACCTCTGAAGGTGCTCATCTGAAGACATACTGAGACCAGCAGCTCCCAACTTTGTGCTTTGTGGAAGTTTTTAGTTCAAATCTCTGCTGTAAGTAAGAAAAAGAAATGCTAAGTAACTGGCTGTGCCATATTCACAGAGATCAGCCCGGTTTTGAAAAGGGGTTATAGTCTTGTCAGTTAATGAACCTGTTTGCATTCATTAAAAAACCCTGAATTCAAAGCAAAACATCTGTTAAAGAATGGGAAGAAAAAAGGGCAAAACAAAGAAACAAAAACAAAAACAAACAAACAAAAATCCTTAAACCAAAACCCAAATAACCCACATAACTTTACTTTTGCATTTCCTCTCCTTTACTTCTTTTTCTCATTCCCAGACGTGTTGCTCAGTGCTCACCTGAAGAAATTCCAGCTTGACTTTCTGTTCCTTTTCAAATTCCTGGGAAAACTAAAAGCAAGAACTCAGTAACATTTCTTCTCCTCAGATTTCTTGGGTTTGTGTTCATTAAAGGATGTGCTGTATAAAACCTGACTCTGAACATCCCCAGTGTAGCTGTCTGATTCAGAGCTGTTCGCATGAGCCTTGGCTTATTCTCAACAGAGAACATCAGGAACATCAGGGCAGAATTCACCTTCTTCGGCACAGCTATCCAAGGTGCCATTCAGCTGTTTAAACCTAGGTATCTAATGGTATTTTTGATGCTCCTAGGATATTCCACCCAGCCCTGTCCCTGCAGGACACACAACTCCCACAGCCCATGGCCCACCAACCAGACCCATGCAGATGACATGGATAACCTAAGGCTGGGCTGGAGCACTAGAGCAATGTTGGAATAAATCCCCAAACTGTTCCCGTTTACTATGTGCCAGGTTGTTTAGCAGAGAGATT
Organism: Daphoenositta chrysoptera; assembly: GCA_013397915.1. Classification (NCBI taxonomy): domain Eukaryota; kingdom Metazoa; phylum Chordata; class Aves; order Passeriformes; genus Daphoenositta; species Daphoenositta chrysoptera. Next base: position 354,286 of record VZRO01003403.1, on the reverse strand, counting down.
TTGGTGAGTGCTAACTGGTTTTGTTTAATGGTTTACAACCAAGCCAAAAAGCCCACAGCATATTTACATATATGCTACAATACTAGGGGTTTATGAGTTCACACCCATGACTGATCTTTCAGACCATTTCAAGGTACACGTGTTAGGAACACCTAAATCAGGGACCAGACTAAACCATGCTAAGTAAAATACCCAGATTACATGTAGTGAATTTTTTAAGTCCCCAGCACCAGATGCTTTGATCTATTGATCTGCTTCTATCATGCTTTATTCCTTGATAAACCATGTCCCATCCACAGAAAGGTGAATTAATTCATGACCATTATTTACTTATTATCAATTGTATTCTACTGTAACTCTCTGCTTTCTCTGCTCTACCTTTATCTCTCAAAAAACAGAGAGAACAATTAGGTGATTTTATTATTATTTCAGTCAAAGACAAAATAACAAATTAATTTATCAATTACCTAAATGAAAGTTTTAAAAGGAGCAGCCAGGTTCCAGACTTGGACAATGGTGGGAAAGGCCATTGGAACTTCAGGCAAAAACACTGGTTTCCTACTACTTGTTGGGAGTTAAATATCATGAATGTCATAAACCGACACAACAACAAAGAAGAAACAGTACAAACGGTTTCCCCTTCTGATGAATATTAACAGAGCCAATTTTGGTTCCAAGAAAATAAAATTCCTATAACAATTTTATTTTTCTTTAACCTTATAGACTTAAAATCAATCAGACCTTTGATCTAGAATTTAGACATCTATTTTTTTTGGCCACTTATCCCAATTAAGGCTAACTACTAATTAAAATTACAACTTTAAAAGGACAGGTAAAGGCACTGAAATATTTGTGTAGTGTGTTAGCCCTCGAAGACCAAAGCCAACCCTTGGTGAGAAACATGAAAACATGCTTTTATTAAGGGATTCCAATCCAATAGAATCATTCAAAAACTTACACTTTTATAGTTGGTAGCATGACTCATTTCTTTGACTTGTTATGAAATTATCTAACTTTCAGCTTTTTTAATCAACGTCAGAAGTCACTCTTACAGTTTGGCAGTCAAAAGGCTACCTAACGCTTTCGGCAGACTGTTGCTGTTTGTCTCACAGCAGACAGTCCTTGCTGAACATGTGAAATGCAGATTTCCCCTCATACACCTATCAGAAAAGAGCAAAGTTCTTTGAAGTCTAAGGCCTTTGCATTCTCTTACATGCATTTGTGTAGTAACCATGCACTTTTGTTATGTTCTATTGAAAATGCACACATCTGGCTACTTAAGATGGGTACACTGAAACATGATTTGGATTGGCAAGCCTGGATTGTATTAGAAAATGCAAAAGCACTATGGGTTTCTCCCTGCACAATAATTAGAGCTCTGACAAATCATAGCAGAACAGTATCCCTCCAGCCAATCACTTATTCTGTGCAGGAACTCAGCCATAATTGTAAGGTGCATCTCTCAGAATCAGTACACCAGCCAGCTAAATCTGCCTGTAATCCAAGTATGTAACACATCAGGCTTTTTTTCCCAGCTGAGTTCAATGCCTGTGCCCCCAATGTTTCAATTGAAACTTAGCTCAAGAATCTAACAGACAGAGTGCAGATGTCTGCACCAGTCAGTGAAATGTAAAAATGTAAGTGTAAAGATTCTGTAAGTTAGCTTTGCAGATGACTTTTTTGGTGTTCTTTACGAAGCTATCCCAAGCTAGATGTATTTTAAAGTCACCAGTTTCTCTCCTGCTATTGCATGGAGATTTTCTTTCCTTAATGCCTTCTGTAAGCTTCCAATGTAGTAAAACTTTTAACAAACAAACCAAATCTTCCATCTATAGTTATACTAAGGTTTAAAGTTATAAACAAGGTCACCAATACTAGGTACAGCTGCTGTCCATCTTTTAAAGACGGTGGTAAAAAGCAGATAATTGACTTTAGGTAATCAATTACTTGAAAGAAAAGATTCTTCTAACCAAGACATAAATATACTAAGAAGCATCTCAGAGTCTGAATTAAGCAGACAGGGAAGATTCATAAGTCTCATTAAGAGAAACATCACAGAAATAAGCACCAGACAGCCATAAAAGACAAACTGTTAAATTGTCTCTCCCAGTGTAGGACTCTGTATGCACTTACTGCTATTCTTGTTTTATAACTGCCTGAGTTAATGGATAAATCAATTATGTAATTGTCGGCACAGGGACAGATCCTTGCAAGTTCTACCTGGCTGGATTTGTTTGCTGAAGTGACACTAAACTCCCTTGAATAAGCCAGTAGCCTCACCACCACAAAAATTCAAGAAGACAAATCAGAATATTAGTGTTTGGGATGCAAATATACATTTAGGTTGGTATTTCTCTATTTAAGCATTGATTTTTTTTCATTTTTGATGTATGCTGACAGTGTCAAGAATCAGTCTGGATATGTTAATCATCACCAAAATGCCACCAAGTTCACTGCACTGCTCCTTCCTTCTCTGAATGTCAATGGCAAATACTTAAAATCACCCTGGCTAACATGTGCAACACGTACAGACAAAAGATGCCAGCTGGGTTCACAGAGCAGTACATAGTCCACCTCACCAGTTAAGCACCATAACTTGAGTGGAAAACAGGCAGTGAAAGAGAAGGCATACGGGTCAGTATCTCTGAAAACCATCTCTGAATTGCTGCTTTCCTTGAGGATGTCTCCCACTAGCCTGCAAATGGATTAAATCCCAGAAGCACATTTTGAAAAGCAAAACAGACTTAGAGGAATGTTTGAAATCCAGCACTCCTGAGAGACCCACCTGCCTATTCAATACTATTGTACCTCCTGCAACATGCCAAGTTTTTTAACTGTGCCTGTAAATATCTCCATATCTTGGATAAGGTGTTAGTTCCCTAACAACACACAAGGACTTCTTGATATAGATATTCCCATCTGTGCTATATTGTGGCAATGTCAGCCTAATAATAGTTGAATTCAGAAGGGGTCTTCTGTTTCCAGACAACATTTTTGTGATCTAAGGTTTTATACAGCTAGCTGCTGAAATAATGACTTACAACCATCCCATTTAAAACAGACAGAAAAAAACAAAGGCAAAGCTAGCAGTAAGTACAGGTTAATTTTACACAACTTGCTGACCCACAATGCCATGCAGCTGAGCAGCTGATGTCCCATTTGTCCTCAGCTGAGCGCAAAACCTCAGCATGAAGGTCTCCCCCTACACACTGTTTCCAGAAATCAAGCTCCAAAATGACAGCTGGACACTCTAGTTACTCGGTGGAGGCTGGAGACCGAAACCAGGTACATTTCATCTGTGTTCTTTCTGGGGGTACAGCACCAAGCACCCCTACACCTCCCAGACAAAGAGTCTGCAAGGAGAGGGAGGAGGTAAAAGCAAGCCCCTGCAAGAGGCTCTGCCGAGAAACAGCCACTCCGAGCCTCTCCTCCTCTCCCAAACTACTCACTCTGGGTTTCCACAGCATACCAGACATTTACAGGACTAGGAAAGTCGCCCAAAGCCCCAAGGCTTGCTGGAGATTTCAAGACACTAGTAAAAAATTTTAGTTTCAACAAGAAGCAAGTTCAAGTGCAAATCAAGACTCTGATAGAGGTTTTATAGAAAATATTAATACAGCATTATTATATGGCTTTTAAAACCTTACTAGCCCTTTAAAAGATTTGGATTGAAAAGTAAAAGCTCCTAAAACATTCTGTTTGAAAGCAAGGATAAAAAGGAGAATAAATTTTTCTGCCAAACCGAGATCTTGTAGCCTTCTCTTCCTTTCATCTACTCTTTATTACCTTACTTGTTGTTCTGTTAGACATATCCTAGTCACACAGATGTGGCACTAATCACAGGGTAGGAGTTGCCAGCTGCCTGGGAGGATAAAGCTACTCTGACATTATCCCATCAGGCACCCAACAGTGACTTAGGAGACATAGCCATTTAGCTGACCCCTTTGTAAAGAAACAGGTGCCATCTAACCATGCTGGGAAATCCTTTCTAATGCAGTCAGCTCCCCCTACACGATTCAAGGTTTAAAGTGAAAAAAAAAAAAAAAGCAACTCCTATCATTTCACACACTGATGTTAGGCACAAAGTGCTGAGGCTTCCAGTGAGAGTCTTGCTTGCTGAAGATAATTATAGATTAGCACGTTACCCTAGTAAAAAATATTTCTGTGTTGAAAAATAAAGGTTATTGGAGGGCATCAATTGCACTTTGGTTTCAGGCTTGATTTTAGTCTAAGATATACGCTTGAAGATACTTTTGCCACAAAACTTGGACACAGGCAAAGAATCATTAATATTATTCCTCTGAAAACCATCCAAATTTCCAGATTTTCAAGGAAGCCTGAGGGGCAAATCTCCAAAAGCTTTTCAAAACTTGAGATTCCTTTTGTGCCATGGGGATGACAGAGAGCAACAAGCCCTACCTAAGCCAGGCACAAGAAACCTGTCTCCTAACCTTTGTGCCACACCAGGCAAGAAAAGGTGACCTGGACTGTCAGCCCTGGTGTGGATGCCGAGCATGTCGCGACAGGGAAGGGGACGCGGTCGACTTGCTGGGTGCCCTGGCTCCACAGTAGTGTGCCAGCCTCACTGCCCTGCTCCCTGCTCCCCACACTTGGCTCAGAGAATATATCTCCCTCCTCCTCTGCCCTTGCCACCCCACACTCCTCCTCTCACTGTCCAGCACTTCCATTTCGAGCTGGATCAAAGTGTGACTGCTCCAGCTGTGCCTGGTAGAAGGTGCCAGGAGGAAGGTGAATCTCCATGCTGCGAGAAACGAAGATTTCACATCATTCAAATGAGTCTGTGTGTCATGCTGAATGTTGCATCCATTAGCAGGAGTTGCAGCTTCAAATCATATCTCAGGACTTCTGCTCATGGTTTCTTCTGTCTCAGTTACTCACCGTACAAACCCCTCTACAATCAGCAACGTTGCATGCGTGAGCAGGTTTCCCAAAGGCATGCAAGAAATTCAAAGAATGAAGTCTAAACTTTCTCTTCCTCCTGTGATTCTCATTTCATGGGCTCAGCAGCACTACAAGCCTCCTTTACACCCTTAAATATTAACACAGCCATTCTCTTGATGTGGGATTCCTCATTATCATATGAATAAATGATTAATTGTCACTGTACCAAGCAAGTGCAACTTTTATAACTACATGAATCAGCACTGTGCCAAACCCTTCAAGAGTAGTAAGAGTTTTCAGGCATTTATTGCACTTTATTGCTTCCTGGATCATTTAAAAGAAGTTGCTGACAAACAACCATTTACACAGGCTTGAAAGTTTACCACGGATGTACTGAGCAGTTCTGTGTTTCAAAATGCAGACAAACTTTCTTTCCCAGCAATTTAACGCTGGCTTTTTGGCAGAAAACTCCACGGCTTGTCCAGCAAATGCTACTATTTGTGATGGGACATCTTGTGTATTACCAGAAGATAATTTTAATCAAACTTTGAGTGTAGTTTTAAGTACTGTTCTAACAATCATGCTGGCTTTGGTGATGTTCTCCATGGGCTGCAATGTGGAACTTAAGAATTTCTTGGGCCACATAAAAAGACCCTGGGGTATATTTGTGGGTTTCCTTTGCCAGTTTGGAATTATGCCTCTCACAGCCTTCTTGCTCTCTTTGGCCTTTAACATCCTTCCTATTCAAGCTGTCGTGGTGCTGATCATGGGATGCTGTCCAGGAGGCACAGCCTCGAATGTCATCGCCTACTGGGTGGATGGAGACATGGACCTAAGGTAAGAGCAGCCATTCTCTAAGTACTTCTTGTGGCTCTTTACATCGTAAATTTTACATTGAAAAGGACTGTCTAATCTGTCTGATGTTTTTCTTAGCTTCCTGGCACATGCATGGTAGTTGCTCCTTGTAAAGAAGGTTAGTTATTGTAATCGCAGTAAATATAAGCAGAAGAGTAAATATCCTTGGCTCATTGGGAATCCATGAGGAAGCTATCACAACAGAACTGTGTACATTAGAAAATATCTTTATTGTAAAACTTCGGATCTTGGAGCAAATATAGTTTATGAAGAAAATTAAGATAACATACATTATGAAAACTTTTCCCAAATTAGAATTACTTTTCTTTCTCCCACGATCCTGAGTAGTAAAAACAAACCCACATAGGATTTTAGTATCAGAATCCTCCGTACAAAATAATGGCTATGCAATTGTTCTTGAAGAAATGTTTCTTGAAAAAGAGCTCCTGTGGAAAAATATTTTCCCTCCTTCTGTGTTCTATACAATGAAAAGACAGGCATTTATTTTCTCTTTGGGAAATAGTTCTAATGAACATCACTTGTGATAATTCTTTCTGCTCCTGGAAACTTATGCAAAGTCTTCAAACTGAAGGAATATGTTACAGGCTAGAAACCACTGCTTGAGGCAGTCCTGCATATTGGGGGACAATGAAAAACCCTCCTTTGTGGCAAAGTGTGATGGTCTCAATGACAAAGTGCTATGAACTCAGAAACAGATGTGTAAGGCACAAGACATGGCCTAGGATATCAAACACACAGGAGAAGTGAACACTACACTTGATGCAAATTCCAACTCTAAAAGTCTTTAAAAATGAGCCATCTTTTTATTTTTATGTCCTGATTACTTTGGTCTAGAATAAACAGGATCATTTCTCTCTTTCCTACAGAGTAAAATAAATTGGAGCATTCATCCAATTTATCATATGGCAGTGTGAACTAGAAATGGAAAAAATAGTAGAAATAAGAAAGATGTGGAGCTAGGGTAAATAGTCTAAGAATGTTAATATTTGTAGCTTTAATATGACATTTTTTCCATCCTTTGAAAAGAGTGACCTTTTCTGTCACATACAGGTGTTAATGTAAAAACAGCTTTCAAATTATGAATGAGGTCAGCTCTGCTAATCATTGACTTCCTCATTGTAGATGAAAGATCTATGATGCTAAGAACTCTAAGACACTTAATTTCAATTAATACAGGTCTAAGAAACCACAGACGGGAAGATATTGAGTAAAAGTCTGAAATTTTGTTCTAATCTCTACTTGGAAGAATAAACTGGGCTAAACTATGCTTGGTCAGCTCTGTATGTTCAGAGTTGCACCACTGAAATCAGTGGTAAAAATCCAAATTTATAATGCTATAAACATGAACAGGATTTATATCCCATGATGATGACAAAGGGTGAAGTTAATTGAAAATGCCTTTAAAAGGTTATCCTTCAGATAAAGACCTTTACCTCAAGAAGTCAAAGGCTTTTGGTCAGTACATTTGCAACAAAGATGCAGGCACCACAGGATACAGGAGGTACAGCAGATTGTCAAGGCAAGCATCTTCTCTTCTCAATAGAGGAATAACATTAGAAGTTATATGGTTGGTTTCTGAAACCACCACAGTATTATAGAAACCTGCCCATCATATCAGAAAATGTTTTGGTTTTAACTGTAATATTTTATGATTATACATTACAACCCATGGTTGTTGTCTATAGTTCTGCTTCAAAACCTCTCTGTGCAAATAGACCACAAGTTAGAGCAGAAATTAGTTTTATAATTAGCATTATAATCATGGTCAGGTGAAGTATGATGTTTCATATCTTTCTTAGTAAATCAAACCTAGCTGATATCCTCTAATGCTTCCCCATAGAGAGGTCTCTCAATATTTCACAAAAACAGCTGCTTCTGTAGAAACAGGGACTGGGGTTAGAGGATGGCCAGACTTTGGAGAATGATGTACATTCAGAGACAATATAAAGATACAGGAAATACAGAAGTAGAAAACATGAGGGCTTTTATCCATTTGGGACTTCATCAAAGCTTAATTTTAGCCCGTGACTCTTCTTCTCTGGAGGAGACTTCTACAGGAACTCTTTTGCCAGAGGCTCCTGCAAAATCCTATTCAATGACTCTAAAGCAGAGAGTGACAGGAACCAAAATTAATGCAGATATTCCTGTGGTTTCTGCATTAACTTTTCTAGATTTCACTGGATCTGCTCAGTTTGTGGGCCAGGATCAGTAGTCCCTTTTCTGAGGACAAGTAACAAAAAAGAGAAATCAGAAGTGAGGATAAGAAGAAAGCTTCCAAAATCTCTTAACTAGAACCCTCTCTCAGTATTTTAATATCAGAAGAATGAGACTTGTAGGCATAATTTTATTCATTCTACTCTGATCCTGAGGGTTGCCTCCTAATTTTAGCTGTCTTGCCTGTTTCTCTTTCTTCATTCTTGTAGCAGAATGCATCTTTTTGTACAATGGAAAACAAATATCTTTGCAAAATGCAGCAACAATATTTGTGCTAAGCTTCACTGAGCAATTCTTAGCACCTACTCTTTGTCCTAGAGCAACACAAGCCAGAAAAGGGAGTTTTACTACATCACAAGTCCTAGACAATGAAATGGATTTCTATGCTGTTGAATTCAAGTGAAATTTTAACACTCTAGAACTGCTGGTGTAATGGAAAGCTCCATTTGATGTCCACCTCTGCCCCTGTTCCCTCCTCTCCTCCCTGTGGAGGTTGCCATCCTCTCTGAAACCAGCTGGACAGGCAGCATGCAGACAGACTTGACAGCAGACCTTCCCACTGGCCACCTGTCTGACTGCCTCCTTTGTACCAAAAGTTATGGTTCTGTGGCTGCAGAACACCTTGGCATTTCATGGGTTTCATTTTCAGCAGAAGTCATTCCTTTCATTTAGCTTTTCTCTAACCTGATAAACAGAATAAATTGTCTGCAGCCAGCAACATTTCTTGCACAACCTTTCACAAGGAGTGAAATGGTAATAAGAAAATGAGAAAAACCATGGGCTAGCACACGATGAACAGTCACTGTAACCAATTTCTTTGCAGCATCAGCATGACAACTTGCTCCACACTGCTTGCAATGGGAATGATGCCACTTTGCCTCTTTATTTACACCAAGATGTGGACTGATTCTGATGCAATTGTACTCCCCTATGACAGCATTGGTGAGTCCAGTGAACCAGCACTTTCCCTTCTGTCTATCCTCCCTTCAGTGACAACCACCTCTATACCATCATCCTGCAGTCAGCAAGAAATTACCTCAGATTTTTAAAAAATATTCCTCTTTCTACTTTTTAATAACCACCTTGGGCATTAGGTACCAAAAATCACTTGACATTGTCCACAGCTCTGCCAAAGAAAGACTTGAAGCCATTATAAATATTGTACAGATAATTATAACAAGATTGTGCATGTTTTTCTCTCCACTGGTTTGGAGACCCACGTGGTACAGGAATAAGAATATAGAATAATTAATATAGGAATAGCTGCTTCTCCTGGATGAAAGTGTTTGTAACAGCTTTAAGACACAATCCTGCAAAGTGCTAAATGATGAGGCCATAATCTGGCAAAATACTTAAGCACACGTGGATAATTAAGCAAGTGATTAAAACTGCTGAGTCTCTTTGAAAAGCTGCAATCTACACTGCCAGGAGTGGCTTCATTTGACTTCCTGTCAAAAATCTCATCCGGCTACAAAGAGAAAATAGTTAAAGTATTTAGAAATACATGCTTCAGTGCTTTGCAGAGCTGTGGCCCTAGTGCTTATCAAGTGCAGTTCCATGTTGTGCTAATCTTAAAAGCCAGCAGAATCACTTTCACATTCTTCAACTTCACTTCCCATTGTCCTTGGGGAAAAACAAAAATCACATACGTTGCTTGTGCTTTCAAAATAAATACTGGAGGGGGAAGGCCAAAACAAAAGAAGCTCTAAACCGGTTGCTGATACGGTACAGTAGCGAAACACCTGCAGACAAAATGAACATTTAATATAGCTACTCACATCACAGGATAGTGATGATTAGTACACTCAAATTTCTGTCTGCCTTTCTGATGCAGGTGAATGAGCATGTAGCTCAGCAGAATGGCAATTACTTCAGCAGGCTGCCAAAGATAACAGAGTCTATAGAAAAGCAAATGGGCAGGTGCGGGTAGAGCGTGCGTGCTCCGGGGTGTGCACACCAGGAACATCCCCCGAAGGGCTGCTCCGAGCCCGCAGTCACTCGACAGGGTGTCTGTCCTGTCGTGAGCTCCTGCACCACAACTGGCCTTAACTTCTCTCTTCTTTTTTACAGGAATTTCTCTGGTAGCTCTTGTAATTCCTGTTTCCATTGGAATATTTGTTAACCACAAATGGCCTAGTAAAGCAAAAATCATACTTAAGGTAGGATATACAAGGCTGAAGCATAAGCAATTATGGACAAATTATGGAATCAGTGGCACCACTGAAGCAGTACATTGCTATTCATAAAATTAGTATCTGACTTCATAAGACCTGGAAAGTTTTCAGCAGAAAACAAATGTGATGGTGTGGAAATGTATTGCTTTCCTCCTGCACAAACATGCATGAGTTGCATGCATTATTAGAAACCGTCATTATCTAAAGAACCTACTATTGTCTTTGGCTACAACTATGTTAGTAATTGACTTCAGTACATAATGTAAACTGAAATTGGAAGGAAAATTATTCAGGTCAACAGAAAGCAGTTTTTCTCTGCAAAACAATATATAATAAAAACATTCTGAATCAAAATGCCCTTCTTCTAAGACAGTTTCATGATCTTTTGTCGGCCAGTTTTTGAGTGTTAAGTCAATTTTTATTAAAAAATAATAAACTGAAAATAATCCAACTCTTATAAAAACCTAAAAAACTATTCAAAAAATATAGCTGTCTTTGCAAAATGGTTTCAGATACATCAAAAATATGGGGGTTTTGGCAAAAAATGTTTTCATCAAAATAATAATAATAATTTAGCACGTTTAGGGTAACAGTAAATTAATCATTCTGAGCATTTGGTTAAGGTTTAAAGAGATTTTCAGGTATGCTGAGAATTCTTGGCCTTTCTTAACCATTCTCAGTTAACACGTATATTATCTAATTTTTTTTTTAAGAAAACTAGTCTGGTCACTTGTTTTTCTGCCTGTATTTTATTATGATTTCTTTGCTATCGGCTCAGACAGCATAGAGCACAGATAAGGTCTTTTTAAGTCAATCCATTTTCATTAAAATGCTTGCTTATCATGTTGGATTTTTAAATGCACTCACACCTTACTATTTCTGTTTAATCAGTCAAGGTGAAAGCATGGACTTGTACTCACATGAAAAGAAACTCTACTTGATCTCTCAGCAAAGCCATTTCATCCCCTTTCTTGCCAAGTGGGTGAGCAACCCATAGAAAGGTCCATTATCAGTTTGCTTTGTGTAGGACGGTGAAGCATCAAGCGAAGATTGAGCCATAGCTGTCAGATTAAGGCCCATACAGTGAGAAATTGAGACAAGAGCACAAAGGCAGTGTGCCAGGTGAAAGAAGAGCTTGTCATGGCCAGGCCATGTTTCTTTTTCCTAGGTGCATGTGGTTAACAGCTCAGCCAAACAAAAGCACTTGTTCACTCAGTGCTCTTAAAAATGCTTCAGCCAAAGACTGATGAAGCCACTTCAATGGGAATACATGTTTTAGCTGAGGAATAGATTCTCCTAAGCTTAGAATAAGAAGTCTGAGATCCCTGGCAACTATGCTTTAATGACAGACATTTCACTTGGATATTGAAAGGAGAGTGAGTTATAACTTTTTTAGGCAAGCAGCAGTAAAGATCTCAGTACATTCAGACACAGGAAATAAGATCAACTGCAGTGAGTATGTCTATCTAGAAGGGTTGTACAAGCTCATAACCAGTTTCAAGCATGAATTTTCAACCCCATTAAAGATTTAGCCCTGCACTTGGCAAATAATTTCCTAGCACTAGCTCACTGGCAGTCTAGTGTCTAATTGGCACACACTGCACTAAGTCTCAGAGTGCAATTCACCAAGGCGGGGAGGAAAATGCAGTATTCTACCTACTAGGCTGTCAGTTTCCCAACAATTCTGGGGAAATTTTTCCAATGTGTGCACCATTCCTCACTCATATCACACCTGTGAAATTATTTTTAATCTCCAGTCCTAAGTACAATTATAGATTTACAAAAGACTAGCTGTACAGCTATCTGCTATACATACCTATTACAGCTGTGTCTTGATCTAGAGCTGTTGTCACACCTTGAAGTACATCGTACATCTCTTGTTTGGGAAAAATGGCAGCTATCTAATCTCACTGCCTGCTGTGAGTTGTATTGCTGTAAACTTTAGGTTTTGTGTTTAACAAGGCTTTCAGTGACTCAGAGGCAATCACAGGCATGTTTGACACCATGTTTGTTGCCATTCAATTTCCTTAAGATCTCATTTGCGCAGTATTCTGTGATTCTGTGATTCTGACTCAGTCCCTCCTCTTTCCCTTCACAGGTTGGTTCCATTGTGGGAGCAGTGCTCATCGTGCTCATTGCTGTGGTTGGGGGAATACTCTACAAAGGCTCCTGGATTATCTCACCCAAATTATGGATCATTGGCACCATATTTCCAGCAGCTGGCTATACTTTAGGATTCTTTCTGGCTCGTGTAGCTGGTCTGTCTTGGCACAGGTATTCCACAGCTTTATTCAACTGTGTAAAAGATTTTATTTAATGATTAATCAATGCTGAGAATGATCCCTAAACATTAGTTACGTTACAGAGTCACTCATTCACCTACCCTGCTTTTTGTGATACTATGTGGAGACAACATTTTCTTGTGCACGTTTATTTACAGATTTTGACTATAGCATTTCCTCCAATCCTTCATATGTTTTCCCTTTGTGTGCTAATGTCTTGCATTTCAAACAAGAGAAACAGACCTGACTTGTAAGTGGGTTGGGACTGCAATAAAACTTCTCATGTAGATGCAGCAGTCTACAATTCAGAACATGATTGCAGAAGAGGGAGACAGAGAGTGCCACATATGTGTCTTTAAGGTGGTTTTTTTTAAGTCTTTTACAGCTGCTGAACTGCCAATAATTGGTGGTACCAGCCATAGGTGAAGTGTTTTGTTGACTATGTCAGCTGAAGCATACAATTTTCTTAGTTATCCATTACACTGTTTGCTTATCCAGATTAGTAAAAAGCATAAGGACCTACTGGATGCTACTTCACAACTGTCTCTGTATTATTCCCTTCAGATGTCGTACAGTGTCTCTGGAAACAGGCATGCAAAACACTCAGCTATGTTCTACTATAGTACAGCTCTCATTCACTCCTGAACAACTTGAACTGATGTTTACTTTCCCACTCATCTACAGCATTTTCCAGCTGTTGTTTGCGCTACTAATTTTAGGAGGTAAAGTACAGTGATTTTCTATTATAGCACTATAATCATCATTATTATTATCAGTTTAACTTTTCATGTATATTGAGAAAACAAGAAGGGTTAAAAATAACCAAATTGATTTCAAAATCAAAGCAGAGCTTTAAAGAAACTGTCTGGAGGTGTTGAAATGTTTTAGTACTACAAGGAAAGAAAATATTGCATGGCTATATATTACTACGGCATCTTTTTGGGGCAATTCTTATAATTCCTCTATTTAATACTAAACATGTATTGATCCTCAGGCTACCGTCTTTACAGAAGGCACCGAGTCAAAACAAAGACAGATGTCGAGAAAACAGAGCAAAAAGAGGATTCAAAGTCAAATGTTAAAATAAATGGAGGATTTGTATCAGATGAGATGAAATAGAAGATTACCTCTGTTCCCAACAGCTGTATGATGTAAAGATAAAGAATATACATAGTTTACTTAAGACTTCTTTTTCCCACACTTTTTGTTCATGGAAATATTTAACAAAAGAAGAAGTTCTGCTGATATTGTACAGTGAGACTGTAAAAAGATTAACTTAAGAAAGATCCACTTTGATTTTTAACATGGTTTTTGCCACAATTGAAGAATCTGGTTTTGAGGCTAATTCCCTAAAAATATGTCATGTTTTATTATGGATTATTTAACAAAAAGCAGAATAAAGATAGGCTGTTGCTAAAAAGAAACAGATATATGCAGGACCACCTCCAGCCCATGGTCCTGAAAATCCATCTGCTAGTCTTAGCCCCACACCAAAGAGATATCTTGTGAAAGTGCCTGAGCAGGAACAGGAGTTGATGTGAAAGATCTGGAAAGGCTGAATATGAATCAAGCATGAAATTGGACCAAGCCAATAATGAAATAAAAGTTTCATTTAGGTCAGTCTGGGCAGACTAAAGCACTGTATTAATTGCTAGAAGTATTAATTTATTCTAAAGCTATAATTTTAGCAAATGCAAGGCACCTTATGACTCCATTTTTTTTTTCCCAAAGTAATAGAAAGTAATAGAATGTAACAGTCTTGCATCTTCAGTCTGGGTCTTTTAGGTGCTGGAAACGTGAACAGAGAGAGAAAGGTGAGGGCGTAAGCCTTGAGCAATTTTAGTGACAGCAGTGACAGCTGCATACAAAGGAGCAAGCAGAGGTTCTGGAAGCATAAGAAATGATCAGCTTCTGCACTGAAAGGAAGGGATTTGAAAATGGAACACAAAATGTCCCCGATTCATCCAGAACTAGTTCCACCAATCTTAACATGAGACAGCAGTGCCTAAAGGGAGTTATATATTTTTGTTATTTTATTAACTAAATACATTTGAACCTGCCAGATGTCTATGACATGTAGACATTGGTGTAGTTGACAATTCTAAGATTTTATTTATATCAACCACGATTAGAAATAATTGGATGTACACATACATTATACATTATTTTTTTCTGAAATTTCAAGAGTACCTATGGAAATCTCTCCTAACTGAGTGGAGAAAATGAGTATAATTCTAGAAGAAGCAGTGCAGTAAACTCCTTGTAGCTGTAATTTTTTAAGGAAACATTCAGTTACATTAGACCTGTAGCTGTTATGTAAAGAAAATTTCCAGAGAACTTCAGATAAATGAGTGAGAGGATGGCTGACCAAAAAATTCAAGAATGAGCTGATTATGAACATGGAAACAATACACCCTTCTGTCACATTCAAGTGAACCTTTGAAAGTATAGTGAGTTAATGTGGCAGGCTTTTTACAAACACAACTGAAATTGTGGCATTTAAGTTCCCAAAGTACAGCTTTCCACTGCTGCAGAAACGTGCCCAGTACTAAACAAAGAATAAATTATTGCTGTCTACCATATGTGGGGGAAAGGGTCTCAAAATGTTCCTGAGTTCTGGGAGGCTTGAAGATGCTTTATTTTGGCAGGGAGACCAGAATGGTCTTAACTTCCAAGGAGGAGTTCAACTCTGAGTAGGAGTTAGTACACAACGAGGTGTTCTGTGTTTTATAGAACAAAGATTAAACAAAAGAATGTGGCGAAGACTGTTATGGAGAAATCATAAATTGTGAAATAATATATTCATCAAGAAAAGGATAAGCTGTTATTTGTAACATCTGTACTAAAATTATTGTGTTGCTCCTGCATCCGTCAGAAAATGGACAGTGGAAGTTAGTTAAGATCATGTCTTTCTCACACACGAAGCTGCTACTGTTCCCTCATGATGAACTTTAATGTTTCTTGCATTTCAAAACAGATCTTGAAAATGTATTGAAGAATAATTGTTTGTCTTGCTTATATTCTGTGTATGTGTGTGTGTGCATGCGTGTGTGTGTCTATTTAACACAACTGTATAAACACTGAAGTAATAAAGTGAGAAACTATTTATAATTTTGCCCACTGGAGTAATTTAAGGTGAAAAGAATTGAGACCGAAACCTAACATGCAGACAGAGTTTATAGTTTTGAGATGTAACAAAAACATCTCATGTTACGTGTCAAATGGATGTGTTTAATAATCATAGAATCATAGAGTGGTTTCGGTTGGAAGGAACATGGAAAAGTTGTGTAGTCCAACCTTCCTGCAATAAGCAGGGACATCTTCAAGTAGATCAGGTTGCTCAGAGCCCCATCCAACCCAATCTTGAATATTTCCAGGGATGGGGCGTCCACCACCTCTCTGGCTAAAATGATGAAGATTAAATGAACATGAGATATCTCATGCCATATTCGATACACGTTTTTTAATACACGTGTGCACTAAAGGCCCCTGATGAAGGATGGAGTTACAATTACATGTAGCAAGGATCCTATGTCCCAAGCTTTACATGAAGCAAAGCCAGCTCAATGATCTTACCCCAAATATGCCTCTAGAGCAAATGAATATTTCCAGGAAAAAAAAAAAAAAACAAAAAAAAACAGGCCTTGTTAATGTTGTGAGAAGTAGGCTTATGTTGATGTGACAACTAAATCTCCAGCTGTGGAGGTGAAGTCTGGACAGCATCAGCATCAGACCATCACTTGGGTAGCTGGGTGGGCTATCTCACAGTAATGTAAGGAACCATTGGGGAAGTTGTGTCCTCTCCCCAGAGCTCTTCAGAAACACGCTATATTTCTTTGGCTATATATAGACCTATAAATGATGGGATATGGGCTATTCAGTTCGCAGGAGTGTGGTGGCCTCCAGCCTTGCAGTTGCAGTTGTCTTGGTATTGCCAAAAGGAAAGCCCTGGACTGCTGAGACCAGCTTGTTTAGCCTGCTCAGTGTCACCTCCTCACATTCCACAGTATGAAAATCCTTTCAAAGAAAGGCGGTATCACTGAGTCACCACTGCTTTTCAAGCGATCTTCTATCCACAGGAACAATCTGTGGGTGGGACATTGCAGCTTGTGCAATTTAAAAGAATCATGCAGTGTTGTTCAGGCTAACAAATGCCCATTCTAATTAACTCTTACACATACTAGCAATTGTGAATTTACCACTTCTAAGAAGTCATACAGGTTCTAGGCTACCACTGCTAGTTTACTTTTAGATAGTCATTCATGTCCAGATGGCCTGGGTAGTCCATGACTCTGCTGCAGTGCTTGTTGTCAAGCTGTTGCAGTCAAAATGAGATGAAGTATGTCTAAGGAGAGAGACCTTAGAAGTTGACATGACAGTTGAATTAATGCTTCTCTCATCCCAAGGTCTGTAGTATAAGGCCTACAAAGATGCAACAATCACACCCGCCAAGCCAATCTGTAGCCATAAATCTGGATACAAAGAGGTATTCCCTGGTCAGCAAAGAGAAGGACAGGGAGAATTTTGGAAGGAGAAAAAGACATTGTGCAGAATCAAACATGAAATTCAGTTGCCTGAACACAGGACCTAGTGCAATGTGAGATGCCTTGGAATATCCTGCCTGGATTCCCGCTGCCAGTCCAGGAAGTCACAAGTCTGTAGGTTTCTGTGTCCTGCCTGCACCTACAATGGCCTACAGCAACTAAAATGGCACCACAAACTTGTTTAATCAGCCTCATATTCCTTCTGACTTCTGTGTAATTCATCCTTATTTGCAGGGTTTCCCATGATCTATGTGAATTCCTCCACAATCAGATGAAAGGTCAACACTTCACATGGGATAATTGTTAGGCCACAAGAACACCCTTGCAATATAGTGTAAAATATTTTAGAATTTAGAAAAACAAACAACAGAAGTGTTACTTTCAGCTGGTTCTAAGAACTGAACAATAGTATATCTCCCTAAAAAATTTCTCCCAGCCCTGCATCTTCCCCTAGAATTACATGGAACTTGGAAAGCTCTAGAAATAAAATTCAGTGAGGACATTCTACACTATGTCTATGTAAACAAAGAGCATACAAAAAAGTATTAGTGATAGCTCTATTTGCTCATAATGGACTTAACATAAAATGAATCAATCAATTAACAGTTTCTCTTGAAAGATCATAAATCAGCCTACTACCTTAGATGAAGTTTGATTTAGGAAAACATGAAGCTTTAGAAATATTAAATTGAAATAAAGGACATCATTTTTTGGACTTCAATTTTTTGGAGATTCAGCCATGAGGACTGAACTTTTGCCTTTCTAACCACCAGCTGAGAAATTTTTTGCAATCACAGCAAATACTTTAAAACTCCAAAGAAAGGGAAGGGAAAGCTCAACACTGAAGAAACTTCTTGTTGACTGCAACAGGGAGTGGATCAGCTCCTTTAAGTGGTTCACTTCCTGGTTACTACATATCTAAGATATTGTTATGAAAAGGTTTCTGTTCCAGGCAAACAGAATCCAGTTAATTTCCCTTAGTGCACACAAGGCTCATGCACAGTTTCTCATTCACTGCAATTGTTCCCGACCATGAGAAACATTAGCAATTACACACCCAGTGTTTCTACTCACACAAATTTAACTTTGCTTCATATCTTATAGATGTAACTTAATTGCTTCAGATATACTGATTAGGTCTGCTGATCAGGTATCATTAAGGTAATTTGATACATTGTTTTAAATATGACTGCAGACCTTCTGTCTCCTTCTTCTGCAATAAGTTTAAGTATTACTCATTTGGGAGATTTCATCAGAGTTTCTAAATACGCTTTCCCCCATCTGAATTCAAACTAGAAGCAAGGAGGTCATATTGAGATGGTAAGGCCCTGATTAAATAATTTGATGGTACAATTAATTCCCCACAAGTGGAATTAACTGCAGGGGATTAATGAAAATGTCAGGGTTACAGGTTGTGCTGGTGATGTGTTTCTAATGTCAGTAGTAAATCTGCTGTAGGTAGAACACAAATTCTTTCCACTAAAGGCTTTTTCTTTAAAAATATACCCCGAACTCATAAAATAAACCGCAGTCAGTATGAAACAATTTTCCATGAAAGTGCACTTACTGAGGAAACAGACAAAACATACAGCTCGCCTAGAAGAACACATATTTCAGGTTTAAGATATCCAATGATTGCTAAAAAAAAAAATAAAATTAATGCACAATATCTAAAAAATGGGCTTAAGGAAAAGGTGAAAAAAAGTCTGATTTATGTACCATAAATTCATTGCTAGCAATTTAATATGATGTTCAAGGTAAAGCTCATAGGATAGTCTTTAATAATTGTTTGCTGGAAGCTGCAGAGATACATGCCCATACCTCTTACACCCTTTTCCTAAGCACCTACTTGTGTCATTGCCAAGCTAACTGAAGCTCTGAGGTTCTTGTGTTTGTTTCTGCAGTCG
Organism: Daphoenositta chrysoptera; assembly: GCA_013397915.1. Classification (NCBI taxonomy): domain Eukaryota; kingdom Metazoa; phylum Chordata; class Aves; order Passeriformes; genus Daphoenositta; species Daphoenositta chrysoptera. The sequence goes on along the minus strand of VZRO01003403.1, from coordinate 335,387 downwards.
TTTCCAGTAAACATTAAATCCAAGGAAAAACACAAGCTGCTATCAAATATTTTGCCTGTTGAAAGGGAAATAACATCTGAGTAGAAGGCTAGAACAATCTATACTAAAATGAACAACGTAATGATAGAGGGGACAGGAGAAAATTCAGATAAAATTATTTTGTAAAGACATACCTAGCTGTCCATAGAGGAACCAGTCATCACACAGAATACTTTCTGTCTATTCTGTACCACTTCACCCGTTCTGTTGTGTTTTTCAGAAATCTTCCACAGAAACCATTTCATACACAGTTGAAAACCTGCCACAGTCAGAAAATATAAAACATCCAGACTGTTTACTATATCAAAACTACAAAGGATATTTGGATTGCCACTGGAATATGGTCAGACTACTTTGCAATTGAAGAGAGCATATCCTCCTCGAGGTCTTTGCAGTCACCCAGAAACACGGTGTTGCTACAAAATGTGTAGAGGGTTCGGCTGCATGAGCCGCATGCCTATGGGAGGTGAGGAATCAAGGATGGCTGGGAGAGGAACCTGTGTTCAGGCAGTGGTGAGCAGAGATCACTCTTTCACCCCTTGTTCTCCAGCCATCTGGGCTGCCCCAGCTGTACTCCTACCATCCATGTGGGAAGTAGAGGAGGATGAAGCAGTCCCACTCTCTGTGCTTTCTTTTCCCCTCTGGTTCCCTACAGACCAGAGCCAGACCACAAGCCGCCATTTAAGCTTGTATGGACAGGAGAATAGGCTGGGCTCAGGCTCAAATCCAAGCTAACCTGACAGAAGAGATGAAAGTTTAGGCTACCCCTTTTCGAGTAATTAAACTGGGGAGCAGTCTCTGACCCCAAAGCCAAGCAACACTGTCTCACTCACATGCACAAAGCTCAGTTCTCTTCCCCCACCAGCAGGGAGAATACACTTCTGTCTCCCTTCTGGAAACAATCCCCTTCATCAGCCCTAGCCTGGCGCCACTCGGGAGTGCCACCAGAGCTGAAGCTGTGCTAGGAAGGGTGCAAACAGTCATGAGACAGCCTTCAAGCCCGCGCCCTCCTCTTGGCTTATTTACTGGTGTAGATGTAACAGTACATGCCCAAACCCATTTTTTTTCTTTAAACACTCAAAATTGTCTGGCTTTAATGGGGCCAGAGAATTCAGGGTAATGACCATGTATTTTCCCCTATTGTTCCCTTTTAGTCTTATGGTAACTCTGACTCGTGTTGTTAATGATAAATTAAGCTTTAACTAAGTAGATATTTTCAGTTAGAGCAATTTCTGCTTCTGTGGAAGAGAGCCTTCATTTATACAAAGAAATGAGCATGTTCATGGCAAAAGAATATTATATCTTTGATGTAATGGGGTTTTTTTTTATAATTTAGTAATGGTGCCATTTACACTGCACTTTGAACGTTACATATTTTTATTGTTAAATAAATTAATGGCTATGAGAGGGCATGAAAGTGAACCCTGGGATTAAGTTCTCAAAGGATAATTTCTACTTTTTTACTATGTTATGAAGGCTAATTGTATTGCATGAGCTATTGATGTTTAACTGCAGAGACCTACAGGGCCAGGTTCAGAAATTATGTGCTGTCTTTAGGCATGTTTTTCAAAAATCTGTGACTCACATGTATACGGTGTCATTTACTCCTGCATGTGCTGTGAGTTCACCCCAGCTAGCAACTAAGTCCCATGCAGCTCCTTGCCCACTTTCCCCCTATTAATGGGATTGGGGAGAGAATCAGAAAAAGATAAAACTCTTGAGCTGAGACAAGAACTGTTTAATAACTGAAATAAAGTATATTAATAATAATAATAATTTATTGTTATTGATATTGTAATGAGAGAGAGAGGTGAATAAAACTCAAGGAAAACAAGTGATGCACCATATAACTGCTCACCACCCACTGACTGATGCCCAGCCCATTCCTGAGCTATGATCATCCCCTCCCAGCCAACTCTCTCCAGTTCATATACTGTATGTGACATTCTATTGTATGAAATATTCATTTGGCTGGCTTGGGTCAGCTGTACCAGCCATGCTCCCTCCCAGCTTCTTGTGCGTTTCCTCACTGGCAGAGCATGGGAAACTGAAAAGTCCTTGACCGAGGGTAAGCAGTACTTAGCAACAACTGAAACATCAGTGTGTTAACAATGTTATACTAAACCCAAAACACAGCACTGTGCCAGCTCCTAGGAAGAAAATTAACTCTTTCCCAGCCAACACCAGGACAACATTATAAGAAAGGGCACTTGACAGTGGAGGAGGAAGATTAGTGCTGAGAGGCTACTCAGTCTGATACATAAACACCTTTGCAAAAGTGCAAAACTGTTTGTGGCACTCAATGTTAAATTCTTCAGAAAAGGCACCTGAATTCCAGAGGTATATTACAGTTTTATCTGGGAGTTCCTCAGACAGCTAAGTAACACAAGCATGCAGAGTCTGAAAGTGCTTATTACACCGTTCAGGTCAGAAACAATTTTACCCCAAAGCCCAGCAAGGACCTAGAAACAAGGAATGTCACCACCAGTTGTGCCTCAGGGTCTCAGTCTAACAGGCAGGTTCTTAGCAAACCTACTTCAGACCCAGAGCTACAAGGTGTTTCTGCTGGTTTTTTTATATGCAGCTGTTGTTGATGACCCATTTCCTACTTCCTTGTCTTCGCTCTCTCAGCATACATTAGCCAAATCACCTTTGCTTTGGAAGAGTAGCAGGGGGCAGAGGGACAGAGTCCGATTTCCCTTTCCACCTAAGGAGATTTAAATCACATTTCCCAACTCCCTAAAGAAAGCTCAACCACTTAATTATTTTTACCACACTTGTGTTCAGCACATATCAGCATCCTTAGCCCAGAGCCTTTGAACCAAGATGTCCTTGTAGTTCTGCTCTCGACTGGCTTCCATTGTGTCCCTTCTCTGAGGGACTGCATATTCTCAAAGCAGAAGTCCTGTGTTCCAAGCACCATGAAAACTTTCCCTAGAGGTAGTACAACTGCTTACATTCCTGAAAATTATGCAAGAGCATAGAGTGTGTAGGCACCAAGGGGAATGTACAGAGCACCGTATGGTACAGTACTGCTCCCAGACTCTCCACCAGAATAATTGGACTGAGCCAGCAGCATATGTGGATTTTGACTTATTCACAAAATTTGATATGGAGGCATTTGTTGAGGCATATGTTTTATCCCCTGAGAAGAGAACATTGACGCTGACGGTGCAGTAACACAGGACTGTGAGATGCCTGAGAGACAGAACAGACACCATCCCCTGCCACTGGGGCTGCCCTCCAGAGAACCTCTTCAGCCAGAGGGAAAGTAACCGTGAGCACAGCTGGTGGATGTCCTCTCTGCTTTAATGGTATATATATTTACCTACATACAGATATAGTGAGACAATCTACAATCTAGACGATCTTCCTTCTGGCTGTGTAAAGGTACCTGGGCTTCCATGTGCCTGAGCACGTGCCAGACCCATCACAGACAGCTCTGGTTTCCCCGGGAGGTAAATCTTGCATCCAGAAAGGCACTGTTGTACACACCAGCTCTTTGTCAGCAATTGATAGATAACGCCATGTATTGCCTGGCACTTAACAACAAACGATAAGTCTAGACACAGCCAGAGAGGTGCAGAGAGCACCTCTGTCCTACTTCATGCAGATTGGCTAGATCACTAGCAGGGAGGTGGGGAAAAAAAGGTTTATCTATTCCAGAAATACATGTGAATATATGAGTAGGTATAAGCATATAAGACACTATAAGGAGACAAAAGAAATGAGGATGACAGATATCAGTAGAAGTGTGCGAAGCTGAGCAACTACATTAACTACTGATGGAAGTAAAGTCTGAGCAGATAGAAACAGAACGGATATAACACAAGGAAAGCCAGAAAAGTTGATTGCAACACTGCAATCCAACTAAGAAAACTTTTGGCATAAAACTGAGATGAGGGATCAGAATTAGCAAGAACAGTTCTTAGTAAAAAACAATGTATGCAGCCTTTCATATTGACACTGAAAACTGCCAAAGAATTCACATTTTTCAATATTCCTCTTTTTCTCTATGAAAATGTATCTTCAAAATTTAGAGATCAAAACAGATGACAAAGTAACAGCTCAAAGTTTAATATTCCTTCTAGCTTCAACTACATGGTGAATCAAATAGGGTGTGCCACACACTTTTACCAGTGACTCTCATCTTTACAACATCAGAGATAAAAATGGCTTTTCTTATCAGATAAGTTTCAAGAGAAATGAGACAAGAGTTCATCTAAAAGATGCACTTTGGATTAGAAAGTAAGCAATGGACAGCTGCTAAACTGTAAAGAATCAAAAGAAAATAATATATTTTCCCCTTCAACCTGTACCCTGTTAAATATACAAAGATCTGTCTAATTTTGTTCTTTTAAACAAACACTTTAGTCAGTTTTTCTCTGTAACTTTCAAGCAGAGTTTAGTTTTACTAGCTGCAGTACAGGCTCTATCTTCTCAGCCCACTTTATTTTGTCTGGTTAGTTTACATCAGAAAAAGTGAGATCCACATTAAGTGGTTTCATATAGTGCACTGTTTCACTGAATTTATGACACAGACTGAGCTTCCAGAGGAAAAAATAGTGTACTGTAACAAATATAATCTGTGTATTCTTGGTAAAAAGCTTAGAAAGCAGCCAAAGCAAATATAAAATATTTTAGCACCATTTTACTATGCACTCATTAAATAGTAGACTGCACAGATTGGTTCTCTCTTTCCTCCCTAACTCTGATATTAAACTCGTGAAGGTTGATCTGACTTCTGTGTGGAGAAAGGTTTTGCACAGATGATTGGGATTTGTGAATTCAGATTTTAGACTAATTTTAGATCTCAAAACATATAATTGAAATCCCTTATTGCAGTTTAATCAATCCCTTCAAATTTTGGCCTAAGTGATAGTGAGTACTCCATCTCTTGAAGCACTGTACTAATTATTTTCTTTTCAAAATAGTAGGCTTTGGCTGCAGAAATTTTAATGTTAATTCCACATTCTATGCTATACACCAAACTAAACAACCTCACTAGTCTTTAAAAAACAGGGAACTGTGGAGTTAAACTCATAGATCATCTCAGATCTGTCACTTGCTATTTCGATTGGAAAACAATTTACTATATTGCTGCATTTGTTTTTCCTTCTTTCCAACTAGCTTATATTATTTTGTCTTGTCTCCTATTTTTCATTCTATGTCCTGAAGCTAAACTTTTGAAATCATGTGAAATATTTACACAGAAACCAAAAATATCAGCATTTAACATGACATATGATGGAAGCAGGAAAACTGAGCTCTGGTTTCATTCTGCATAAGCAGTCCCTGAGATCAGCTGGTTTCACTGCACAGCAGGATGTGCCAGCACAGTGTGTTCATATAGAAAGAACAGAAGACCATAAACATTATCTACAGCAAAATGTGTGAAAAAAGTTATTGCTTCTTTGCGTATCTTGTTCTTGAAAACTGGCATCAGAGATACGAGATAGCAAGGTGGAGTACAAATCCAGGCACTAATTGGTTTAAATTTTAGCTCTCAATGACATAGGTATAGGGTTTGCTGATGGTGTACTACCAAGATGCATCTGCTTCTACTAAAGCATCTTTATTTGCCCAACTCAATGAAACACTAACCCAGACACCAAGAGGAAACAGATATTCAATTAGCCTCATGGACACATCCTTGGTGGATGTAGACAAAAGTTCCTTTCATCACTGACTTTGCCTGCACTGCAAGATGTCACCCTGCTTGTTCACAGAGCTCATGGGATGATCATGATCATCCCACCCATGGGATAGCCAAGAGTCAAGAATCACAGAATCACAGAATCATCCAGGTTGGAAATGACCACTGAGATCATCGAGTCCAACTGTGAACCCAGCAGTGCCAAGTCCACCATTGATTCCTGAAGAGCAGCTACATCCCAAGTACTGGGAAAGGTCCTCCTCATTCCTCTTGTGGAAGACACCACTTCCTTAGGCTTAGCTGTAAACAGGACCATACTCTGGCTATATAATATTAAATTCGTTGATGTGGGGCCAATTTTCAGAACAGTGTGAAGGGTGCTGTTCACTCTGTGTGTTACACAGTTACTACCACCAAGGAGATGGGTGATATACTCATTCCCTTCTCCTACCACCAATAAATCCATCTTTATCCACCCCAGTTCTTGGGGGACATTTGACCCCTCTATGTTTACTCCCCCTGCGTCTCTGCCCACACATCAGCTTGAATGGATAGGTTTTATTGCACGGACTGGAATGTCATGCCAGATCGGAAGATGGTATGACACCATGTATACGATGACGTACACATCTCAGAGAAGTCCTTTTGTGCTCTTTCTATCTAATCTAAGTGCTTATACTGCAGGCATTACTATGACTTCTAAGTGTTTATTATCTCAGGTAATAATCTGCAAAGATTGTAGAGCAATATTTCCATCAGATTCCATTGCCCTTTATTCTGTTTTTGCTGACTCAAATGAAAGAAGTCTGCTGGGAGTGTCTTTAATTATGTGGGATCTGCAATCTGAAGAAGTTTGGTTTCCCATGCCCTATATGGCAACAGCATTTTAATGTCAAAAATAAATTCCTTTCTTTGCTGAATTCTCTCTTCACTAGGGTAGTCACAACCGACACTTTTCCACAGGAACCCAATACTCTAATTTAGTGTCTTTCAGGCTTGTATTTACCAAGAGAATCAAGATCTGAACCTCTGTGTGCTTTTAACACTACCATCTAACTCTACTGCATGCATGCCCTGACATATTACTGCAGAAGCCTTCAGTAACACACCAGCTGCCCTCTCCATTTTCTTCTATAATTGCACCCGAACCTGATTGCCTCCCAGAGCAGGTACCTGCTTCTTTTAGGGCAATGCATGAGCTCTGCACAAGAGCACAAAAGGTTCAACTCCCAGGCTTTGGGGAAAGTTTCTTGTAGGGTGGCACAGACAACAGGCAAAACCAGGCAGCTGGCATTTAACGCTTTCATGTTGAGCTAAGGCAAAAAGAATGTGAACAGGTCCATTTCAATCCAATTATATTTTATGTTTGCAGACCTGTCCTTCAGAGATTTTGTTTTTGTCTTTCATGCTAATTGGCCAAAATAGCATAAATCAGATCTGATCAAAAACACTCAGCATGCACTAAAAGAGGGAAAGTTGAGAGGGGAAGGTCAGTCACGTAAAGGTGTGATACAGCCAGAATGAGCCAAGTTGCTAAAGGGTTAGCCCTCTAAACAGCCAAGTTAAATAAGATACAATTGGTGCTAAGTTAGCTTCCAAGAGCTCCCAAGTTTAGGCTTATGAATGCCTGGAGGGACAGGTTTGCTTCAATTGTGCTGTATTTAACTTGGCAATTTAAATGGCAAAAGTCCTTCCTAACTTGGCTCTTGATACAAATATCACACCTTTATATGGTTTAACATCTTTTGTAAAGTGGAATTTTTTTTTCTTCATTTTAATTAGATATTGCCATGTGTGTGTATATAATATTCAGATATATAGACACACACTCACATAAAATACACGCATCTATTAGATACCAATGAAAATTCTCATGGGGTAGGTAAAATTTTCCTACTTCTGGCATGTAACATATACTCTGATTTTTAGTCTTGAGGAGACTGGTTTTCTTAAAGCAAGTTCCTAATAACCCAAATAGTCCAGGGAGAAAGGGAACTATAACGAAGGCATGTAGAAAGAGATCCTGTCTAGTTTGACTTTTTACTTCTGTTATCTGGTAATCTGTGGGGTGAACTGGGGAGGAGAGGGAAGCATCTACTTAGGATTTCAAATGAATTACCAAATAAAGAGAATTAGATTTTCCAGTGATATACCTTTTCCTGATATCTCCATTAAAGATTGATGAGAGTTGCTAAAGATTGAATGAGGTCACACTAGCAGGGCTAAGGTGGGCATTGTACAGGTGTTCTCCATCATGGGAACAAATTCAAATTATTAAGGGCTAAAAAGGGTGGTGGGATTAAATTCCTTTGTAGTAAATCCTTCTATCAGATTGACATGACTGAGGCCAGAATCTCTCTCTTTCTTACTTAATCTCTTAATTTTTACTGAGATATGCAATGAACCTCCACTACTATTTGCTATTTTAGTAACCCAGGTGTTCTTCTCTAGGAGAGCAATAAGAAAATAATTGGAGGTAAATTGATCTGTATTGATTTTTCTAGAATGCCAGCCTCATTTGCCCTCAGGTTTTATACTGTACATCCTTAATCATTTGAGCTTAAATTAAACCACTTCAACCCTCTGATTTCTAAAGGAGCACTTTTCTCTCCTAGCAGCCATCCTGTTCAGATAATACAAAGAAAAAATAAATAAATATTTTTTTGTTTTGCATTGATTTAAGTGAAGGACATACAAGAGAGAAGACATGGATTTCAGGTATGTTTTCTGGGAGAAACCAGACTCTGGTCACCTTTGGTCTGGAAAGTGTTTGTCCCCAGGATGGTCTGTTCCTTTATTATGTATCAGATTTGAAAGTTGAATTTCACTTCCCCACCTTCTCTCAACGAAAATATTGAAGTTAGGAGGCAGATTACAGGTTGATGACGCTACTGCAGGCTGCAGAAGAGACTGATTTGAAATGAGATGCCTTATTACTTGCTCCACTTTTAGTCACTTTTATTTAAATACTGCATTCTTCAAAACAAGCTGTGAAAGCATCATCTCAAAATGGCTTTTCTCCGCAATATCAGTGACATGTTTTAGGGTTGAGGCAGTATTCTTCTGCCAGTTCAAAAGGCATGTCGTGTTTGGGTGATATCACAACCCAGAAAGAGTAGACTGGGCAGTTTGGGCTTCTAGTCTTGCTGAAAACATCAAAAGAAAGTAAGCAAGTAAATCTGTTAAGACAAGGTACAGGATTTCATTACCTTTAATCATGTTTTATTGCATTGTCCATATCATCAGTTATAATCCTTGCTATCAGTAGAATGTCCAATTACAGGAAGCTTCAGATACCAATTATTTGTTTAGGTGGGACATTGCAGTTACCTAATGCACAGTATTTCAAATAGAAATGTGTATTTAAAGAGCACATAATATCCCATTTGATATTAAAGCAGTCATCACCATTCCAAAGCCATAATTCTTTACAAAGTGGTTGATGTGACAATGTCGTCTGCTGCAATATTTTATGCACAGACAAGTAGACTTTAGGAAAATGGTTTGAAGGACAGTTTAGGAGCTGGGTTCAATTTACTGCTTAGTCAAGTGGTTTTGGGACAACCTGGCAAGTTATTTAGGACTACACCCAGAAACAAATGACAGGGTTCAGGGACATGAGCATGCCAAGGTCACTGCCTGAACTCCACATGTGACACAGAGGGAGAGGATGGCAGTAGAAAGAGAGATTCACAGCAACAGCTTCTGGAGCCATGAAGGAAGTGGCAGGTTAGCATAAGATAATAAGCTTCAAATCCGTGGGGAAATTAACATACCCAAAATTGTTGAAATGTGGAAATAAGACTCCCAGGTACAGGTATCAGCCTCTTCAAAGTTACATAACTGGTTGTTAATGTACCCTACTTCAAAATATAGCTGAAAGAGAGGATGGCACTCCTGCTGCCATTCGTCTTTCGCACAATAACTGAAATAATTGTTTCCTGTAGTATTTCTTTCAGTTTCATGAAATTAGTGAAGAAAAATAAATAAATAAAAAGCATTCCAAACAGTGCTTAGTGCTTTTCTTTTCTGCAGCACAAAACCACAGTGATGACTTATATATATTCTGCCTTTTCTACTAAGATTTTGTGTGTAACAGTACGTCACTGCTGGGGAACTCTATGTATTGTGTCTATGAATGTTCCATACTCAGCCTTTTTATGACTTGGGGTACTAAATGATACAGTTTAAGATAACATTAAGATTCTAATTGACTCCAGTGTGGAAAACCAGTAGCATAAGCTTCCTTGAAACCAGTCAAGGAAATTTTACTATATTATATTAACTTAAAACTGATGAAATTTTACTACTCATCTTTCACTTTTTGAAATCTTACTTTGTAATTAAAAAAAAAAAAAAAACTTCATTGTTGAAATAAATTCGGTATAGAAAGTATTATTTCCACTGCTGAAGAATTGTAATGAATGTCCTTCATTCACTAAGAACCCCCAAAATTAGTAACACACAGTTTGCAGAACAAGTAGGTAGCAAAGAAACAGCAAATTCATAAACAAAAAAAAAAAAAAAAAACCAACTTGTGAACTTTCTTAGGTACATGAATCAAACACTGATTTTTTCCAATCCTCCAAGTTTTTTCTTTCAGGCTAAATTATGCTCTATGTGATTCAGCAAAAATAGGTAAATGGGAACTTTAGATAGGCAAGCTAAGTTATCTGGAGTTGTCTAGAGCTATCCAGGGAAAAGTTAGGTCCTTCTACGTGATTTTGTTCTGTCTAGCAGAAAGGGGTCATGAACGTGGATGGTACTCTGATCTATTCAGTTGAGTCAGAGAGGTGAAACAGAGATGGTTCTTCCTTTTTGACAGTCACTTGTCATGAATGGGAAGCCAGTTAATAAAGATGTATAACCGTGTGAGGCACAGTACTCTCCATAATAGTAACTGGACTTTTTTTTCATTTATAACAACTACATCATAAAGTGACCATAGCCTAAGGAACTGTTCTGAACTGGTGCCTTGTAGCATCCCTAAATATCTTCAAGATATGGAAGATGTGTTAAAGCAGAGAGCGGTGCCCTTGCATGTGTCAAATTCAAACACTGGAGATACTTCACATCAAATGGTAACAGCCATGAAGCATGGAGAGAGCCATCTGTTTCCCATACTTGAAAGAGGTGTTGAAAAGGAAACTTTTTCACAGCTAAGATTATGATTTTCATGAGGTCAGAATGTATGCCCTAAACAAGCAAAAACAAGACCCCCTGTCCTTCGGATGATGACAATTTGAACTCTAATATTACTCTAATGAGACTGGAGGAAAAAGAATATAGGTAGGTGAAATAAACCTCCTGAGTGCTATAGTTTATACCAGAAAATTAGGTGTGGGCCCTGTCGTTAATCCCTAGATCCCCGCCATCCGGTGTTTGTGGGAAATGTGCAGCTTGGAGCATTGCCATGGTCCTGCGGTGACAGTGAGAGACTGCTGATGCCAGGCCACGAAGGAGTGCTAGAAATAACACCTGCTCTCCTTCAGATGGAGATAACTCTGTGAGAAAACTGTGACAGCTGTTAGAGATATGGGACACAGCTCTGATGGATAAGAGCATTCAGAGGGCAAAATTTGCTCCAGCAGTTCTGAGAGCACTTGATAACTTCCATAGCACAGTATGGCAAGAGATCAAAGGCAAGTATCTTCTAGAAGTCCTTTTCTGTCAACAATGCACTTGGATGGTTTCAGCTTTCTGTAAAGAAACTGAAAATAAAACAGAACTTAAATTATCTGTTCACATTGCTTGGCAAAGGTCCCCATGAGAGATTCCCATGGATCTGGAGTAAATGTTTGCTCTACACCATTCTGCCTCCCTAAAAGAAAGGCATTAAGTCAGCATTGGTGGTTTTCTGGTTTTTTTATGTTAGATAGAAATATATGCATATTTCAAAGTATTTTACAACAAAATACTCACAAAGGAAGTTTAATTAAAAAAAAAACAAACCTGAGGGGTTGTTAGGGGCAACAGATCTTTAGGGGCAATTTACGCAATTACAATATCAGAGATACTTGTATATACTTAAAAAACAATCCTTGCACAGCTTACAGGTGGAAAATAGAAACTTCCTTCATGCAGTTTTCCAGACATTTCTAGACCTCCATGACCAAGTCAATATGTCATTAGTATCAGTGTGTTTTTTTATAGCCATTTTTCCCAGTTTTATGTATAGAGAAAAGTTTGCTGTCTTCAGCAACCCTGAAGACCTTTGCATCTTCAAAATGAGTAGAGGATAAGGCAGTACTGTCATGAAACATTTTTTTCAATTTCTAAAAGAAAGAACATTTTTCCAAAGAATCATACTCTAGCAGTAATGGGAAAACAACTTTGCTATTTCCTAAGTATTGACAGATCGTGGCTTAATGCAAACAGCTGTAAATATAAAATATACTGTTAACATCAACCAGGAAAATTTCCTTTTTTTATGCCCCTTGTAGGAAATGAATATCTAATCTGGTAAACTCTGAGGTTAAGGACATCAGAAAGCATGTTAAACATTAAGCAGCTGATGACATTTGAAAACCATTGTCACTAGTAAGAGCTATAAAAGGATTCCATAAAACCACATTTTAAAGGAAATAGAGCTGAAGACAGGTGAAGAAGAGAAGGATCCTGTAATTATTGCTTATTAAAGCAAAGTTTGCTTTCAAAAGAAAAAAAAAGTTTTTAACATCAAGGAATTATATTTTCACACCAGTTTCTTATCTAGTTATTCACTGTCAGGCAGCTTGTAGAGATAATTTTGCCCTGTGACGTCCCATGTTCCTGTGAAACACAGGTATTCCACTGCATGCTATACAGTCATTACCCTAACAGGCTTCACCACAACCATTTGCATTCTTTCAGGCACACAGAAATGAACAATCATACAAAGAGGATGATGAGGATGTCCTAAGACCACAGGATCCCATCAGCTACCCAAAGCCAAGGGCAAGCAGCAGAGGATGCAAGAAGCAGAGGCTGGGAAGGGCGAGCCCTGAGGCACAGGGCCGTGAGTCACCGGCACCACATGGCCTGGGGTGTGCATCACCCTGCCAGACCCGTGCAGATGGAACCACAGAACCTGCGGAACATCCTGCTGGCTGCCTACATATCTCTGTAAATATAATACTTGGAATTCATTGCCCTATAAACTCCGACCAAAAGGTTACTGTTTGAAGGACAGCTTAGCAGAAAGAATACCTGCATCTGATACAGTAGTTACAACTTTTATTTACAGGAATTTCTTCTTGTTTATATTACACGATTTTATAAAGTACAGGAATGTTTTCATTGTAGCTCCTAACATAAAGATAAACACCTTTATAGAATTCTCCCACAGCTGCCATGAACTCCCACTCCTGTTTTGTACCAGTTAGTCCATTGTAACGATGCCCATTCCTCCCAGTTTGTGCCTCTTATGTTGAAGACAGAATTAAGGCAGGCAAGCTGCAGGGATCCTGCTGTGATAATTGTTCACCACCTAGGGAGATGTGCTGAGAGAATCCCAGACATCCTCAGGAGGGATTCACTATATCCTATAGCAAATCAGCTCTACAGGTCTTTTTTTCCTTGGTGTTTGTCCTCTATGAATAGCACATGGGACACGAGGAATTCAGGATCTGGTCATTATGTAGAAAATCTTGACAGTATATTTTTAGGGGGGAAAAAGAAAGGAAAAACAAAGTCAGCAAGAAAGTTTTCTATAAGGACAGAGGCATCAAAAGGACATCTAAGGAGACTGAGATTGCCATGTTTTAACCCCAGAAACTATGTACCATGCAGTCATTTACCCCACTCAATCCCCCGTGGGATAGGGAGGAGGATTGGGGATAAAAGGCAAGGCCCAGAGGTTTAAGAAAAGTTTAGTAATTGAAATAAAGTAAAATATAATAATAAGGCTAGAAGAAGTAGAAGAAGATTGAAAAGTGAGACAACAGAAGAGAGAGGGAGGAATAAAACCCAAGAGAAACAAGAGATGCACAACACAGTTGCTCACCACACATTGAACGATGCCTACCCTATCCCCCAGCAGCTCCTGGTCAACTCCCCTCAGTTTACAAACCACAAATGACATTCTATTGTATGGAATATCCCCTTGGCCAGTTTGGATCAGCTGTTCCAGCCATGCTTGCTCCCGGCTTCCTGTTCATCTCCTCACTATCAAAGTACGGAAAACTGAAAAGCCCTTGATTTAGTGTAAGTACTACTGAGCAAATACCAAAACATCAATGTGTTGTCAAGATTATTCTCATATCGAATACAAAAAAACCCAGCACTGTACCAGCTAGTAGGAATAAAATTAACTCTATCTCGGTAGAAATCCGGACAGAGAAGTAACAAGGAGAAACCTGGGGTCCTCAACCCCTTTTTTTTTGCTTCAGTTTTCACTGATAAGAGCCCAGGGGCTACAGGCTAGTCAGCCTCACCTCAGGCCCTGAGAAGAGGATGGACCAAATGTGCTTAGGAGCCTTCTCCAGTCATTTAAAAGATAAGGTGACTGCAAACAGACAACATTAATTTACCAAGGACAAATCATGCCTGATCAACCTGTTTTTGTTCTGTGATGACATGACTGGCACTGATACAAGGGAAAGGGCAGGATTATGGCACACACTTTGACTTTATCAAGGCCTTTGACGCAGTCTTCACAGTCTCTGTGTCACCAAATTGGTAAGATATGGGCTGGATGAGTGAACAATAACGTGGGTGGGAAGTTGGCTGGACTGCTGGCCTGAAGGAGTAGTCATCCATGGTGCAAATTTCAGCTGGCAGCCAGTTAATAGTGACATCCCTCAAGGCTGAATGCTGGGACCAACACTGTTTAGAGTCTCCATTAACAGTGTGGGCAGCAGTGTACTCTCTGCAAGTTTGCAGGTGACACCAAATATATTGCTATTCAGAGAGATCCTAGACAAGCTGGAGAAACGGGCTGTCAGCAAAACTTTTAATATTTTTATAAAAGATCTGGATGCAGGACTAGAATGCAAATTAGGTAAGTTTGCTGATGATGCTAAATTGGGAATGGGTGTGAACTCCCTTGAGGGTAGAGAGGCCTTACAGAGAGACCTGGATATACTCTGGATAAAGAGATGGGCAATCAGCAACCATGTGAAATTTAACAAGAGCAAGTGACAGATTCTACACCTGGGTTGGGTATAATCTTGGTTACATGTACAAAGTAGGGGATGACAGGCTGGAGAGCAGCCCTCTGGAAAGAGATCTGGAGGTTTGGGTTGACAGCAAGCTGCATATGAATCAGCAGTGCCCTGGCAGCCAAAACAGTCAAACGTGCCCTGAGGTTCATCAGGCACAACATCACCAGCCCGCCAAGGCAGGTGGCTGTTCCACTCTGCACTGCACAGTGAGGCCCCACCTTGAGTCCTGTGCTCAGTTTGGGGCACATCAACACGAGCAGAACATCAAATTATGAGAGCATCCAGAGGTGGGCAAACAAGTTGGTGGAAGGCCTTGAGGACAAGACTTACAAGGAGTGGCCGAGGTCACTTGGCTCGTTCAGCTTGGAGAAGAGAAGGCTGAGGGGAGACCTCGGCACAGCTGGCAGCTTCCTCAAGGGGGGCAGGGGAGGATGCTGATCTCCTCTCTGGTGACCAGAGACAGGATATGAGGAAATGGGATGAAGCAGGGGACGTTCAGGTTGGACATTAGGAAAAGGTTCTTCACTGAGAGGATGACTGGTCACTGGAACAGGCTCCCCAGGGAAGTGGTCATGGCACCAAGCCTGTCAGAGATCAAGGAGAGTCTGGGCAACTCTCCTTGTCATATGGGTTAGCTTCAGGCAGTCCTGTGAGGAGCAGGGAGTTGGACTTCATGGTTCTTATGTGTCCCTTCCAACTGAAGAAATTCTATGACAAGCAAATGCAAAGTCCTGCATCTCAAATGGGAACAGCTCCATGAGCTACAGGGCACACATTTAGGAAGCAGCTCTGCAGAAATAGACCTCAGGGGCCTGATGGACAAGTGAAACAAGTAGCAGCAGCTGCATTAAAGGCCATCAGTATCCTGGCTATAAAAGTGCAGACAACAGATCCAGGGAAGGACTTTTTGCTACTTTTGAAACTGCATTTGTAATACTACATTCTGTCTGAGGGGTAACCACTGCAAGAAAGAAAAGGACACACTGGAGCAAGTCCAGTGGACATAGTGATTAGAGGGAGAGAGGGATGATTGTTATCTCACTGCCCCTAATTATTACCCCTGAGCATATAAGCTGTTAGAGAGGAAGTCACATGAATTCATCTACTGCAAGTACCTCAGCTGAGGCTCATTTACTGAATTTTTCAGTGGAAAAGCATGGAGACACACCATGAAGAATGATTCAAGGTAGAAATCTTTCTCCAGAATTTGAAGTATTTTGAAGTGCTTCTTGTGCTCGCACTGCTTATACAAGCCAAGGGATTTTGGCACATAAGATAGAGATAACCTCCCTGAACCTTAATTCTTTTTTCTTAACTTTCAAGAAAAGTACACAATTAAGTTTCATCACAGTTTAGCAGCTTTTGGGTTATGCAGGACTCTGTGCTTCTGCTGTGACATTTGTGTGAGATTTAGGAAATTTCACACTTAGTCTTATTTGTCTGCAATGAGACAAGTTTTTAGTAGGCAGCCTTCTGCTGCACTACTGGTGTCATATTTCCAATGGAAAGGGTTCCCCCACTTGCAATTACCTGAATAACTGAAGGTCTTACGCAATCAGACTAGGGGTATTTGAAATATAGAGACTCCATGGCTTTGATGTACCCTCTACTATGAGCCTGAGCCACAGAAACTCTGCAAGACACAGCTGACAATGCTGTCAGAGCAAGGAAGTTGTAACAGGAGACATAGCCATACTGTAAATATTTTATTTCTTGTTACTAATTTATTCTATTTAGTATCAATGTTTTAATGTCATTTACTACAGAGCATCATTATTATACTTTTTCGTATACAATGAGATTTAAAGACCCCCAAATCCACCAAACTTTTATATGTTTGATTCTGTGTTGGATAAATCAGAAATTGAACGGCACCTACTCTGTGCTGTATTTCTTATGGTGACAAGTAGTCAGGCTTTTCTCTCCCTGCACATTCAGTGAGACTCCAGTCCCTCAGTCTCCCTAAACTGCCAGTTTCTAAAACAGACATATATTGACACTCCAGGTATTTTCTACCTGGTTGACTCGACAGAATGGCAAGTGTCAGGACTCAATGCAGAACTCACAGCAGATGCTGATTGCCTCATAGAGACACTTGCAAGGGAATTTTGTCTCTCCATTCCTCTCCTGTAAGAAATACTGTTCTCATTCTCCATTTCACTCAGTCAAATTCCTAGTTCAGCTACAAATGCATGCAATTGCTACTGCTGCGGTGTAATTGGGGCAAAGCCTAAGGGATGGGAGGTGGAGAGCTTACATGTTAATTATCCCTCCTAAATATCTGCACTACTGTGGAGCTGGGAGTTTATTAAGGAATTTTAAGAAGTTGGACCTCTATCTGTTTCAAAATACATGTTTAAAATTTAATTTGTTTTAAAAACAAGCCACTGTTACATTGTATAAATTTAATTTAACCTTCTTCTTCCTTTGAAGACTTGAAGTTTAGACTAAACAATACATGAAAAATAAGATGATATGCTGTAGTAGGTCTGAGTCCAAAGGCCTATCATCAGAGACAGCTCTGAGCTTTTTCAAAATCACCTGTAACTGATCCTATGCAAGACAGACATCTTTTGTTCTGAATCTCCCTAAAATTTGTTATACAAAAAATGGATGCATTTTCATCTTAAAGGCATCCTTACCACATCAATGTACCTAGCAAGCTTGCATATGTGCAATTAACAGAACTTCTTCCATTGCCTTCTGCCAAATTTATTGATGATCCTTGACCAGTGACAATCCAATAAAACTATCCCATGAATTGTATAAGGAAATTTCCAAGAACAAAAAAGTAAAATATAAACATAGTTTATTGTATGTTATAAATGAGTGAGAAAGACTTTACTAAACTACTGCAGCTTATCACAATCTTATCTACTTAAAGAGACAGCTAGCACTGCTTTCCCTTAGAACAGCAACAAAAAGCACTGAGGAGCACAGAAATAAATTCTTCACTGGATGAAGAATTTGCTTTAAAAATCTGTAGTAAACTCAGATTTTTGAAACCTGGGTATCTGAAATCAAGGGCCCACATCAATACATAAGCCTGCCTGAAGAAGTGACCTGGTTTTTAACTGATACTGCGCATCCATATCTTCATTTTTGTTCATTGAGCAGAAATTCAGCACATACCATGAAATTTGGTGCACCGTGCATGTATTAAAAGTACCTGAAAATCAGACCACTTACATTTAGAAGCATAAATGCTTGCCCTGAGATAGCAAAATTATCTTTCACAGGTACATACTACAATTTCTATCATATTGTTAGTAGTCTGCGGGGTAGGAATGGTGATGCTACAAGTTCCTCACTATAAAGGAATTCTTCCTACTTTCCTTCTGCTAACTTGCCTTAGAATAATTTCTCAAGACACAGCTTATATTTTTCTTTAAACTTATTCCAAGATAAGTCACTGGAAGACATCATCTTTTTCCTATGACAGCTGTTGTGTTTTGGGGGTTTGTTTCTGTGGGGTTTTTTAAGGGAATTCAAATGGATCAATAACCAAGACGGAGATGTAAAAATGAACACTGTCTGGGTTTTAGGGTCTTTTTTACATATGATATCCAGGTAAAGAATTCCAACAGTTCTTGGTTTTGGTAAGAATTTTCATTAGTTTCATTAGTTGTTAGGAAATTTGTCATCACTTACTGTCACTCAAATACTGTGGCTTTCTTACATCTCCACTTTTTTCTTCTCTACCAAACTCCCCATGTAGCTGACTGTGCATTTCCCACACAGAGCTGTGCTAGAGTGTCCAGGATCTTGTACTCCCAGCAACCACGGGGACAGTTTGTCACCTTTGCCCAAACATTCTCTCTGACTTAAGAAAAAGAGAGACAATGACACTGCTGGTAGTGTTCAACTCTTTGCACTTCCTTCTACAACAGTGTCCCTTTTCCTCCCACTATAGTCAGTAAAGCTGTAGCATGTAACCTTAAGGTAGAGGAAACAGCGTTTTTTTTGCTTAGGAGGTGCCAGCACATTCATTTTTAAAGCTCACATTTTCTCTCTTCTTCAAAAGGAAATGACTGGGCAGCATTCTTGTTAAAGCATTTTCCTGACCCACGCTTCTTTTTATAACTTCTACAGGGCTAATTGTCTCTGTGTCACAAGGCTTTCAAGGTGTCAGTACTGAAGTTTTTATCTTTCTGCCCATAAGCCTTAGGACTGGTGATCCTAATAAATCATCCTGAATTGTGCTGCAGTACTCTCACAATGCTATATATAGTTCTTTTGAAACTTAAGGAACATTCTTTAAGTCAAGTTCATTGTACTGAGTTGTTTAAAAACCAGTTTAGCTTCTCACACTGTAACCTTGAAACAAGTCCAAATAATACTTTAAAATAATCTCCCAAATTAGTTACCTAACTATTATAAATTTATCATGGATTTCATACCAAGTGCAATGTAATGTAAAGTGTTCAAATTCATAGTTTTTAATGCACTGAAAAATGTTTCAATCTATAACAGTTTGAAGATAGACTGCACTAGTCTTGAACAATGCAAAAAGACAATTCCAAAATTATTTAATTGATTTTTATATTTTTTGCTATTTTATTTATATTTTTAAATGATTGATTGGAATCATTTATGTATTGCAAGAATAAAATATCTTTGTTCTTCACATGAAAATAGGAGTTATGCTTATGTATTCTGACCACATTTTTAACACTTTCCACAGAATCTTCTAATTTTACCCACGTAGTCCAAAAAAAGTTGTTAAGCTTGAAAATCTGGGGGATTTTTCTGCTGGTCATTCATCTGGAGTATTGCTTTTAAGTTTTGACACAATGAGCTCATTTTTTATTTCCAACTGAAGACATTCAAAATCATTTCTAGAAATTTATATTACTTGTGTCTTACATTCTTCAAATCATTTTTTCACAGCTCTGGAAATTTGCTCTTAAGAAGTATCTTTAAAAGTTTGTGTCCACCAGAAGAATCATCAAGTCTAGTCTGCATTTCTTATTTAATGAAGCAACCATTTTTGATTCCTAGAAGAGTTGGAGATGTTTCTTAATAGTTGGACCAATATTAATTGCGATCTTTTTCTACTCTAGCTCTTCCTTCATGTCTCTTTTTGCCTATGGATAGTTTTAAAATGAACCCATGAAAAAACTACAGAAGCAAAAACAAACATCAAAATAATTCCAATAAATTACTCAAGTCTAAATCCAGTGTTCTTCTGTCACTAAAAACTTTTACAACTCAACTACTGGCACTAAGACGGTACATTGTCAACATGAAAATCATTAGTAATTTTTAAAAATAAGCTGCTCATATATAGACAAGCATTTACACATGTAAATATAAGTTGAATTTTCAAACAGCAACAAATAGAAACACCCATTTATGCAAAGTAGATAAAAGACTTAAAATTTCTACCTTTGGGTCTAAAACAACAAAAACCAAACAAAAAAACAAAAAACAAAAAAACAAAAAACAAAAAAAAAAAAAAAACCAAAACAAAACAAATCAACTATTAAAAGGGAGAACTCCCCCTCTCGTTCTTCTCAGAGTGAAAGTTTTTGTCTGAAGGAAGGCCACCACGAGCTTCCTGCAAGGGTGGATCGAAGCTGGTACTAGTTCTGGGCAGAGCCAGGGCAGGCTGCTGGACAGCTGCCCCCACCAACCAAATGGGGGACCGGTGGCTCCTGGGGGCTCTGTGCCCTTCTCCATCCCACTCAGAGGGGTCACACCAGGCATTTGAGTTGGACCTCTGTGAAAGGACGGACAGGAAAGCCCCGGGGACTTCAGTGTGAGGGACTGGCCACAACCTCACAGCACAAAGGGCAGGGGATGCCTCCAGAGCCTGCTGTCACACTAGAACCCACCAGATCTTTCTGAGTGAATCTCTGAATTGTGAGTAGCACTTTCCACATTTTTAATTGTCAGGAAAGCAAATAACTGGGTTTTTTATGTTATAATGGCATTTTGAAAGAAGCAAAATTATCAACTGCCACATTCCCACACCCTAGAGACTAAAGGACAAACTGTACAAGTGTGAATCAGCACATTGCTGACCTACTACATATAGACATTTCAGATTCTTATGATTTCCAGTCTAGCAGAAACTTTCCATTCTCTCTAGCATGTTCTGGCTAGAACTCATCCACTCATGTGTTTTCTCCCATGCATTGAAATTTGCTGATGTCATATCAGGAGAGATCGGAAGATGTTGGCATATGACTCAGTGCAAAAGGTTGCCTTTCCCATAAACCTTCCTCTTTCCTGTACTTTTCTGAAACTGAATATATAAGACCTCCTTAAATAATAGTGAGGCTGACAGTTATGAAACTAATGTATCCTAGTACTTAGAAGAAGGTTCTAGAACTAAATCTTTTAACTTGATAATAATTTTGTGAAAATATATTCACTTTCAAATAAAATATAAAAAGGCTAAACACTAACTTTTAATGTACTATTAACATATACATTTCTGTCAAGAAAAGGAAAATTGAATAGCAGTATTAATGTAGAGAATACATGCCAGATTTAATCTTGACCTCCTACTGGTATGAGTGAGAAGCCACTGTAAATTAAAATCTGAAACCTTCATCAGCTATACCTCTATCTCACAGTAATTGTAGCAGTTTACATCATCCCCCAAAACAGACAATGATGGATGTTTTGATGTATCCATCTATTTTTCTACAAAAACAGAAGGCAAAGTGATTGCAAGGCTGCAATTCCATTCAGTAAATATTGTCACTCCTTTTAAAACTTGTACAGGGATGCATGAAGCATAAGATACTAGCAAACTTGGTACAAACATTTGCCTTGTCATTCCAAAAATCCTTGACCAACAATGAACATGGTGGAGAGCTTTCCCACCACCTGCTTTGGGGCACTCAGTATTTCAAATAAGCCTGATTTTCCTAAGCTCCCTTTATGCATAAGAGGGAGATAAAAATATCGCCACGTTGAAACTCATTCAGCTTCACTCCAGAGCCCCAGTCAGTGGGAGCAATACCTGCACTGCTGACAGCCACAGGCTTTGCTTTTGTACATGCCAAGTGTCCCTCCTGCTGAGGAAACAAGCCATGGCAAGACACCACGACACAGGTGTATTTCTGTATGCCACCTCAGAGCACTCAAAATTATATTTCTGCTTTCTATCACTCCCTAAGGTAACCTCTCTCTCTAAAGGGACTCTATATTTAGACAAAGAGGGAGACTACTTCTTAAGCTAGACTGAGTACCTAAAGTTTTAGTACCCAAAGTTAGAACATGTGAACTATCCCTGAGTTTCAAGAAAGGTTTTCAGAGCCCACTCAGAAAATATAGAGAGAAAGTATAGAATTAATTTGAAGCTTCATTTCACAAAATAATTCTTTAATTTTTACTTCATCTTCTCATGGATGCACAAAGAAAAATTTCGGAGTAAATTTCTTTCGTTCACTTTAAGGATATGTTGTCAAGCTAATCATTACACAAGTTTCAGCAATACTGCCTGCACTGTGCTATCCTGATTTCATCAACTGTTAACTCTATAAAATCAAAGAGGGATAAAGTTCAAGATAATCACTGATAAATGTATCGTGAAATAAAAGAGTACTATAGCTACTGTTCATTGGAATTTAGAGAATTTAGAGGTCAGAACTGTCCAAGGTTTACATTCTCAGATAGATTGCAAGCATTGCCTTTGATACAAATAAAACTCCTATGGACTGTATCAGTCTGTACTGTTGACAGTGGTGAGTTGTTAAACAGAATGAGAATTTTAATTTAGCTTCACTGTGCATCTCGTAGTTACAAACACAACACCACAGTGCCCTAACCTCATCAAAAAGTGCTTTAAACAAGCTACTTAAAAAGAATAGTCACGTCATTTGTTGGCTTTCATACCCATGAGATCTAGAACTTGATGCATGAGCCCCTGGGATAAAAACTAACATTTGTTGTGTGGATTCTTTTAGGCACAGCTGATGCTAACTACACAGCATCAGCTACTTGATATTATGTACTCACAGCTAATTCAGGATAAGTGTTAAGTACTAACAGGTTTGTGTACAAAACAGTGATGATTAATATTCTGTAAGATTTAGCCATTATCGAGAAGTATGATGTTAAGCAATTAATTTAGTGAAGTTAAATTTTAATGTTTAAAGCTGGCCTAATTTTTCAGCCTTCTAAACATTCCTATCACAGTGATCATTAATTTCCTAATGGGTATTTGTTTATTCACAGTGCTGTCTGCCTTTATCCCATACCTTGAAGGAGGCAGAATTGTTACCATTAAATTAAATGGAAGCAGATCCAGAGTAAGTTCGCTGTCTATTATGTTTGGAAATATTTCACTTTTTCCTTCACTTTAGCCATCTTCTGTCTTTCTCTCACACATTGATTCTCATACATCTCTTTTCCCAACATTGGAAAGGATGATCTATTTCTCTCACAGAAGTAAAAGAATTTTTCTATTTCTCTTTTATTTTTGTTGTGAACATATATTCTTTATGAAAGGCTAAAGAGAAGCCACCCATACAGGTGAGTACATTGACAACTTTTACTTAGCCAGAGATCCCATAGAAACATGGGGTTGGAGTGCAAGCCCCAGCCGAGATGTCTAAACCAGCAGAGATGAATTACACTGTGAAAGTGGCGATTTCATTAGCTGGAAAAAGAATTCAAGCACTTAACTTTGAGGTGACTCAAGTTGGCAAAACAAGTGCTGCCCGGAGCAAAGAACTGATGAACATTGCTTCATAATGCTGTCAGGAGTTCAAGGCCACTGTTTAAGTGCAGGATAATGCAGGAACCAGAGTGAGCTGCACAGGCATATGATGGATCTCTTCATTTTCTCGTCAAGTTTCTCCTTCTAGGAAATACTGGACACTTGAGCTTTGGAGTCCTCACATAATTGGTGCTGGAAAATATGAGACACTGAGACTGGCAGATTTCATGGCACTGGTGATAAACAGCATGAAACAAACTTATTTCCTGTTGGCTGAAAACGTCCTGATATCCTGTATGCAACAAAAATTGACTGAGCCATATGATCTTTTTTATCATTGCTTGAGAAATCTGAATTGTTTTGAGACCCCGCTACTTTCATTACAAAGAGATTTGTGTACTGTAACAAAAAATGCATGTCTTTGTAGCAGAAGGGTCTAAACCTCCTAATAGAGTTATATGTTGCCTCCTCTAATTATATTCTTGTAGCTTGCCACAAACCCACATTTCATTTGACTTGAGAATCTAAGAAGTCTCAGTAATCTTCAATCCTTTTTTTTCCCCTCTAAAGATATAGAAACATATATCCAGCTCAGAAAAGCGGTAATCAGTATAGCACTTGAGTACCTGATAAACAGTAGGTAGGTAAATTAATTTCTCTTATTCTCTTTCAACAGTGTAATGACAGCAAATGTGGTATATGGTTTCCATTGAAACGCTAAACCATCACATATTTCATGACCCTCAACTGTGCATAAAGTATGTTCTATAAAACAAGATTTTCCTGATACACACATCTAGAAGTGTAATGAAATGAAAATATACACTGTATGCTCAGTTCTCTCCTCAAGGAAAATGACAAATTTGAATCCAGTAAGGGACAACACTGGGCTGGTGCAGTATTTATCTACTTAAAGTAGACTCAGAACAGAAAAGTTACATGTATGCTTGCCTCAGCAGAAAATACAGGGCCAGAAGCAAATAACTTTTGTGACTGATCAAAAGCACCTAGAGCAATAAATGTGGCTGTAATATACTTTCTCTGAAAAATGAGGATTCAGACACAGAGGGATTCATCCTTACCTGACGTTTCCAATGTCTACAATCTACATCTAAGTTAGTCATCCCAAGTGCCTGGTTAGAGGGTGTATTTTCAGATATGGTTTGTCCAATCTACACTTAACTTCATATTTAGGGTGGGAGGTGCTGGTTTCTCCCTTTTTTAGACCGGAGGTGCTTGTTTCTCTCTGTGGTCTATAAAGGAAGGTGACCTGAGGACATCCAAAAATGTCTCTGCATTACACACGCACACCTGATCCCTTACTGATGCTGAATTTAGGTGACTCTGCACATTGTGATTTGTTGTTCTTGCCTTCTCCCAGGCAGTATTCTTGAAACTATGCTAAGCACAGAGAGAACAGGAATTTGGGAAAGATATTTCATCTTGGGTCATTGGTGACAATTTGCCAGTGACACAGTCTGTCAGTGCAGAATAGTTTATAGGTCACAAATATCAGCTTTACGTATACTGCCCTCCAAGGACAGTGCAAGACCTGGAGCTTAGTGATGCCTCCCATGTGTTCACACAAACTGAAGTTCAGAATAACCATAAAAGTATCCTGCCTTCCTTGATGTTACCACAGTGCTAAAATCAGTGCTGACTTTCCTGTTCTTAACAAATATGGAAATATTCCTAAACGCTCCATCAGCATTTTTGTCCCATATGAAATTTTCTTTAAATGCCTTTTAGGTCACTTTTAAATATAGTGTCACATTTCAAGGGCTGTCTAATATTACAAACACATTAGCAAACTGAGCGCTGTTTCTTCCACTGGGACTAGGTGAGAATTGATCTATTAATGCACAATACATGAGGCCAAAATTAACTTCTAATTTGCCTTGTTCCTTAACATGTAGGAAAAGAGCACTCTGGAAGTGCCTGCTAATGGATGCATTTTATGTTCACCAACAAAACCAAGAATGCACAGAGTAAGAGACTGGTCAGTTTCTGAAATTAGTCCCAACAATTGAGAACTTCCAAGCTCCAAGAGTTGTTTTGTAGACCTGAAGTTCATGAGCTACCTCCATCCTAAGTACCTGCTACTACTGGTACTGCTTACTGGTACTACTAGTAGTACTACTGCCTAGGTACTACTTACTACAGGTGACAACTGCAGAAAACCAGGGGAGGCAACCACTGCCTTATGCTGGATCAGAGAGCTGGAAAATAAGAGGCATTTTGCAAGGGCACAAATTGCTCTGAGAAGACTCTGGGAAGGGTCTGATGATCATATAATATTGTTAAGTCTGGAGAATGACAGTGGAGGAGATTTTGTCTGGGAGTACTGTCTTCTTTGGGCAGAAGCTCAAAGAAAGTTATCAGGTTATTGCCCACGGAGCTTGTCTTTGTGGGGGTTGCATCAAAGTAAAGCCTTTAACCAGAAAGTATGGCTTGCTGGGATGAGATTTCCAACATGAGAAGAAGTGAGACAGAAGAAAGGGTTCCTCTACAGTCATTCTCTTCCATTTTACACACTCCAAATAGCCGTTTTTGCTATTCACTTTTTTTTCATGTTTTTGCTTGGTTTTTTATTTGGAGGCATTTTCTAATTTAATGAAGAGACTATGAACTGAAGCATCTGTATGCATTTTGCTAGTGTTACTGTGTCTAGAGTCCCAAGAGGGAAAGGAGTGCCAAAAGTTAATTTATGCAAGTTCATTAGCCCTAGGTTTCTTCCCCTTTTGTGTGCACAGGACTGACCTTTCCCAGAAGCTGCCTTGACTTGTGCCTGGCCTGTTGTCACTACCTCCTTGATCTTCTAGTTTTTTATGCTGCTGATGTGTTTTTCACCACACTTCTGGCAGCAGCAGCAGACTCACATCCTGCATTAAATTCACAAGCAGCATCTTAGCATTCAGAAAGGTAAAGCATGAGCATCAGTTTGTCAGATAAAGTCAATAAATGCTTGTGATTCAGCAACAAAGGCCAGCCGTGTAAACAGAATCCCAGTAGGCAACGCCTGCTGTAACACCCTTCATCCTGGGATCATGTCAGGCCAAGAAAAAGCTCAACCTCCAGAACACTGCAGTCACAAAGATGCTGCTTGCTGGAGCACAGGAAGAGTTTTCATTTTCCAGGACACCATGGTAAAGGAGCATTAGTTTGCACATGCCCATCAATCACTGTGCAATCAGGGTATAACCAGACCACACGTTGGCCAATAACACCAAAACCACAGGAAACAGCCTGATCAAAGTGTTTAAATAAAAATATGTTTATATCATGGGTCACCATGAAACATCTCCCAAGCAGAGTACACCAACTCCTTATAACTCCAGCTAGAGGAGATCTTCAGAACCCAAGTTAGCGAGCTGGCACTAGCTCAAGGTTGCCTTGAAAGTTATCTTTTCAGTGCTATTTTATCCCAGCCACAACCTTGAAGAAAAGGGGTTAAAGTGTCAAAGGTGGCATTCTAGACCTGCTGCAAGTGAAGAACTTTTTGAACAGATGCTGAAAGTTTCCACAGTTAAATGGAGAGGAAAAAGAGAGGGAGAACAACTTCCTTAAGAAAATTAGAGTATTTTGAAAAATGAGGACACTGTGGTAGCAGTGTTTTTCTCTTCACACTCCTCTTTCTCTCTCACATCAAATTCTTACATATGCTTATCGATTTATGTTTAAATTTATGCATCAAATATTGTATATCTTATTTCATTCCCCTTATTTTTAAGTACCTATCCCTCTCCTAGTTGTTGAATACGTGTTAACAGTAACAAATAATTTTGTAAATGTCATTTTAATATAGACATTTAAATATCAGACTATTCTTTAGCTATAACAACCCCCAAATAACTCTTTTAACTTTCCAACAAATTGAGTTTTACTGTCCATAATTTTGTGTATAAAAGTCTGTACATCTACTTCCCATTTCAGGTTACATATATGTATTCATAATAAAAACATTATAAAAATAATTCAAAAACCAGAGCAATTCACAAGTAATAGGTGTTTCTTAGTGATTAAATATCAACTGCATAAAATTATTAATAAGGAAATTGTTAATATACAGTAATAAAGAGATGTGTACATCAAAGAAGCTGACAGACTAGAAATTATTGAATATCTAAAATTAAAATGCCAAAGCTGGATCTGCTAAATAATGATAAACCGATTGACTCAATTACCTCAGAGGAAATGAGTTCAGCAGTACAGAAATAAGCAATCAAGTCGATGGGTATCAAATAGAATATTTTATAGATTTTTTTTGGAGAGAGAGAGCAGTCTTTCAGACGAGGAGCACATCATGGAGCAATGCATGGCCAATGAGATGAACTCTTACAGCTGTGATTCAGAAGATGAGTGAGCTAGAACCTCATCCAGAGTGACAACATTTGCCCTGTTTAATTAAATAATTAATTAATTATTTATCAAAATCGTATCAGGTATCTTGAAACAGGTCACAGATAAACTAATTCATAGAGATCAGATTGATTCACTCCATGGCCAATTTATGACTGATAATTTCTGTAAATTATCTAATTTAATACAGCAAGTAAATAAATTAAACATCTCTTCTACAGCAATTCCTGTTGATACACAGAAAGCCTGTAAAAGGCAATTTACTCAAGACCTGAAATGAACTGAATTTCCAAGATCTCTTACTAACCTTTATTACTCTATTGTAATGTCACTGCAAAGTTTTTTTCTAGTCTTTGCCAATGCATGCAGTGAAGATGGAGGGAGAGCTTCTGGCCCTCCCTCCTTAGACATTAGTCTTGCAGCTCGATAGGATCAGCACTGAGGGAAGCAGTTCTTCCCCCTCTGACTTGTTTATTCTTTCTTTAGCTGATGGAGGAAATTAGGTGTTTCATAAAGCCTCAGAAGTCCTGGCTGCTTAGGCTGAGTTATCTCAGGTTTCCCCTGCCTTTTCTGTGATGAGCTGGAATGCTCTGCAATGACTGCTGCTCATTATGTCACACAGACACATTCACGGGGACAGAGCTGTGCTTTCCGCCAATCCTTGTCAAAATAAGCCAGCAAAACAATGCCCCTGAAAAATGTGCTGTCATCCTGACATTTGCTCTCTAGAGGGGAAAAAATAAAAGGGGGAAAGGGAATGGAAACAAAAGGCTAGTCTCACGAGCCTGCTTAAGGAGGCAGCACAAGCCGTGGGCAGCAGCCTGACAATTACAGCATCCACATTAGGGATGTGTGGGACCCACCTGAGGGATGTCCCTGCTCCAGGAGAGTTTCATAACAACCAAGCTGTGGGCTTTTCCTTGCGGTGTTCCTTGGTGGTAATCCCTCCCCTTGATACCTCTCTGTTTTGAGTAATATTCTGAAATACTCTAAGCAGAATGAGAATGACTCAGTAAGAGGGAAATTAAAGCCCCAGTCCCCTTTCTAATCCAGTTCGTTCTTGGCTTGTATTTACAAAACCAAGATAAGTGTCAGCAGAAGAGGCTGAGACAACACTGTCAGAGGACGTGTGTGTTCACCCCACATCCCTGGGAAAGACCGGAAGGATCTTAAGCAGGAGAAGAAGCTGAACCCTTGTCTGCAACAGCCTGAGCGAGGCAGAGGTGTAGCCCCAGGACAGGGAGGCCAGCCCCACCTCCAGCAAGCTGGCAGCAGCTCTGAGGCAGAGAGTGAATAAAAACAATCTAGCAACGAAGAGAAGCAGAGGTAAGTGGCGTGATGTACCACAGCCTCAGTCTACCAGCCAACCCACCATTTTTAAGGACTAACAGGCTTCCAATCAGAATTTGAAAAATAAAGAGAGTAAGATATTGAATTACTATCAGCAGGCAAACCACAGGGGTCTGAGGAAGAAGAGGCAGCATGTTTCTCCTCTTCTGGCAATGTGGTATCAGTCCCCTTTTTCTCTTGTCAGTATAAGAACTTCACCCTGAAGACAAATGTGGGAACAACCATTTCAAAAAAGATCAAAGTAAACTCCTCTGACTTTTCCTTACAGCATGCTGTCATTTTTATGTAATCCAGTCTTTCAGCAAAACTGAGACAAATATCATGAATTATTATCAGCTACCTTGAAACAGTAGGGGCTTCTTTGTAAATATGTTATTCAGAGAAAAACACTTTGCCTAGATCTAATCAGAAACTAATTAGAATCAGCATATGCTTTTCTGCACAGTTACCGTGTCATCTGGAACACGAGGTGTACAAACCCAGATCTAATCAAACTGAGATGCTTAGCATTGGGAGCATTATCATCTGAAGAGTTTTCTGCAGTCAATAGAAAAAGAAATAGCAGCGTGATTCAACTTACCTGGTATCTTGAACAATCCTCTAGAAGTGATTATTGCTCCTCCTTGACTGAAGAAGGGGTCTGAGAGTGTGATTTAGTTGCATGAGCACCGGTAGCCAACAGTATTTTGGATGGCACAGGGTATCCACCTGGCCTGCACTTGCCCCTTTTGAAGAGCACAATTTCTCCTAAGTCTCATGGTATATCTGCCAGGCCCGGGCAGGTGCCTCAGGTATCCCAGAGAATGCCAAATGGAAACTTATGAGTGGCACCATAGCTACTTCTGCACGCTTCAGGTGGGGCCTGAAGTCATCAATGGTGAGCCTGGGCCACCGGGACACTGCTATAGGCTCGGGTGAAGAGTATCAAAAGCTGAGGGACTATGGCTTGGCTAAGAGAAATCAAGGAGCAAGGGAGCTGCTCAGGGCAAGCAGGCTGTTGGTTCTTGAGTGAGGCGCTCCTGCGTGGCGAGGGGACTGCTGAGACACCGGCGTTACAAAGCTTACGTGTCAAACTCCACCTGAACCCACTCCAACTTACACCAAGTCATGCAGCCATCGCACACATATAAACACAAATCCCGTTTTCCTGCAACATTTTTTATTCCACACCCCTTGACATTATCACGGTTATAGAAATAACACTTAAAGAGAGAAACAACCAAAGAAAAAGCCAGAATGTGCAAAACTGTAATCTTTGGCCACCACTAAATTCTTCTCTGTCAAATTTTCTTGCCTGATGAACATCCTGCTTGTCCTTTTGGTATTCCCTTTTGGATAAAGCTAAATATTTTCCTGCATCATAAAAAAAACCCTCCGTTTTAACATTAATCATAGAACTAAGACATTCATATGAAACAATTCATTTTACAGCAACACACTAGACTTTTAAGAGGAGATATGAGAGGTTTTCCATCTTATGAGGATCGATGTTGTTGTGCAACCAAGACAAATTTTGGTCCATTTTTCAAACCATCTGAAGTCTCATGTATTGAAGAAAAACTATTTGGCCCATATAGTTTCAATTCAAGTGGAATTTATGATTCTATGTGACTACAATGATATTTGTAACACTGGCCACCAAAGACTGTGACTGAGACTTTGCCAAGCAAAATGCAACAGTGTCTCAGGCTAATTGTAGATTTTATTTAAACAAATGTGCAAGATAGGACACATTCTTTGCACAACTGAAAACTGTTCACCCGATTTACAGTCAGTAGATAATGATGTATGGTTGAACATGTTTAACCACTAAGTAATTTCAGAGCATACAAAGGCAGTCCTATCCTGCTACAGAACTATCCAGATCAAGGATCCTAAGGCAAGTTCCTGAGCTGCAAATCTAGGCTGTCTGCACAGAGAAGCAGCACCTGAACTCTGTCTATGCTAATTTTAATTTGGGCACCTATAGAAGATACCTCAAGTCAGGTCCTGAAATAATCCCTACTTTGTGTAATTCTGAGACTGAGCAAGAGGTGGATAGAATGTTAATACTGAAATACGTGTAGACTAACCAAGACTGACACAGAAGTAGGAAGATGGACTGCAAAGACTTTAATTCATTTGTTTAACATAAATATATTAGTGTTTTAGTCCTCTGTGTTCAGGAATACCAAAACACCACTCCAAGATATTATATTTAAAACAACTTCATTATTCACAAATGCTCCACCATGTTCAGCTTGTTAGGACCACTGTGTGTCTGATGAAGGTGAATATGCTTTGGTCACAAGATGCATGGAAGATCATTTGTCTATCACACTGAACAAGTGGAAAGAAGATACATGACATTGACCAGGTACAATCTGCAGAAATGCCCAAAGAACAACGGCTCTGTAGAGGTCTGGCCTTTTCTATCTTCAGCTTGGGGTAAGAGAAACAGCTACATGCAGAATTGTTCTTAAACAACAGAGACATTGCTGGTTGAACTAAGAGTGTCACCTTTGATAAGAATGAAGGACAGAGGCACTGTTGAAAAGTCACAGGAGCACCGCTGTTGGAAACCAAAGAAAAGGACATGATGAAAATCCTTGAAGATGTCAGACTGTATACTGTGAAAAGAAGAAAGGTTTTGCAGATATTCTTTGCGCAGGCACCCACAAATCATCCAAACACATTGGACACAAGCCCAGCTCCATGCCCCAGGACCTTGGCTGGCCTCCAGGAAGCACCATGGGCAACTGGATCAGGTGAACTGCAGAAGCTAAGGGAAAGCATGAGAGAATGTATAAGTATCTGCTTGGGATGAAGTTTCAGCCAACAAGAACACTAACGCTCTTCCCTTGCAACAGGCACATCTAAGTAAGACAAATCAAACATTAAATAATAACCTGATGAAATGTATATACTTAAAAACTGTACGTTAGCTTTTACTTGGATCAGTTGTGCCCGATGATGAGACAACCTGAGTAGATTAAGCTTTGTCTTTGTAAATGATTATAAAATTTCTCTAAAACTTGTTCCTCTGACAAACAAAAACTTAAGGGGAACAAAGTAAGGTCAATCCAAAGCTAACAAGAGCACAACAAAAAATTTTTTGAACAGACCTTGAAGCTGAATGATACACCAGAGCTATTTACTAGCGAGATAGGCAGTGCATGTGCTTGATGACAATAATAATGCTGTTATCAACATGGAAACGCTGGGTTTAAACATAATCTTTTCCCTGATAAACTCTCCCTTCACCAGCCCAAGGATTTATAGCTAAAAGCATTTCAAACTCAAACTCAGGACCAAACTGTGTATCTGTTTGTCCCATTTCTGTAAGGATTTGAAGACAGTGCATGTTAAATGCACATGCTTGAACTCCAGGTGCCAGAAGCCAAGGAGCAGAGCTGAAGGATCTGAGAAGGTCCCTGGGGAGCCATACAGTCAGCAAAACACCAGTGCAGCCAACTGTGCTGGGAGCTGGCCCAGGGCTCAGCAGCACTCCATGCTCAGAGCAGCAGCTGAGGCAGCAGAAGTGGGGGTGGCAGTATCCACCTGGCTGCAGCAAACCAGGGGAAACAAAAGTAATAAGCAGATATGTAGTGTTCACACAAGGCCTATAGTCTTGTAAGGAAAATGAAATTGGGTGCTAAAAAGTTCAAAAGAGGGTCTTTCAACTTTTTTCAGCAGTATATGAAAAGCCTTTTTGCGCTTCCCTAAGATGCACATTTATTTTGAAAATCATATAAAAAATATATATATTTCTGCTTCCAATTTTTACACTGTAGCAAAATTTTTGTTAAATTATCGCTAATTATTGTAATCAGTCATAGAAATGTCATTTCATTTTTGCTGATAGAAAACATGTTCAAAACAACTGAAATCAGAAATGTGTTTCTTGTACATACACTTTTCAGTAGCTTATCCATCACTTCAGAGTTTTCCCCAACTTACTGAAGTGAGAAACTTCCATGACCAAAGCTGGCGATTAGCATGGGGAATCTAAAAATCTAAGTAAAAGGTGAGCCACAGCTACAGCAGGAGAAATGGAGAGACAAAGACAACTCTGCTTCCCACAGAGTCAGTCATTGAGGGATCAGTCAACATCACGCAATTAGGCAATTAATGCCTGAATATATGCTTTGCACTGAAGTTCAGAGGTATGTAGAGTTTTCTCCAATGTCCAGGAAAAGAAACAGCTATGCCTTTCTGGTCTTCTACTTTTGACCAGCCTGTAATGAGGAGGAAAATTAGTACATAATGCTTTGAGAGCAAAATTCCTTTCCTGATGCTAAGAACAGAATGCACAAATTGTCATGTGGGTTTTGTTGTTGATTTGCCAGTAGTAACATTCAAGTTGCGACATGCAGCTTTATAATACAGAAAAGTTTATTTTGTATAGATTTTTTTATTAAAAATTGCCTCCCGAGTTGCTTTGCTAAATATTGGACTAGTCTCAGTTAATCAATAAATACAGCTGCAGGAGAGGAGGGCTGTCAGATCTGTAAGTAAGGAAAACAGTTTTCAGGTGGTTTGAGCACCAGAAATTGCCTCCTCCTTCAAATGTCCACTAACAAGTGATTAGGATGTGCTTATTGGAATAAACAGAGTTTGCTAAAGAAAATTTTGCTCTCTGTGGCATGTAACCTGCTCTGCTTCAAAACAGAAGCTGTCATGTGCCACCATCCACATATTTGATGCAGGACAGTCCTAGAGCACTCAGGAGGAATTCGGACCACTCCGCTGAGGAGCGCAAACCCTAGAGTTCCCATGTCAGCTCTTCAGAGTCCATCAGTGACAGTGCAAGGGCAAAAAAAGGGGCAAAAAAAGCTGTGCCCTCATTTTGTGTCACTGCCCACCTGTTTGAGCACTTGCCTATTATGCAAGATATTTTGCCTCCAGGCCAAAGTGCTCAGAGTTGTATCTTCTCAGTTCTTTTAGCTAGATGTGGGAAAAGTGAGTATTGTCCCACATTATTGCTAATGGAGAGAACTTCCACCAAAGCAGAGATAGCAGGAGTAATGTCACATCTCTTTAAAAAGCCCCTCAAAGTATACAGTATAAATCCATGCAAATATAAAAAGAAATCTAGTGGAGCATCTGGTCAACAGATGTAACAAGTCTCATATAAACCAAAGACACTTTCACCATTACTCTCGAATTTTTTGTGATACAATACCTGCAGATTACCATGTACAATTTTCATATGCCTTTTCAAATTAAGGCAGAATTCCTGCTGCATCCAGGAATCCTTCTCCGTCTGCCTGAGCTTCCTTTGGCTGTGTTTTGCCATGATCCTAGCCATGCACAGGTTTACAGTGTGTTTCAAAAGAGACTTGGCATCAAGAATTACCTTTTAAAAGGTACCCTTTGCAGGCAAAATAGGCAGCAAGGGAGAAAAAAATTTGCTTAATGTCATGTTTTTCACAGAATAATATATTTTCAAACAGATTAGAAAAGTATAAGTAACATCTTCATGCAAGCCCATTCATTTTTAGGAGATTATAACCCTCTGTGTTTTTTGGTTCTTTTTTTCTTTTCCAGGGGTCAGTGCACAGACACAATTTACTAGAGCACAGTTCAGTTTTATTTCAAGTACAGAGTGCTAACACGTGGCCATAATAAGCACTGCTCATTCCAGTTCCCCTTGTAGGGAGATCCTTGACACTTCCCATAGCAGTGCATTAAAACCACACTAGGCCAGCCCTATATATGATCAACAGAGCACTGTTACTACACTGTAAATCGTCAAGGGACCCTTTACAACAAAGCTCAACATTTGAAACTGTTTACAAGGGTTCCTCATTTTCACCTTTTAATTAAAAATAATGTGCTGTGATGCATATATTCGGACTACTGAGGAGAGTAAAAGAAAGCATTTGCACAATCACAAAAGCAAGACCTCAGAGTGCAGAGTCCTTGGACACACTCATGGTATCCCTGCTAAGCCTAGCCTGAATTCCCTGATGCCAACCACATCAGAATAAGAACTTCGAGTAGGAGTAAAGGCCAAACACTGGAGGATGGATTAATAGCACTGTGGCACTCTGAAGTCTAAATCCAGGAGTGAAAATGAAGTGCAGTTAAACGCCAAGTATCATAGAAGTCACCAAACATAATTCTTTCCCAGTTCTCTTCAAAAGTGAGTTTAGAAGTTGAAGTGGGGAATTAACATCAGACTGGAGGTCTGTATTTAGACCTAGCAAGAAATCATTGAAAAGAAAGAATGGCAACCCTGAGACACAAATGAAATGAGCTGCCAAGCAGATTTTTCACAGTCATGATAATTATTTTTGAAATCTCACAGCTTGATTTTCTCCAAGTAGAAAGCAATTCTCCTCACCATTCTCTTTCATGACAACTTGGGCATCAGCTCCCACAAAACTGATTTTCACTTGCAGTGGTATTGTTAATTATTATTATGAGATATGCAAGTATCTAAGGCTCAAAAAAAAAAATCCAGATATGGTGCCTCATTGTCTATTTAATTAGAACACAATAAAGTGTAGAATTTATCCTTTTCAATGTTTTTCACACAATTTTCACACATGTGGTAAGTCTGTTAGAAATTTCATGCATAGCTAGATTTAAAGCTTCCCTGATGTTTGTCAGATACATCTGAAGTAGTGATTTTGTGTTGTAGCTATAATTAGGTGGCATATTGCCATGATTTTCCCTTTTTCTCTCTTCTCTTTTGCAACTCAGATGTCAAAGCAAATTATCGATCAGCTGTGAGATGTAAGGTCGGTTACAGGGAAAAAAGTTAAATCTAAATTTTCATTAGTTTTTCATTTTAATTTGCAAGTTCCTGAAGCATATTCTCAAGCAGATGAACAGTGTCCCCCACTCAGTTCCTGTTCTTCTCTCACCCTAAGGCAGCCTTGAATTGAAATGTTCTCACCTGGCAAGTAATTGCTTGTTTCAGTCGGGATCTTAGTGACTGTGTGTCCTCCTCACAAGAACTGTCACTTGTTTTGGCTTTTTTGATTCTTCTGACAACAGAGAAGGCAAGAATTGAAAGAAGGAGAAACAGTCTGTGCAGTGTTTGAGAACTGGCTGGTGTTGTCTGGGTGCAAGCAGAGGGCACCCCATGAGGAGAGCAGATAGTGAGATCAATCCCCACCACCCCAAGGAGCTGTCTGCAAAGATTTTGGGCAGCAACGGGCACCTTGTGCTGGCAGATGTTCTACAGCTGCTTCTCAGAGATCATGTAGAGACATGGTTAGAGAAACTGACTCTGCTTTTATCCACTTTTGCATAGCTTTTCTCAATCAGGGGCAGGAGGTAGTGGTAGGGGATTTGGGAAATGTGCTTCTGCCATTTCCAGCTCTGTCCACTCTCCGAGTACTCCGACGAGAGATGGGGTGGGCTTGTCTGAAATTGCCCTGTCAGTTCCCTTCACCACCAGCAGCAAGGAACACAACTCATCCTCAGGCAGACATTTAAAGCAGGAGAGGGGAACCACATTTTGGAATGTGCATTTCAAAGGTGCTTGGGAAGTCTTCTATCTAGCAGAAAATGTACAAAAGACAATGTGTCTGAAATTATGCAACCTAAGTCCTACTCCAGAGTCCAGAGATAATGATCTAATCCTTTCCTGCACACACTGTGCAAATAGTTTGGGAAATATACATTCATTAGTACCTTTCATAATGACAGACATGAAGTGGAAGGGGAAAATAATTTACCTTTGCTTTAATTTTAAATCCCTTTGCTGTGCTGTTTAAAGCTTTGGTTCTTTCATGCAGAAGCTGAATTCCCCCAGAGGGGGGAATTACACTGCCCATTCAAAAGCACAATTTTGCATTTCTTTTAATATTTAAGTATTAAAATCTAAATGCTTCTTAATAACAGAATTGTACTTTATATTATATAGCTATTCTTTTATTAAGGTAATTATACTGATGATTTTAAATAATAATTCCCTTAGTAATATATAAATTTCTGATTTCCAGCTTAGTTTACAATTTCTTCAACAATTCTGTTTGCATCTCAATGGCTCAGAAAGTTACAATATTGATAATTTGAAGATTTCAGAAGGGCTAAATCAAATCCTAACAATCTTGAGGCTTGTCTGAAACCCAGAAGTAGTTGCCTTTCTTTTCTGCTTTTGAGCTTATTGACTCAGGCTTGAACTCCTTCAAGTTGTGCTGGGTCAAATGAATGCCTTTCTGCCTCCTTTCTTCGCAGTACCCATCCCTCTGGCGTGACTGCACTGACCAAACATTATGCTCCTTTTACAGGGTGAAGGGCAATGGCAAATAAATCCTAAGGAGAAAATCTTACCACAAAGTTATGTGATGTTTAAGCAGTTAGAGTGTGACAACACCACCTCCCTGAGCCGCAGATGTTATTTCCTACTCCAAACACGAGCAGACTAATGATTTGCCTCCTCACCTCTTTCTTCATACCTCTGCGGCTTGTCAGTGAATCCCATACTATTTCTAACATTACTGCTGTCTTGCTTTCAGTCTCCTGCTGAACAGCATGTCAGTAGGTGGCAGCCCATGCCTCATTAAGGCGGTTCTGCAGTGCTAAATTCATAGCACAGTCTGGATTTACAGCTTTTTCAGTGGACAATTTATTATTTTAATGCCTTTTTCCACCGTCTGTTATACTGGGAATGATGGAGACTAGCAGTAATGTGTCTAAATCCAAATTTTACTGCAAATTGCCCAATTTTATGTTCTCTAAACTGTGGCCCACAGTCAGACATTATTATTCACCATGTACAATGTGTAGTGAAAGATTGGCTGGATATGTATGATCATGCGTTACTGCAGTAATTCCCATGGGGAATTGAAAAGAGCAGTTCAGGATATACCTCTCAACAATTTTTAACAAACATGGAAAGATCACTGTTTGTTTTTGAGACGGAATAAAAAATAAAACATGAAATTCCTTTGTGATCTTTTCATTCTAAGAGAGGACCTTTCAGAAACATGTCCAAAATTGTGTATGTAGCAACCAAAATCCCAACAGCTAGAAACAAGACCTGTTAATTGCACACCCTCAGTGACTCAAGAACACAACATCACGAGCAATCAGAGAAAATGCCTCCACTGCCCATGCAAAGCAAGTAAAGACAGGACGTGATCTTCTACTGAAGCAATGGTACACACAGCATAAGCACGTGAGTGATTGCATCTATGTGTCCATCTGTACCCTCTTTCTGAGTCTCTGTCACACCCACTGCTATATGGTCAAATCTTGTCAAAGTGGGTTGGGAGGATGATTCATCCTCACTGGTGGATAGCTCAGACCTGACAAACTGTTCATTTGGGGGTGTTTTTTTTCAGTTTATAATGTTAAAAATAGGAATGTGCAAGTTGCCTCATAGGATGACCACATCTCCAAGCTCCCAGCGGAAACGAGTTCCAGCAGAGCAAGGTGCAAATGCAATAGAGAATTTGCTGGCTGGGAAAAAGACCCTCAGGACAGCCCCAGCAGGCAGGGCATAGGGGGAGAACAGGAAGGCTAGTAGTCTGTCCCAGAATGTCTGTCCAGGCAGAAAGTGAGTCAGGCTTTGAGAGCAGAGGCAGTTTCTTCTTCCCTTGTCTTGGGTAGAGCTGCTGCGATAGTGAGGGCAACACTTCCACCTCTGCATGAGCATGAAGCATGGAAACAGGTTCATTTTTACCGTGGAGATGTCCTGGCAAATACCTTTACAGCATTCCTGACTTTGTCGGCAATGTTTTGAGCATTGCAGCAGCCAGAAGATAAGGCTCACCTGTTCTGATAAGCAGAGGATTTCATGCAGCCTGTATGACTGATGTGCCTGAGCCCTGAAGCTGAGCAGGGCTCTGACCACAGCTTGCACGACAGTGACACCTGCACAACCTGCCTGCCCTTCAAAATCATCCCAGCAGAGACAACATATTCTCAGAAAGTTCAGAGGAATAAAAGGGAAACAACAAATAGGTTACCAGGACTGTGCTTACTAAGGGGGATGAGAAAGCGAGAGACCAAATTGTCCTTCCAAAGGCAACCTGCCATGAAGGAGCCAAGAAAGGACTTGGTAAAACTGTTGGCACAGATTGACACATGCAGTTATCACTACCACCCCCTCTCTTATGTTTCATGAGCCACAAGAACACAAGCTTAGCACTGAACCAGGCTCAGAAGCATAGACAAGAATGTGCTTTAACCTGCTCATCCCCACCATCTAGAAGTTGGGTAGATAATATAGTTACCATTTAATTAGGACTGATATTGATAGAAAGAGCAGAAAGACAAGACCATGAGGCTGAAACCTCACAGACCCAGTGGTTTTGGTTATTGTTCTCAGGTAAGCCACTGTGGTGGACATAGGTCAGTGTGACATGGCAGGTGCCACACAGCCTCATGGAGAGTGACCTGCATAATAGGCTCCTTAGGGAGATCTGGGAGGGGAAGGCAGCTTATTCTGTAGCTGTCTGATACCCCTGTCAAGCGTATGGTAACAGGTCAAGAAACAGTATTGGAAAAACAGGGAGGAACTAGTAAACAGACTGGAAACATCGGAGTGCCTGAGAAAAGGCAGACTTTGTAGCACTCAGCAGGAAAACCATATTTGACTGACAAGAAAACAGTGGAAGGAGTGCAGAGGCTTGCCCAAAATCACTCAGGCAGTTACAAATAATTAGAGAAGCTGAGCTTCAAGTACATCGCCCTGTGTTTGGTCCTGCTTCTTCCAAAGCCGTTGATGTGGTATTAAGGACAGACTGATGGATAATGTCTTTGAGATGCCAGGTCTCCTGTTTAAAGCATGGCTGGTTTTTGTAGAGTTGTCAGCCACAGTTTTTAATCAGGAGCTAAAGAGCTGATTTTCCAAATTAGATTGGAGACTCGGATCAAATGTTAGCTTTTCTAAAAAATTTCCCTTTGAGTTCTCCTACGTTGAAATTCTTGTTGCAAATACCTTAGAAACTACCTTCTCTTCCTCTGAAGCACTTCTTCTGGTCTGATATTCAAACTGAATGGTTGAAAAAGGGTCTAAACACAAAACATTTGGAAAGCAACAGAGTTGGTTGGTGAGGTGTTAAATATTGATTAAATATGATTAAATATGATTTCTGTTTTCACTCTGAAAAGGAATGAAGTTTCTCAGTAGTGAGCAGGAGCATCAGAGCCCATCTTCCCTTGGAACTCTCCCTTCTGTGCATACCTCCAGACCCATCCACACACATTCCTTCCTCCTCGAAGGATAACTGCTGTACCTGGAGACTTTCCTGTCCCTTCTCCTACAGGAACAGCATCCAGACTCAGCTCACACTCTGCATTCATCCCTTTTTCCTGGCAGCCTTCATCAGGCCTCTCTGAGCAAAACTGGTACTACTGCTCTCTGCTTCTCTCTATGACTCAAGCACAGACTCACACAGTAGAGGGAAAACTGTAGACCTCAAATAAGGCGTTTTCCCACACTTGACTTTCAGAGAAATAAGCCCAGAAGGCTAGTAAATCAGATGAAAATCCGAAGTCAGCATTCTAAATGTCTCAAATTTTTGCCAGCTGGAAGCTGTAGAGCACATACCTTGACCCTCACATGGTGTCCTTTGTACCAGCCTCTCCCTTCTGTCTACAATCCTGTGAGACAAGTTTGTGACAGGGAAGGATTTAAGTAAAACCTTTGTGTCAGAGGGGCTGTACTTCTTGTGATACCCATGCCCAACCACAAGACCAGCTGTGAACCTATTCCCTTATTTTGCCACGTTCTCCACATCCCTTCACTGGCATTTTTACCTTATACACCTTTTGTGCATGGGACACATGCAATGAACTGTCCTGGAATAGCGTTTCTCTATCCTCCTTCAAACTCTAGCTCAGGACTCAATCCTACTGATTTATTGATTGCATTTATGCACATAGTGAAGTCGAATATGTTGATATTAACCTCCTAACAGCTCCTTAGAGGAGTGAGAGGTGCTGTGCAAGTCCATGAAGACACCAAACAACTCTAGCCATAGCACCAACCTTATCTAAGTGGCAATACTCCTAAAAGAGAGGTTAATGGGCACAAGTGAAAGCCCCATTCATAATCATTTTGAGCATTTCTAACAGGAAACAAGGAGGTTTTTTGGACTTTCTGTCACCAGAAAATAAGGCAACACTGATCTGAAATGGAAACATCAGTCTCAAGCCCTTTCCAAATTAGTTGCCTTTTTATTGAGACACAGACATAAAGCCAGC
Organism: Daphoenositta chrysoptera; assembly: GCA_013397915.1. Classification (NCBI taxonomy): domain Eukaryota; kingdom Metazoa; phylum Chordata; class Aves; order Passeriformes; genus Daphoenositta; species Daphoenositta chrysoptera. The sequence continues at coordinate 294,010 of VZRO01003403.1, read as the reverse complement.
AGCTGCAGCGCTGCCTGCTCCATCCCTACCCCACACACCTTGCAGGGCTGCTGTCCTCTGCACGAGCCAGTCGCAGGCATGACGTGCAGACTGAGTGCACTGTAAGTACATGTGCAGACAGATGAATCCAGGGGATTCCACTCCATGACCTGGTCATCTTTTATCCTAATCCACCACACACTTTTCTTGCAAGCCTATTAGCCACACTTTGCATCATCAGTGTCCAGACATGTGCTTGAAGGTTATTTGCACTAAGTATCAGGTGTCAATACACATAATAAACAACCGACACTGAAGCATGCGTGAATTTGCTATTAAATTGGCTTGTTACCACCTCAAAGAAAGAGATGTGAGTGACCGCTGCTTCTCTTTGGAATGTACATCTGCGACTTTTTCTGCCCTTCAGTTGCCAGCTTGCCTCGCTTGCAATGAACGTCTTCCCGGGGAAACAGGCAGATTGCTCCGAGCCATGTCTCTCATCTTGCTGATAGCACAGCTCATCTTACTCACCACAAGGCATGACTGGCACCTAAAGGTGGATTGGGAGGTGCCAACCCTCATTCACTCATGTGTTTTCTTCTGCACAATTGGAAGGAGGCAGAGAATGGGAATCCCCTCAGAGTTAAATCGTAAAAGGAAACTGAGGCTTGGACCTTGCACAGGATGAACCTCAGCTTCAGTGCTATTAGTAGATGTCAAACTACTGGAGCATATCCTTAGTATCTCTGTATTTTCCTTCACTTGTATTTTTCATAGTAACTGTTGATTGTCTTTAGCTAAAGGCTTTTCTAGGGCAAGATCTATATCTTTCGGTGACAGATCTCCAAGCTGCACCTATTAGAGTACAAGAGACAGGAAAATTTGTAAACATTCTGGTACAAGAACTTAACTATTCAGAGTCTTTTAGAAAGTTTTTGCATTCTTCAACCATATTATTATGCACCATTTTAAGTCGGGGACATAGCTATGCCTGAGCATATGCTAAAGTGTTCTGCTGCAGGAAACCATTTTGTGTATTACTGCCAAAATTTCATCCTTTCTGAGCTGGCTTTAAACTGGGTGGCTCGACAGCTGATGGTAGGACTGCTGCAGCAGCACAGAGCTCAGGGCAGGATAAAAGCCATGAAGTCTAACCACCTTTTCACATAGATTTTGCAGTCTTTTTTGGTGTTGCTGCTACCCGTGCAGCAGGTAACAAGTTTCAGAGAAGGCAGCTCAGTGCTTGTTACAGTGCCAGTTACAGTGCTTGCATATGCATCAGTAACCAGGAGTAATGAGAGCTGGTTCTAAGTCCTGGTGCACCAGGGCTTGCTGTGGCTGAGCATGTCACCTGCCTGCTGGGAGGCAGATGTTGCACTTTTACTGTCTGGAGGGCCAAAGAAGGACAAAGGTGAAATTTTGAGAAACCACAAAACCCCAGTAATTATGTTTCCTGTATCCTCAGGGTATAGATCTCCTCAAGAGGTGGCCGGCTAAGGGATGCAGATGTTTCAGGTAACAATCACATGAGGCTGGAAAAAAATCGTGTTAGAAAAAATCCTTCCCTATGTAAAGATGAGAGGATGAGCATTAGCCGAGTGCCTTCTCTCTCACACTGAGCACTTGAAATCTGCACAGCATGTAGAGGAGCACGTGGGAAGTGGACTCCTACACTATTTGCTCAAAATACATCCTAAACATGCACAATTTAAAAAGAAAATATGCAAAAATATGTCACATATTTCAGTGGGGGGGGGGGTTTTATACCCCACAGTTTTCACACTGTAAACACAGTAAAGAAAGTCCCAGAACACTCAATCTTTAAACCTTTCCCTGGTCAGTTTTTAATTAATGTTTTTTAGGGGGTTTTGTTTTTGTTTTGGTTTGGGGTTTGGTTGTTTTTTTTTTGGGGGGGGGGGGCTTTTTTGTTGTTGTTGGCGGTTTTTTCAGTAGAGCTACAGTGACCTCCAGTGGCCAAAAGAAGTCTTTCACGCTTCTAGACTTCTTTTAGGAAAGGTAAAACTATCCCTGATTATTATCTATGTGTGACAGGTGGGTCTGGAAATGGAGACAGAAACTGGATCCCTGTACTTCTGGATCAAAGCTGAAGACTAACTATCATCTTTATCTCGAATTAAGTAACAGGAGAGAAGTTTAAAGTATTCATTATCTAGACATTTCTTTAGCTGGTATGCTTTCAATTAAACAGAGTTTATCTATCTAAAAATCCTTCTAGCAGCATCTCTGCATTTAGAGTTTAGTGGGATAAATTTCATGCCTCCTCATCAAACGTGAACCCAAGTAGTAAAAAACCCATCAAATATTGTAAAGTACGGAAAAGCAAATTCTAAGTTACAAGAAGGAACAAGGAACAGCTAAAGTGTGAGAAAAAAGTGCAGAAACACATATACTAAGCATTAAATACTTTCTAGCTCAACAATTTTATCTATTTCAGCTTCAGATGTGTGCAACATCTTTGTTCAGTCCCGTGCTGGACTGATGGACATTCATGGGAGAAGGGCTGTAATGGTGTAGCCCCTTATATAGCCCACAGTCTGTTAAATCCTAATCTGTCACTAGCCCCTGCCACAAAGTGCCACGTGTGTGCAGACAGACTGTCAAACCAGCACACTCAACCTCCTCAGACATGGCTTCAGGTGGGAGATACCAGCTTGCCCACCACCCGTTTTTGTAAGTGACATTCTTCATTATGGTTTCTAGGCTACCAAAATACTACCATGGTTTCCGAGGTTATATACTGATACAGTGAGTAGCCTGATTGTTGGTAGGCATAAATGAAAAAGTCTGGGTTTAAGATGAGATCAAATAATGGAAAAGCAGCTCTTCCTGGTCCTTTTTTAAGTGGTGCTATGGAATTTACTCAGGCAGTCACCATTAGTGGTAGCACAACCACTTTTCTGTTCTGCATACACAGGCTCCCACTCCCCTCCACACAACCACCTGCATTTTTTTCATGTCCCTCCATCTCAACACCAGATTTCCAGGAAAACCTTCTAGGCCTTGATAGGACAAGTTTTAAAGTACCTACAGAGGTTACATATTTAAAAGGCATAGGTATTTGTTCTTTTGGTGTCAAGAGCTTCCCTACAGGTTCATTCACTGTGCAGGTGACTCAGAGCAACACACCCCCCCAAGAGATGAGGGGGTTCTTGGTTGAAAAAAGACTGAAGGACAAGGAAACAGAGGTGTCATCAAAATGAGCCATCCCAATAATATCATATAACTCCAAGTAGCAGCCCATAATGCCCAAAAAGGAGGCAGTAAAGTCAGTTAAATAGTGACAGAGTCCACTTTGAATTATCATAGTACCTTGTTCCATCTTTGCCTCAAGATGCCAAGCCTTCTAGATCTCTCAGCTGTAGACAGATACAACCAGGGTCTTCCTGAACAGTCATGTTCTCCAGCTATTTAAAACCCACCTTTACATCCAATTATATTGAAATATTATCACAATCTTTCTGTCCATCATTCCACTCAGTTACCACTATGCTCTTGGCTTTGGGAAAATACACTGGCAACAGATATACCCATCACTCAATGTGTTGGTCTCCCATATGAACAGATCCTTGATCACTGGGAGGGAAGGCTCAGCCCATGGTGGTGCTGTGCATCTTTCTTGGCACAAAGTAGCCCTAAACATGCAAAAAGGTGGCGTGATTCCTGTTCTAACTCCTCAGAGCATCAGCACATTTGTGTGGGGATTGCATTTCACAGGAGAGAACAGGCTGTTAGCTTCTTGGAAAGATCTTTCTGGCTGAAGGAGGAGGCACCTGCCACTGTCAACCTGGATTGCAAGAAACAGCAGAAGGGTGGCATGAACTCCAAATGCTGAGACAAGGTCAAGTGAGACTTCTTGCATACCAACAGAGGTACTACCTCCTGGTGCAGTGAGCCTCCACAGGAAGAATGCCTGTAAAAAGAGACTGAAAAATAGGGTTTGGGTTTCAGGGAGAGGAGAGGAGAGGAGAGGAGA
>VZRO01003403.1:247758-289965 GCA_013397915.1 Daphoenositta chrysoptera | reverse complement strand
AGAGGAGAGGAGAGGAGAGGAGAGGAGACAGCTCTTGATATATTGAAGTGTTTGATATATTGAAGGTTTCTTAATTTGCATGCTTGTCTTTGACATTATCTCAGTGAAATATTAGGAGCTTGCCTGAAGCTGCAAGGATATATCCAGTCCCTTCAATATTATTTTTGAGGCTCCTTAAACAATTAGCAAAGAGGCAATGCCTCAAGAGGTCTGCTGAGGGTTCATATGCACTTGCCATCAGTGTCTCCATCTCTCCATTTATATTACACAGAATTTGAACACCGTGGTAATGATCTAGTTTGCTTAAATTATTTATCTCCTTCTCCCACTTAAAGAAAGAGCAGGTGTCTCCATCCAGACTGGGAAGTAGTGATGCAGAATTTTATGTATTTCTCTAGTGGTTATGGCACTTATTCGAGAACATGAAGACTGAAGTTCAAGGTTTTTTCTCATCATGGGGCAAGATGGGAACAATCTCTGCTTCGGTTCTGCGTCTGGATTGCTCTGCATCCAGAAAAGTAAGAGTTGTGTGACCAGACACCAGAGACCAAAAGCTAAGCTTAGTGCTGCATGACAAATGACAAAGTTCTTTCACGTGGGAAGACGCAGCAAGAGTCCCCAATAACCCTCTAAACTGCATATACATTTTATATCAAACTTCTGTGAGACAGAAAAAAATGGATGAGGCCACACAAATGAAAAGATATCCCAGATCTATTCTTTCCTCCTCTTTCCGTATTCTGACATCCTTTTTATTTCTGCAGGTATCACAACCTCTGGTAGTGCTGAGATTACAAGTGGGTATCCTTATGTACTAAATAAAAGGCATGTTCTTCTTCACAGGTTGTGTCAGACAATTTGTCTTTTAAAAGTTTTTCCTGCCTCTATTATTCAGTTACTTAAGGCTACTATATGGACTATCTGCTAGGAGGTTACTAAAAAATGGGCACTAGACTGCAAACAAGTATTGAATAAAGCTGAGCTATTTTACATAGGTCAGCAATAATTGCCATTTGATTTCTTATCTCTGCAACCTTCTGCAGAGCTTGTTTAATATTTTTTTTTCCCCATTGCATTTTCCTGATTAGAATTTGCTGGGACTCTACTGACAACGTTCGTTTGCAGTATAAAACAATGAGTTTACAGCACATATCAGTTTCAAAACCACACTTTGACTGAAGTTGTTTGTTTTTTGTGCTTCTAGGAAAACCAGACTTCAAAAGTTGAAAAGTCTGTGTCCACAGTTTCATCTGAGCCAAAGTCTTTCAGGCGTCTGTCTTGGAGCACTGGGTTCCACCCATTCCTGGAGACAGGGCACTAACAGAGGTCCCCAGAAGTTAGCTGTCACCACCCGGGTAAGTCTGGGAAAGTGTAAGGCTTGTCATTTTATTCAGATTAAAACACTCTCCAACAGCTTCCTTCTTTGATGAAGGAGTACAGCCCAGAAACAGGCAAACTGTGCTTATGGAGTGCACTTGAAAATATTTTAACAGTTAGCCCTGCTTGAGAAGGGAGGCTGGACGAGATGACCCACTGCAGTCCCTTCCAGTCATACCCATGCTGTGATTCTGTGATCCGTATCAGAAAGAAATGGGCAAGAAAGTGATTTTTTCTGCTTGTAGTCTCTGAACTTCTAATTCAGACTTACCATCTATCTCCATCTATGTCTTCCCATTTTAAAGCAAAGCCATACTATTTGATTCAATAAACTGGAATGAAGCCATGTGTCTTTCTTACAGTTTATGGCAGAACAGCAGCAGAATCACAGAATATTCTGAGTTGGAAGAGAACAAAAGGATCATCAATCCAACTCTCAAGTGAATGACCCATACAGGGATCAAACACACAACCTTGCATTGTTAGCAGCATGGTCTAAACACCTGAGCTAATCTTAGAGGGGCAGACTGGTCCAGAGTTTCACTCTTAGGTCACCACAACCATGTGTTTTGGTTGTTCACACCACTTGGAAAACATTGCTAAAAATTTTATTTTGAGAGAACAGCAGAAAAAATCATGAGAAGTCATGTGTTCTGAACAAAGATGGTTTCTACCACCAAGAAATCTGTACAGTTACCCAGACTGTTCATACACTGTTACCAGTTAATACAGTACTTATTGACTGTTGGCAGGAACGCAGCCAATATTTGATGACCCTTCTACTCTGCTGCCAAGGCTGAGCCCCTTGGAGTGCAACAGCCATTGCTGCACACAGGGGTGTAATAACCACAGACATCCCAAGAGCAACAACATTTGCTGTTGACATGAACTGCTTTCAAGCTTGAAAGAATTTGAGTAGGGTCAATAAATGGAAGACAGATGGCCTATAGCTAATTTGTAATAATAATCATCTGATAATATATAATCTGGATAATTCAATAAAGTAATAATCTCATACAAGAGGTAATAATCCTTAAAAATCAATTAATTTCTGTAGAAAGTTCATCTAATTATGGACCTTCTAGGACATAAGCATTCAGGATTTCACTGCATTTGGACTTTATGCCTGGATAGCCCCTAAGACTGCAGCATCTCTTTAGTAATCGTGATTTACTCGTCTTTTGATTTCCAATTACCATTCTTCCTCAGAGGTAGTCATAGTCACACTGGTGTATTTTAGAGCCTTGTATTTCAGATAAATGGCAAAACTGCTGTGCTGTGATCCCTCATGTTTTTAAGAAGGACTGGAAAAGAGGACAAAGACAGGAGTGGATCTGTACTTTGTGAGAAAAGATTCAAATAAACAGCACCCTGCTATAGATAAGACAATGGGTGAGCCAACAGTTTACGGGTAAGATCAGAGAGGAGACCAACACGGACAACTGCTATAGACCATCTGGTAGAGAGAAAAGGTGGTGAGCAAACCTACTTTAAACAGCCTGAGGAAGCATCAGTATCATGGCCCCTGGTTCTCACAAGGACTTTGATCATCCCTGATGTATGTTAGAAAAGTAACTTGCAACACTTCAAGGAACTCAAGGGTTTCTGGAGTCCTTTGAGGTGAAAAATCAATTTTTTGATGCAGATGCTGGACTGATCAGATAAGGAAAGTGCTCTGCTGGATATTCTACTCATAAATAAATGGTCTCATAATTAATGAGAGCCTGTGGCTGCATTGACTGCAGCAACCCTGAAATGGGGGTTGTAGGGTCTGAGAAAAGAGAAGAAGGCAAGTAGCAGAATAAAGACTTAGATTCATGATATTAAAGGAGATTCTAAAGAATTAGATTTCCAGAGAGAAGGCTTCAAGAAATGAGTAAATGAGATCTCATTGCAGACTACCCTGAAGAGCAAAGGTTAATCTTTAAGAGGTTAATCTTCAGGAGCAACTTTCTCGATGAAGTTTGGTCTATCTTATCATGTAGAAAGATAAGAAAACTCTGCAAAAAATAGCATGTATGAAAAGGAATATATTCTGACTGAGCGAAAATGGAAAAAAGAAGAAATACCCAAAAAGTGGAAACATGGATAGGCTAGTAAGGAGGAGTAAGAGCCATTGCTCAAACAGGCAGTGCAGGAGTTAGGAAAACTAAGGCTCAGCTGGATTAGAAGATATGGATGTGAAGGGTTTTACACATGAACAGGAAAAAGAAGACAACTGAAAATGTGACTTCACTTCTGAGTGGTGTAGGGTATGAAAAAGGACGTGAAAAAGGCTGAGCCAACCCATTCCTTGGTCTTTACTGGCAAGGCCAGCTCTCAGGATTTCTGTATATCCCTGTTTAATGACAGAGTTTGGTGAAAGCAGTAGGAGTAGCGGCAACCAAGCTGGGATCCACTTAAGCCCACTGGGCACACAGAAATCCATGGGGCAAGGCAGTGTCCTGAGGATGCCAAGGAAGCTGGCTGATGTCACTGTAAGACTGCTATCAACTCGAAAAGGTCAGAGACAGCTCCCAGTCACTGAGAAAAAAAAAGCAAATATTAGTCCATATTCAGAAAGAAGAAGAGGGAGTCTCAAGAGGACCACAGTGCAGTCTGCTTCATCCCATCTCCAGGAAGGCTATGCAAGAAACCATCCTGGAAGACACTTCCAAGCACATATGTTTGCAAACAACCCATACCAATTTGCTAAGGACCTGAACAAACTAATTGCTTTCTATGAATGTTCCTGTGGATTAGCAGAGCACAGTGCTTTTTCTTCCATCACTTCATCACACTTTTCTCCTATAGAGGCTTTGTAGCTCAGTTGTAGAGACGTGGATGGATGAGTGGTTAAAAAACTGAATGTGCCTTTACACTCAAAGCTGGTGAACAAAAAAAAAAGCCTAAGCAAGCAAACTGTAGGAGTGATGCAGGTGAGGTCACAGCGGGGACTGATGTCATTAGTTTCCATCAGCAACATGGACAATGGACTATACAAACTGAAATTAAATGCTACCAAGACACCAAACAGGGGAAGAGCAGAGCTGCTGCACAGAGGGGCCTTGGCAGACTGAAGAAATAGGCTGATAAAACCCACATAAGGTCCAACAGAGTAACAGGAGGCAAAAGCACAGACTTTGACTCATGCCAACGTGAGCTGACAACCTAAAGAGTGTATCTGCAGAAGAGGAGCTGGACATCCTCATGGAAACGGAACAAAGACAGTGCTGTAGCCTTGCAGTTGATGCAAGTTAACTGCACTGGCAAGAGTGTAGCCAGCAGATCATTCAAACTGATTATTACCCTTCTACGTGGCATAATGATGCCCCCTTTGCAGCACTGTGTCAGCTTGTGCAGCCACTAGTAACAGAAATCTTAAAAAATTAAAGAGAATTCAGAGGAGAAGGACTAAAAGGGTTAAGGGGCAGGAGGAAGCAGAGGCTGAGAGTACTAGGTTTCTTCAGCTTGAATGGTGGATCTCATAGCTGTCTTCTGCTACATAACAAGAGAGCTGTAGAGAAGATGAAGTCACAGCTGCACTGCAGAATGACAACAGACGGATGCCCAGCTGCAGCAAGGTAAATTCCAGTTGCATATGTAAGGTGTGGGTGGGGGAAAAGAAATTGACAGGCTGCTCAAGTATATTGTGGAATCTTCTTTCTTCAAGATTTTCATGTACCATTGGAGAAACTGAGCAACCTGTTCAGACTTTGAATATGGACCAGATGTGAGCAGGAGGTAGGACTAGGTGGCCTTCAGAGGTGCCGTCCAGCCTGAATGATTCCGAAATTCCAGACTACCCAACACAGCCTGAGTATTGTATGTTTGGATGGCTTAACCATGCAAAAGGAAAAATTGTTATTTTATTCTGGCCTGTTGCTGAGTGCTAATACTTTTAGGGTGTTTATAATTTATCTAGAGTGGCACTATTTATTTTTATGCAATAATAAAATTAATTTACTTTTTTTCTTAATGTAAGCAAATTCAAACAAGGTGAAGCACAGGAAATTTTATTTTTACTGTGAAAGAACTTTGGTACTGGACTTTCCCCTGTGAGTGAGGTTAAAATCCCTTGACATTTAGCTCAGTTTCCTCTTTGCTTTACACCTGTGTAACAACATTTCCCTGAAGTCACAGACCTATTATAAGAATGAACATGTCAATTTCTTAATCACACCCATGGAGCAATGACATCGTGACAGCTTCTTTCTTTCTTTGCCACTGAACTTATCTTGAGATCATCTCAAGGTTACCAGTGCAGTAACAGTGGCTGAATAGGGAAAAGTCCTGCACCATTCAGGTCTCCAGAGTTCAAAGGGTGTTAGCTGAATTGGTGACTTCTAAATTCATTTAGGTTTCAAGGTCCTGGGTTGTTTCTTTGGGTGACTGGGTCACCTGTGCTGACATACAATGTGACTGACATTAAAGATCCATTCAGGAGGACACACATGGTATTCTTTGGTCTTTTTTGGCTCACCTAGCACTGACTAGTGCTTGTATAATGGCCAATATAAGTTGTTCATCCTTCAACTGTAATTTGGGCCAGGGGTAGTTATTTGGGTATTTTTGCCAGTTGTGTTTCTTAGGCTGGGGCTCCATTACTGCTTCTAAATAAAAATTAGGTTTGCACAGGAAATCTATACTGTCATTTGAATTTTTTTTTTCCTAAATTTTCAGCAGCTACAGCTTTTTCTTACAGTTGTTATAAGAGGTAAAAGCCCATGTGGGTGGGTGTAATAATGCAAATAAAACCAAATCACTCAGAGCTGCAACTCAGCAAGAGAGAGACAAAACCACAATATGACCATAAGGAAACTCTACAATGATGAAAGTGTTTGTTTCTTTAATTCTGAGAGACAAAAGGCAATGATTTGTAAAAAACCTTGATGCAATTATAAAACAAGCAGCCAAGTAAATCACTGTAATAATTCTACATACATTTTATACAAAAAGAACCCTTCCTGAAAATATTAGCATTTGAAAAACATATTGTTTGTGGAAAAATTAGCAAATACCATCAAGTTACTAAAATATACTGCTGCTCTTAGGTTGAAATACATAAAACCCAAGGAATGGGTTGAACCTATACCATACACCCCAGTTTACCTCTTAAATTAGTTTGATTACCATAACACCCTATAACAGACTGTAAAACCTACCAGCATAGGCAGATTCTCTGGCATTCTTTAGAAGTGGAGCTTTAATTGACCTTCTTGGCCCCTGCCTTTCAGAAACTACAGATACAAATGCCATGTGTATTAGCAATATAATGCTCTGAATGACAATTTGATCCTTTATCTGAGATATCAGAACAAAGAATAAGTGGTTATTAAAATTATGACTGACTTCAGGGGTCAGTAATACTTGACATTCATGTGAGACTTATTCTCAAAGAGCATTAGTAAACTCTATAGGCAAATGCTACATACAAGCTCACCCTCCACTGGTCATGGCTAATAACCTGCCCATCACACCAGAGGACAAAAGGTGGCTGTACAATAGAGCTGCCAGTGACTAGAGATTTCCCAGGAAGCTTCACACAGCAGTGCTAGGCAGACTTGTGAGAAAGAGAACTGATGTTACATTCCAGTACATATTAACAAGCTGTTGGGCCTGAAGTGATGAATCCTGACTCCATTTGACAAACACATCTCCTGTTGACTTCAGCAGAAGCTCAGCAGGGGTCAGTCTGTGGCCCAAACAGGAGGGCTAGTCAGAAGGACAGCTATTTAAAAGTGATCACACTTAACCACTTTGCTGTAGTCTTCCTCTTTCGCCTTCATCATTTTGGAGTTCACAAGATCATTTCACTAATTATAGTGCCAATCCATTAATCCATGAAACATTTGTAGACTGAGATGCCCTTTTGGATGCAAGGATTATGGTCACAACCGCAGTAGATTTGATGATTGCAAGCAAGTTAAGAAGCAAGCAGGGAGAAGAAATCAAGCAATGGCAGAGATCCCTGTTTATTTATTCACTTACTCTAAACTATTTCTATTACACAATATGGAAAAAAAAATTCCAAATATTTCCATTCTGCAGTCATGTTTTTCTACAGCTGTAATTATCTAAGGGCATATACCTAAAAACATCTGTAAGAACAGGTAATACTTCCTGTCAGCTGGTATAAAGTCTAATTTTCTAGCTATACTGATAGATCCAATAAAGGATGTTACCTCTATCTACAAACTTTGTCACAGGAAATTTACCGATGAGGATTAGATTTTTCTCTAACAACCTCCAAGCCAAAATCTCACATGTGGTCTCTCAGCAGGAGAGGTGGAATGACGCAGTGCGGGTGCAGTGGTGGAAGGGATGCCACATCCTCCCCGAAAGCGTCTCATGTCCGATAAAGCCACCCAAGGTGGTGCCACGCAGACACACTCACTGACACCCAACTCACCAGTGCTGGTGGAAGCACACACAAAACACTCACACCAAAAGCCTGGACAGCTTTGCTGTGTCGCTGGAGATAAAGAGGCAGGAGGGGTTCTTCGTTCGGAGTTCTGTGTGGTTTATTAGATCCACACATGAAGGGGTCCAAAGGCAAGAAAACCAAAGATATTGAGGGGTCCAGGATTTTATACAGAGGTAGTACAAGGAGAGGGAACTATGTGGGCAACCAATGATCTGAGGGTCAGGGGGCAGAGAGAATATGGGGTGACACAACATGGTCCAGCGAGAAAGGAGAGGGGCAGGGAAGAGGAACTGGGAACCAATGGGGTGTCAAGTACAAAGGAACTTTCCAGAATTAGGGACTTACAAGGAATAAAAGGGGTGGAGGGCCAATGGGCCAATTAACAACCAGGGATCTACATAACTTTAACATAACAGGCAAGGTACTGTGGGAACTCGCCACAACTGTACAGGCAGCTTTAAATTTCAGTGCTGTTCCACCAAGAAAATTGTATCATATTGGGCCTTGGTGTCTCTCTGATTGGTCCCACTGCAGACTCAACCACCACAACAGTAGAAAATAGACTTTATTCCCTTTCTTTTCATTTTGCTGCTGGGCTAAGACATGCTACTGATTGCTTTAGTTTTATCCCAGGGTCACCCTTCATGTTTCACCAAGGATGCCTCCATTACAATCAGTAGCAAGAAAGATGGTCTGCCCCTGTGCTGTGGTTCCTAACTATGTATGAAGTCAGTCTCACTGTATTCTCTTTTTCTTCCTCTATCTTACCTTAGCCCTATAGCTACCTTTTCTCTGCAACCCTCCCTCCAACAACAGATCCCTCCTTCCACATCCTCATCTGTTTTCCTTTTAGACACAGGATACCCAGTTCCCACCAGAAAAGTCTGGCAGTTCAGCCTCTCCTCTCTGCAACACTTCATCTCTAACACTGGGCACCAATGCTCAGCTAAGACAAAAAGTACATTCCACATCACATTCCCCACAGTTCTGCCCCACAGTTGTGCCAGAGAAAATAAGTAACATGCATCTGCCACAATCAGAGGTAAAAACAATATTATGTTCAGGAAATCAACAATAAAAAATAAAAAATTCCTTGAGAAAATATATAAATAGGAGCTAAAAAGATATATACTGACAGTCTCAGAGCATATTACTTGGGCAGTTGCCTGCTACAGTAGAGGTGGTAAAGCTCTCTTCTCTAGCCTGAAAGAGACTTGAAGGCCTCAAAATCGACTACAAACAGAATCAGAAAATAAGGTGCATGGAAAAAATGATTTTATTAATCTTCCCCAAAGAAAACTCTTGGATAGGCCACTGAAAACAGGAGCATGCAGTACTGCGTGGCCAGGAGGAAAGTATTTTGTTTGCCCACACTAAAAAAACCAAACAAATATCTAAGCCTATCTATGCCTCAGCCACACCATGACAGGCTGGTTTAGGTTTCTGCCTCCAACCACCAGCAGCCAGCAGCACAAAGCTCCTCTCTGGATGGCCACTGTCCTTTTTCCATTGTTGTTCCCTCAGGGTCAGATTACCGTCTATTTTTGGAGGAGCAGACCTTCAGACCAAGAATTTAAAGTCTTTGCAAAGGGCAGCTGCTGATAAGCTGTACGCTTCTAATACAAGGCCTTTGTTCAAGCAACAAAACAATTAACTCCCTCTTGCCTCATGTGTGTAGCTGTCTGTTGAAGAATCCCTGAATTTAAATAAAAAATGGAAGCATAATCATTAAATTAAGAGTAACTAATATATTCTATCCTTTTACTATAAGTGTGTTTCCCAGGTGGTGAGGTTTTTCAGCTAATTTAATGTCCTATTAAGGGTATTCAAAGGAAGGATTAACATGATAGTGAGAATGGGGAAATATCAGATTTAACACCAAAACTTTTAAATACAAAGATTTATAGCTTAAGTCTTAAATAATTGTTTGAACTTATAAGAGACTGTTCAAAGCTGCAATTGAAAACTTTTGGAAATATTCATCATATGACCCATAACAATAATGGTAGGACTTGTGAAAGTTATTAGAGTTGTCAGCTTAGCACATAAAAGTCAAGAAAATGTCACAGATTTATCTCTTCTGTGTATAACACTATTGGCAAATTGAATTTAGGAATTTATAGGAATGCACTAGGAATCTGATGATTTGTTTTACCTATCTCTAGAAATGTCATTCGTGTAGGTGCCAGCAGCTACTAAAATGGAAATTATTAAACAGAAAACAAGCTGCAGGACAGCTGAAACTGTCACCTCCCTGTATCTCTCTTTCAGACCATCTGTTTGGAAGGTCTGGCTTTCATCCTGCCTTTCCTCATTGCTTTATACAAGGCTATGTTCAAACTGGGAAAATTAGAAATCATCTCTAAGTCAAACAGTGTCTGAAATCTGTCCACAAACTGGTTCTCTTTCTCCAGCCTAAATTTCATGGCCCACAGAATAACTGTATCATTCTTGCACAGGTGATCAAAAGTTAGGAGGAGTTCATCCAGGAATGGGTGGTGGTAAACTACATCAGCAGCCATAATGTAGTCAAAGTCACAGGAAGACCTAGGAAAGTTCTTTTCCAGATCAATTCCCCAAGACAATTCCTTAACACAAGGCTGGTGCTTGCATTTCTGCTTTGTATTTTGGAGAACGTTATGCTGAAGGTTTCCCAGTAGTTCTGGCAAATCTGTGGCAGTCACAAAGGCACCTGTGACACAGAGAAAACAAACATAATATTTGAATATACATCAAGACTTGAGTAAAAGCCCATTCACAAAAGCCACCACACAAGGAACTGGTTTTATCAGGTAACTCTCACTGAGGGCAATACAGAAATGTAGATGCTCCCAATAACTCTTACACATTGTGCTTAAAATAAATATTTGCTTCCTAGTAGTTCTACTCTACAGCTTGTCATCTAAATGCAGTTGGTGGGGAGAAAGGAGGTAGTTACTGTATCTTGATATCACATTGGTTAAAAGTACAGTGGCTGACTAGGGGCTGGAGAATACCAATTACTGAATCCAAGAAGTCAGCATGAGATTTAAGCGTTGCCTCTGGTTCTTTCCTTCTCACGCTTTCTTAGACTACAGAAAGCTGAAGTTCTGTTAAAATGCAGGACCCACTGACATGGATTACTCTTGAAAACGAATAGGGTGCCATGAGAGCAAACACAACAGTGTCTGTAGCAGAAAAACCAAGTTGCTGAAGGAAAATACTGAAACACAAATGGATAGAAAGTGACCTGGCATCCAAGAGCTGTTTGATCAAAGGAAGGGCATGCACTGGTCATACCTCCATCTGGCTCAATCTGTTTGCCACTGACATCCTGTGAAGCCACTAATTTCTTACTTTGATCCCCAGTTTAACATAGTTAATGACAACATATCTACTGGGACCTCCTTTATTGCATCAATACACTCCCAGAAAAAAACCCAACAAAGCATGTTCCCAAACAAGCCTTTTAGAATTTACTGTTTCTTGCTCTTGGAAGCTTTCAAACAACAGTCTCTTAAAAAACCAAGCCATGTCCTCTATCTTCCACTATTCATCCGAGAGATGTTTCCAAGAGCATAAGAGAACTATCACATACTCACCCAGCAAACTGGCTACTATGGAGACCAAGCCAGTTCCAGCTCCAATTTCAATCACATTTTTGTCAACCAAATTGTATTGTTTAGAATTAGTTTCCAAAAAATAACACAGAACAAGAGCCTGTAGGGGAGAAAACCCATTAACACAGTGAAGAAATTAATGAAATAAATCCCTTTACTAAACATGAATTGTCATTTAAAAGCATGCAAAAAAATTGTTGTCTGTTCAAATGAGCAGTATTCAGTCAAGCACTATCCCTAAAGGATCACAGCTCACTGTGATCTTTGGGCTCTATAGGTCACAAAACGAATGCTACAACATGTCTCCATATAGGTCTGTGAATTACAGCCAGAAGGAACAACTGCAATTAGATAATCTGTCACAGCACATAACATGAGCTGTAAAATTCCAGTCACCAATTCCTGCTTATAACTGGACTTACTTCTGGTTGAGATAAAAGGTGTCCTTAACAAAAACATCTCGATCTAAGGACTGCTTGGGAGAGAAAATCCACAACAACCCCTGTTAACTTCTTCCAATAGTCAGTTATTTCTGACAATAATTAATTGTTAGGGTTCAAAAGGGACAAATAGATTCACCCCCTTTTCTTCTGGTTCAGTTTGTTTGCAGTTTCTATTTGCTTACTTTGTTAAGCTTAGCAAACTTTCATAATAAATATAGCCACAAAGAGCATCTACGACAGACTCCTTACACGTGTTTGTATAAACTGTGATTAAGAATCTTCTTCAGCTTTTCTTCTCTGTCTTACACTGACCAGTGAGTTTTAGTTTACTATTGAAATAGAAATTGCAAATTTTCTTTCTCTGATCAAGGTGGTTTCTAGATTTTCTTCCATATTTATCCCAGACTTTGACAATTATATAGTCTCCACTGAAAAATGTGATGGTTGCCACATCCTCTCAGAATACAGATGGCCATTTGGAAAGGCAATTATTAGTGGCTTGCTCTGGCACGGCAAAATTAGTTTTGTTTTTAATTAATTAGGAATGAAAGGAAAGGAACAGAAGGACTCCTGATCCAGTGTTAGCATGCTAGAAATTCAAACAAAGGTTTTGTTTCCTACCTCTTAATTCAGAGCATAGAAGAGAAGGTAATGCGAACTTACATATATCACTTAATCAACAGCACTTTGATATAGAAATCAGTCTGTGAGAACCAGGAATAATTAAAGTCAGGTTCCTAAAGATTTGGTCTGATATTTGACATTACATTGACATTATATTTGACCTTATATTAGGATTTCCTCCTAGTTACATTATTCCTATAACTCCTTCCCTCAGGGTTTTGCCATATTCTGTTGTAGAAAATGGCTGGCATAATCAAAGTTTCAGAGGGTTAAATCAGGGAAACTTTGAAATCTGCCTTTCTTTCCATGAAACATGCAGAAACTTTACTTTCCCTAAAGTTTCTGCAGTCTTGACAAATTTGGCTGACATTTTTCAGAAGATTTCAAGTACAGCTAGATGGAAGTGGAAGGGAGAACATTAAGAGACGGAGACCTCTGTCTTCCTTCCACAACAAAACCAGGTAAGCCCTTCCAGATGACAAAAAAATATGATGAAGCCCATGATTTTGTGAGAATAATTGGTGGTCAGACAAACTTTCCATGAAGACATGCACTGAGGTCACTAAAACATATAGCACAGATGACTGGTCCAGGTCTCCTAAAACCAGGAATATCATTTGGACTTCAAAACAGAAGAGTAGGACAAGTACCCTCAGCTGAACTGTGGTCATTCTTCTAAAAAATAGTATGATCCTAGGAGGCTGATGCAGTTGGGAAAGAAATGGAGCATCCTGGGTCTCTCCTATAGGGACACAAATTTCAACAGGCATCGTGGCACCTCCCTGGAGATTTCTTTCAGTCTTAATTATTTCAAAACAGTAAGTTTTCTGCATTGTACAGATTCAAAACTTGAAGAAGGTTCCTTTTACGGTGACTGTGTTGATAGTTCTTATATCAAGTGCCAAGGACAGTGGTTCTCTCCAACTAGATTTCTGGCTGTTTAAGAAACTGAAAGCTCCAGCTGAACATTTTCCCATGCCTATGTATTAACAAGGTAATTTTTTTTCTTACATGAGTAGGTTGAGTAGCTTCTATGAGTGCTAACACCTTGTGAGCTCGTATCACAGTTGTTTCCGCAACCTGGATCAGCCTGCTACACAGCCATCTGTATTTATAAAATGTACAGAAATGCAATCATCATAAAACTGCCATATTTCTTTCAAAATATGCTTGTAATTGGCTAATAGGATTTAAAGCTATTGGCAAGCGAGGAGAGGACACAAGATCATACACCTTGTGTTACTGGGGCATGAACAAGTAATACCGTGTAAGATTTGAGAAACATGAATCCACACAAAACCAGGTAAAATTCAGGTTTGGGATTTGCAGAACAGAGACAGAGAAGCACAGCATTATTTCCTTGGGTTTACAACATATAACAAAATATGTTTACCATACAAAACAAATTTAAAAGTGCTAGAAGGTTCCAGATACAAAAAATAATGATATTACAAAAATATTGTACCGATGGCCAGACGACTGCCCCATAACAATCAGTGGCTTCTGTAATTCTTATCTCATGGCCAGCAAAGTGAAAGCCTTCCCAGGTCTTGTGAGTTATAAGATCAGGAAAAAAACGCCTCCCCATGATTTCTGCAACTATCTGTTCATCTTCTTTTTCCCCTGGAAGCAAAAGTATAAAAGGTCAAACAGGTTGAGTGAACTGATTATGAAAGTACTAATTCATATTGGAAAGCTGATTGGGAAGCAAGAATATAAATTACATCTGTGAATAAAAATAGATTTCACCATTAATGGTTAGCATGGTACACAGCAATTCTCCTGAATTCTAATTGAAATTTTCAGTGTGTGACCAAATAATTTCTTTCCTGTTTTGCTGAAGCAGCCAAGTTCATAAAAAGTAAAGAAGGGGAATGTTAGCATACATTGCTTTCCATTTCAGCAACCCAAAGGACATTTTTAAACCTCTTTTTCCCTTCAAGAACAGCTGCCCTAGTATAGACACTCATAGTATGCACACAGATTTTTCATTATTCCCCATATCCTTTTACTGTTCACTTTCCCCGTATTATGGTTCTTTTTGACAGTAAACAAAAGGAGCCAGAGTATCATTTATAAGTCTGTCACAAAACTTGAGAAACAGATCCTAGCAACACAAATTATGATAGACAGGAGTGAAAGCACTCGTGTTGTCAGGAAAGCTTATCCACCCACCCCAACAGAGCCCTGTCAGAGGGATTCTTTCCAGTTGGCTTGATATCCTGAATGCCATCCCTGTTGCTAAGCGAAGAATATTTATGATAGCTAACATAATCCTGGATAACTCTTCTAACAGGAGAGGATTCATTCCTTTTTTAGCTGAATATCAAGCTAGTTTCAGTTTTGCCATCATAGCACAAAATTGCACCACAATGTTAGGAAAAAAATATGTAAGTGAAGTTGTCTAGAGCATTTTCTGAGGAAAGTCTAGATTCATTCCAAGTCTTCACAGGAATTTTGTTTTCATTGCCAACTGTGATCTGTTGGCAAACCAGCAAAAGCAAAACATGTTTACAAGCTACACCTTCTAGAAAGCATGCTAGAGATTTAGATAACTGGGTTGCCACCTTGTCCAAAGCAGAGTTTCTGTATCAAGCCTGAAGCTCCCATTAAAATCACAGATATTAATCTGGGATCTGCATGGAAATTGCAAGCCAAACGGCTGTTGAAAATGAAACCATTTTTGCTTTCGTCAACATAAAACACATTGGTCTACTGAAGATTCTTCACGTTTTCTTCCCCCTCAAATCATTGTAGTCACAGGAAACAGAAACCCCAAGTGTTGTCATTTACTTTGCAATAAGCTTCAGTATTTTTATTGTGATAACTTATGGACAAAGTCTCTC
The DNA here is from genome assembly GCA_013397915.1 of Daphoenositta chrysoptera. Classification (NCBI taxonomy): domain Eukaryota; kingdom Metazoa; phylum Chordata; class Aves; order Passeriformes; genus Daphoenositta; species Daphoenositta chrysoptera. The sequence continues at coordinate 274,670 of VZRO01003403.1, read as the reverse complement.
TCCCTTCCTCGTCATACAAGGCCCAAGGAACAATAGCAGGGGTGAACAACGAAAAAGATGATACCAAACAAAAAGACATCAGGAAGCTGCTCAGGCTCATTAGCCAGTGATTTAAGCTTGTAACTCAACTTTCAGCATCAGAGGAAACTGGAGAATAGCAGCGAACAAGAAAGAAAAACCAAAAATTTTGGATCTTGGTATGTTGACACTAAGACACAAAAACCCAACAAAAACTGACTAACCAACCACAGGACTTGTAGAAGTTATTGCGAGCGGGGGAGGAGAACCCTAATCATGGGATACAGCAAAATTAAAAATAATGCCATGCATATACTACTGGAAAAAATACAGTTTTTATAAATTTTATAAAGACAGTTAAAATAAAATGCTCAACAATGAAACAATGATATTTTAAGATGCTAGGAATCAAGCAGTATTTGTTAGCCTCTTCAAGCCTCTAATGTTAAGTTGTGAGAAAACACATGCATCACTGTGTCTGTAGTCAGGGAGCTCTTGACAAATATGAGTTAAGTGCCAGAGAAATGCTGCTTCAGGGCAAAATTAATCTTTCTTTTATTAAAGAAATAATAAAAAGCTGTCTTATTACACATATCATAAGTGTATTTAATAGATCATCCTGTTTCCAAGCATACCAGATATAGCCTGCATTTAATCTTCTCTGATTGCTTAGAGCAGTCTGATCTTGTTCTGTGATCATTACTAGCTGTGAAAGTAAAAGCTATTCTTTCTATTACCTTTCAATTACAACCATTTTTCTTGATTCTTCCTCCCTTGACATCTGTTTTCGATCCAATTTTGTTGAGAACCTGGTAACTTATTAAGTCTTAACTTATAAAACTCCTGCCAGAAGATCTATAAAACTTTTGCAGTATTACAGCTGCCCCTCTAGCACTCAATAAACATTTCCCACCTATTCCCTACAGGATTAAAAAACTTTTTACTTCAGGTTTTCATAGCACCTACACTAACAGAGTTTGTAGGCCACTACTCTCTTCCTGAGCTAAACTGTCTGTACCCCTGAAAGAATCTGCAGATCAATAACACCACTTGAATTTTTGCCCATCTTATCTTTTTGGTAATATTCCAGATGGCTTATCTGGAGAAGCTTACACTTTTTTTTTTTTTTTTTAATTTCCTTTTAAGAAGACACTACTATTGTGAAGAATCAAAAAGAATATCTGTTTCATCAGAGTTATCATATGTTAGACAAGGCCCAAAGGAGAAACTTCTTAAGAACCAGGATGATAATGATCCTGGCAGAGTGCTGACAAAATAAGGAGTGCAGACTTTTAGTCAGATTCACTTATTTCATACAAGTTTCCCTTTGCACAGGAAAAAGCACTCTACTGTTTGCTGCTTGTTATCTTTCAGAACAACTTCTTTTGGGAGTGCACAAAAGGAACAAAATTAATTTTACTGTAACTGCCCTCAAAGCAGTGAGAATAGAAAAATAAAGAACTAGTGGGAAATCTTTCAAGTGACACAAAAACTAGTGTAAGAGTAACTAAAATCCAAGTGAGATGAACTCCTTTAATATCTGAAAACATCAAGAAAATTCTCCTGGTACTTTATTAAACCAGTTCCTTGATAACAGATGTGAAAGGCTGAAAGGGGCTTATTCTCCTGGAAGTATTTATCTCTATGTTAGTCCATATTCTTTTGTTCAGAAAAAACATCCTGAAATTATGAGGCAATGAATGGATTCTAATGACATTTTAAGACAAAAAGATATGACTCATGAGTAGAATAGGGGCTGATAACAGAAGAGGAGGCTTGACTGACCTGGGTCTCAATTCTTGTAAGAATGGAAGTGTATAATGGGCATTTCCAGCAGTACTACTGGAGCACAGATACTGAACTATCAGAACTCAAAAATCTGACAGGACTGGCTCCTCCCTTCTTTGCAAAGCCAGAAGACAAAAACACAGGTTGTGTTTGACAAGATAGCTTTGCTCTCACTCCTTTTCTGTGATGTGGAGAAGCGTGGAAGTGGTATACACACAGAATTATTTTCTTCAGCCTATTCATCTATTTGCATGAGCAAACACAGAAACCACTGGAGTTTCTAGAACATTATTTACAGTAAGATGAGTCAGTTTGATCCTGTCCAGGTAACATATAGAAACTGAGATAATTTTTCTTAGTGAAACAGATAGACGTCCTTTGTCTTGAACTTGTGTACACAAAGTTACCATCTACAGATGCCCCAAATTCTTCAAGAATTCTTCAAGAAGTTTCTTAAGGCTTTTTGCCTAATAGGTTAATTACTTACAGTGTTCTTTGGAATATTTTAGAGAAAGCTTGTTTATTATAGAAGTCTAACATCTTTGGAGCATATTCCATGAGCTCCCTTGATTTTACATTAATATCAGGGCTGAGGGAAAAAACTCAGGTGCTGCTGACACATCTTGCACTGCATCACCCACATCACATGAATGTAAACATCATTCTCAAAGGCAAAGCAACTGAAATGCAAAGTTTTCCAAAGAGACATAATAATCATGTGGAAGACTGGAGTTGTGAATTCAGTGGCAGGTTAGTTACAGAAGCCTGTGTCAAGCTGCAAAATCTTGTGTAGGGAACCAGAGGATTTTGCCGACACATTCACAAGTCATGTTAAACAAATGTTAAAATATTATATGTTAGAACAAAACTTAAAGAAAGAAAACTATGTGACTTTTGCTGAGAGAAAGCTGAAAAAGTCCTTCAAGTAGGGAAGGGAAGGTTAGAAGTAAAATAATAGGAAATAGACCAGGTCAGAATGGAACAAGTTGCAAACTGCAGCATCTTTTTCTGTAACAATGAAGGCAATCTTTATCTGCACACTTTTTGCTTAGTGAGTAGAAATATTACCTGCTTAGAAATGAGCTACATGAACAGCTATTTACACCACTTGTCACATAAAATCATGCCTAGAAGTATACAGCTGCATCAGAAATGGTAAATTTAAAATTCAGTTGGGTATCTTCCATGAGTAAAAAGCATATGTTAAATCTCTCACTGCGTCACTAGTGATGCTGAGTACAATATTGTATTCTCCACTGAATGAAAAAGCAGCAGAAACAGGCATTGTAAAACAGCATTTAGAATGCAGAAAAAGCAGCAAAGGGGTTAAATCAAAATTATATTTAAAAAAATGTTACCACTATCTAGATACCGGAATTAAAATGTAGCTAAAAAAGCAAAAGGACCCTTCAACATGAAAGCTGTGATATATTAACAGTCAACATCTCCATTTTCAGATTCATTCACAATTAACACATAGAGTAACAAAACATACTCCAAGTAGTTTGATAGTAGATTAGGAGAAATATTCATTCGGAAACAATAGTTTCACCGATTGATTCATGGGAACAGCCTATAGGGAAGAAAAAAAACCATATTTGTCTCTTTTGAGTGTTGGCCTGACTCTACTTAATCTCTTGAGGTCAAATGGTGTCACAGCCCAATGTCATAAGGAAATAAGATCCAGTCATCTTCTCCTTCTCTCCTGCTTTGATGGATTTTCTCCAACTGGCAAAAGGAATGAAATCCAAGACTTCAGCATGAACTTGACCTGACAAAGTTCAGCCCTACAGAAACATATTCTCCCTTCTTCAGAAGCAGTATACTCTCACCTGTAGAGTTTAGATTTTAAATTTACCATTCAGACTTGTCCTTACAAATACTTCAATACCATGCATCCATAGCTATGAAGATGGTTCCTCTATGACTTCTCAGCAATTGCCTCCTCACAGGAAGACTACTTATGCTGATATTACTGATTGAGTAATGAAAGAGAGTTTCCAAGAGATACCAAGAATTCATAATATCCAGGACTCTTCAGATCACCCCCCACTCCGGACACATGGGAGTGGAGTCATCCAAACTAAATATTTAAGATGTCTTTTATTTATATCATGTAGACATAATATATATAATACATATTGCTTGTGTTACAAATATATATAATAGCTATCTATATATCCCAAAGTCAAGAGGATACCTGCAAAAAGATCAGTAAGGGAACAAACCTGCAACTAGTTCTGTGACTGTAAGAGGTGATGGGAGAAGCATTACATTACTCCACTGATAGAAATCATCCAATGATATCCCAATAAATCCATATTGGCTCAGACCAAGTTTATCCTAAAAGTACGTAAAGGTCAAAATAAGAAGAGACTCTGGAGTCTCAGAATTTTTACTGAGATACTGACATGTCAGGATCAGAGCCCTAGTCCTGCAACCATTACAGATGGCTCCATGGAAACATATACAATCCTGACGCACAAAGTAGTGCCTAAATTTCAAGCAGTATCACTTTAGTATCTTTATTTCATTCCACTTATTTCTATTTGATTCCATTTCAGCCTAAGGGCCCTTAAAGGAAGGGCTTAGAGGGAAAGGGAATTATGCCCTTGACTTCACAGAAGTCAGATGTAACCTACACCTTTCTAAGAATATAAAGCAAAGTACCATTCCAGTATGTCTAAACTGCCCAGTTCATTTTTCCTTCCTTCATCCCTACCTACAAAAAGGGATATCATCATATAAGTGTAGTCATTCCAGTACATTCATTAAAAGCTCATCCTGCTGAAGTGATGGCGCTGAAGGGGTGTATTATATTGATTAGCCTGAGATACCACATCAGGGTAATAAAGTGCTTGAAACTTTATACTTTGAAATGCAGAAATACAAAACTGCCACCCACAGGCAGCCTCTTCTCAGCCAAAAGACAAGATGCATTCAGCCCAGAGCACGAGGACACAAGAACAGGAAAAGGGTTTGCTTTTGCTCACAGTATCCAATCTATGTATTTACCCAGGCTTGAGAGGTGCGTTTTCAATTTCAAATTTACACCACTGATACCCCAGCCCTATCCAAGTCACAGGTCATCTAAAAACCATTAAATGGCTGAAAATAGAATTGCTGTGATCATTTTATCTCATGAACGCATAATGAATTCAAGTTTGCCAAGTACTTCCCTTGTTACTTCATCATGTTTGTCTGTCATTGAAAACATCTCCAAGTCTAGGCTCAGAAGCTATTTAATCTCTAAAAATAACTAAATTATTTCCCTTTGACTACAAAGCAGCCTGTGTTCTTAAATTAGATGGTCTAATATACATTATAAAAGGCAGCTAATTTCCTGACAGATAGGAAGAGACTCAAGAAAATGCTGTCAGTTTTCACCTACCAATAATTCTGGATTTCTAAAATATTCCTTTGCATAAAGGACCTGAAAGTAACCTAACAACACCAACCCATGTAATCATACCACTTTTCTCACGTGGCATTTGAGATATATTATTTATTGTCGAAATGCACTACTGGAAAGGCTAAAGAAGTGCAAATGGGGAGGATGGACACATGGCTGAGAGGGAATAATAAGTTACAGACTTCCTTACAAAGTTAATGTATGCTTTGATTATTTGAGTATTGCCTCCAACTTCTGTTCTATCCATACACAGGAAGTTTTCACCTAAGTTTAGCAATGTCTTAAGCAAAAGTCTGTCTACTTACTGAGGGGAGAGAAAGAGAACAGAGAAGTGTTAAATTAATAAGGTGGGCCATCAGGAAACCAGGATTGCAAGAAACATGCTGGAAGGATAACAAGCAAGGAAAAATCCAACTACAAATTGCGCACTGAGTTGTGAAGAGGCAGACTTAGGGTCCATACTCAGGTCCCAGGACATTTTTCACATTTTACAACAAAGTCTTTGAAGTCAGTGAAAAATTGTCAGTGGGGAAGAGAATGAGAGAGATGAGACATATCTTTAGAAGTAACCCAGAAAATATGAGTGAGATCCTACGTCACTCCCTCTCCCCAGCTGAATTAGCTTAAATTGTAAGTTACAGGGTTAGGATGCTTTTCACTTGACTCCATTCCAAGTATGTCCCATGTAAGGAACCTTTCTGGACTCCACCAAGATGCTTGAAATGATGTCAGGAATTGCCATCAATTAGGACATCTGTCAGGCAGGGCAAGTAGAAGGAGTGTGTCCCTTCTAAAATGTCAGGAGTTACGTGAAGGTTACTAGGTCAGCATTTTCTCAGATATTTATGGATTAAAAACTGAGCCGTGGCCAAGTGAAGTGAGAGGATGGACTGTCAAGGACAAGTACACCTTGCAAACCTGTTCTTCTCCTTTTGTCTGAGAGGTAAAATTATTCTGGGTTGAATTTACATAATGCAACTGGGGTAAAGTAATTTAGTAACCCCAGAAATTAGGATAGGAGTGGTACCATCTGGTCTGAGAAATATTTAGCCAAGGCGAGTTAAAGCTAATATGAGAATTTATGTGAGGAAAGGAAAGAGACATCTAACAATGCTTGTGTGGAGAGCTGATTATTTAAAGTCACAAAATGAATTATCAGAGTGGGTGAGGACCAACCTGTAAGCTGAGAACCAGTAGTAATGGGAATCATGAACAAAAGTAAGGAGTTTTAAACTGGAGAATGCATGACAAGTAAATTAATAAGCAAAGGGGAAGGCACCAAATATAAAGCTCTCCGACCACGAGGGTGGCACAACACTGGAACAGATTGCTCAGAGAAGTTGTGGGTGCTCCATCCCTGGCAGTGTTCAAGGTCAGGTTGGATGGGACTTTGAGTAACCTGTTTTAGTGGAAGGTGTCCCTGCCCATGGCTGGAGGATTAGAAATGGATGGTCTTTAAGGTCCTTTCCAACCCAAATAATTTTGTGAGTCTATGATCCTATGACTGAAAGTTGCAAACAAACTTAACTAGAATAAGAACCCTGAGAAACAGATATTGAGAGGGCAGGTGAAATAATGAGATAGGAATGGGGAAAGAAGTAGAAAAAAAGGATGAGAACAAGGAAGGCACAGGCTCAGGGTAATCAAGCAGGCAAATCTCCATGCATCAGGTTCAGCACCCTTCCACCTCCAGGACCTGGCATGGAATTTAAGGTGCCAAAGTCTGGAGTCAGATAAAATTGTAAAGATATCCAATTTTCCATTAATGTCTCCTCATCCTCTTAGACTAATGTTTATAGACATGGAAGAGAACTGCCTGGCTCTACACAGACCACAGCTCAGCTGAGATTTTAAACAAAAATATTATAAAACATAAAATTATTTTTTAAATCTCCAGCGTTTGCACTCAGCTGTAGAACATAACTAGATCCCATCCCAAAACATATGCATTTTTCCTAATACCTTGCCTACTCCTGGTGACCACTACAGAGAGGACTACTTATGAAGCTTTAGAATCTTCAAAGATGTGCAGCCATGAAAGTACTTAAGAGGAGACACTGCCAACAGCCCCTGAAAGTATTTGAAGGTAGGGTCTGAGGCTGTCTAGACAGAAACTAAGCTTGTAATAACCAATTCTCCTAACTGACAGCCTGTAGACAAACCTCTCCGAATAGCTTGAGCATAGTCACAGCCTCATTCTCTGGAACCAGACACAGGCAAGAAACTGGAGGACAGATGCCAGGCACCAGCAGCAAACTGCCAGGACAAGAGTACGCAGGTATAACATACTTAAGATAAAGATGCACGTGCAATGCTAGCACACTACAACAGTGCTATGTGTTGCATTTTCTGTACAAATGCCATAAACACAGTTCTTCGGAAAAAAATTAATTACAAGAGAGCTCATTGTTGGCAAGAAACTTTGTTCCTTATACTTAACAACATTCTTAAGGGTAACAAGGAAACATAGTGAAATAAGAAACATTTTACCTTCTTGTCTGTCCAGTTCTCTGACCCATTGATTTTGTAGATGATTATGCTGTGATGATGTCAAATCCATACTATGCCACAAACCCTGGGACAGAGAAACACAAGCCTGTCTGAATAAAATTGCTTTATTTCTTCTTTCACACATAGACTTCATTAAAAAAATTCCTTGTATTATGCTACAATCTACTTATATTGATAATAAAGACATGAAGACACGTAAGTATCAATATTCAAGGCATAAAAGTACAAGAAGCAGCAAACTAGTTCATTTTAGTTCATTCTGTTACATTCTTACAGAGGAAAAAGAACAGACTTTTAAAAAATCAAACCAACCAACCAAAAAAAAGCTTTGATAAATGTTTAGAACTATTTTATGAAATTTTAAAATTCGAATAAATTAAAATCAGGTTGGGTAGGCTTATAAAGGATTTAAAGGAAAGGTAGAAACAAATGCCTGAAAGAGAAGAAAACTTGTACCCATAGGATCTAATCTTGTTTGAATTAATTGGCTTTGAATCAATTGAATTAATTGGGAAGGGAAGGAAACCTAAAAGTAAAAGCTGCATGTGACAGTAAGCGGGCAGGATTCACAAATAATATTTTGAACAGAAAGCATATGTGCCTACATGAAAAGACAAGGAACATACTGGAGAAAAAAGCAGTAGGAAAAGTGGGACAAAGGACAATACAATTTTCAGCTGCCTGCAGAAAAGCAGACAGACAACCAGTCATCTCCAATTCTTAATATTTTACAATCAGAAATAACACTGAGTTCACAGCAAAAAAAAAATAAACCAGTGTTTTGATTATTTTTGATACCTTGATATGATTTTTAGATGTCCCCTCTTATGTGGAAATTTGACTGATTTTTGCCTGGATGGGCACAGGCAGCATACAGTTAATAATCTACAGATGTCTAAACACCCAATAGAGATGCAATTAAATAAGGTAATGACTAAAAGAGTATCTCTCTACAGTGGGATTAAAAAAAAAAAAAAAAAAAGTGGTAATGAAAATAAAATTATCTTCTGAATATCAAATTGTCCTCAGTGCAAAGTCCTAGGCAGGTTTTTCTCTCAAAACTTCAGGATAAAGAGGACAGTATGGAACAGCCCTCTCCTGTTTGAGAGGATGCACCTTACTCTCTTCGCACTACAAAAGACACAGAGGTTTAATGCTTAACTTTACTACTACAATACCAGCAGCCATTATCCTGTTTGAAGGTGCAAATAACTTAGGGGCTTTCTACATGTCACCACAGCACACAGAACAAAAACATTGCCATTATATTTATGTCTATACATGAACTTAGCAATAGCAACATCATTAGATAGGCAACAGAAAAGAGACTCTGTGGGATTCAGTCTTTGTGTGCATCTTCAGAATAACAAGTAGCATAAGAAACTACAGGTATATTAAGCAGAAAATGCTACACACTTTCATCAGCTTGTTGTCTACCTCAGCAGTATCAAAAAAAAAAAAAAAGACAAATTTTCTTCCCATTAGAAGACAAAATAAAAGGTAAAACCATCCTACAGGACAAAGTCTTTGTATTTTGTGGTCCTCTACATTTTTTCTACATTCTAAAAATATCCTGAGGTACACTGAACTACACAGCAACCTGTCTAACATCGGCATTCAGGAGTGCTGCAAGCAACTAAACAGGGCAGAACAGCTCAGTTTCACTGTTTAAAGCAAATAATACAAACTAATTTAGAGTAAAAGACAGAGACGAGTGAAACACCACTGCCATCCACCGCATTTTGGTCAATGTTACCTGAATCCCTCGCTGGTTTCCAGAGGTGGTGCTCCCACAGCACGGTCCTTATCTTGCCGGTGGCTTCCCCCGCAGACAGCGCAGGCAAACGCGAGTCCCGAGGCCCGTGTCACACATTGCAACATCCCCACACCGGAGCAATAATAAATCCCGACAGCTGCAGCAGGGCACGGGGAGGGCACCGCACACCGGCCCTTACGTAAGGGAGCAGTTTTGTAACAGCGGGAGGCTCCCACTCGAGGCAGCTCCAACCAAGTGACCAACTCGGGAGTGCTGTTCGCTAAACTGGGCAGCCTTAGTGGCAGGCTGCTAGCAACCTCTCACGGCTACTGAAAAGCACCCCAAGAGCACAAAGTCATTCTCCGGAGCCAAAAGGGTCTTCCAAGAGAAAAATCTACCAAGGGGCAGGGGTGCTTTTGCAGCAGCCATATAGAAGTGCATGCTCACGTTGGAATGCAGAGCTGTAACGAGGTACACAACCCCCAAAATCCTAACCCCACGACACAGCTGTCACCCTGCATAAATATAAACATACCACTCCTCCATAGGTTGCCTTTCCCTGGTCTTAAAATTAGGAGCCAAACACGGTCAAGGGAAAAGGGGTTTTCACCGTGGTATGTATTTAAGGATCCTGAAAGGTGCACCACTTTGTCCAGGTGGAATGCGCCAAAATGCACACCCACAATAGAACACGTGTACAATTTATAGACCTTGCAAATTAGCATATCTATCAGAAATTCCGCAATGACAGGCTTAAATGAATCGGGTGATATTCTGCCATCCCGAGGAATCCCCCCCTGAATGGGCCTATCTTAGTTTACAGGATGTGTTCTGGGGAAGACCTTGGTTTCTCAGGATACCATAGGGCTTTCCGGCCTCCAGCTGAGAGGCCTCCAGGATGTTTGGTCTCCTAGTTTAATGGAACATTAGGATTATTTTAAGAGGCTTAAGGAATTACAAGTATGCATGCTAAAAGCACTGAGGATACATAAAAGCTATACAAAAGGGTATATAAAAGGTATATAAAAGAAAAGGCAAAGAATCATCATGGCATCACATATCCAAGATGTCCATTTGCTCAACAGATCGCAAACACTATCCTGGGAACAAATACAGGTATCTAAGACTTCTCTTTTTTAAACTGTAATCAATTCATGACAGGAGCCATCTCTCACTTTACACATTTTTTAGAAAAATTAGACTTCAACCTCAACTGGGGTCTCTAGGTGTTACAAAAAAAAAAATAAATGATTGTACAAAAGCACTAAACAACTCCTACAGAGATGTGAGGGTCTCTGTACCATAGTTAGCAGAAGAAATTAAAAGGAGCTCTTCTACAATTATAAACAACTCACCAGGACCTGACACACACTTTTAAAGTAAAAATCAGTAATGCTAATGAATGATTTACAAAATAGTGCTGTAAACTGAGTGGAAAGACTGAGAATTTACTTAAAATGTTATAACCTTTTAGAAAAGTAGCATCAAAAGGGTTGATTTTCACCAGTATAAACTGTACACGAAGTATTAGACTCCCTGCAATTCTAAGGGCCAAATCCCACCCAGTTCACCTCAGCTCCTCACCCATTTAAGGGGGGATAATGTCTCACACAAAACTTAATGTATGGACTTGTATTTCAAATAATGAAACAATGAGAAATGTAGTAGAAATATCAAATGAGAAGGCAAAAAAGAAAAAAAAAGGCAAGAAGACTAAAATGTAACATAAGGACACAAGTAAGATGGGTAGAATTCTGTGCTTTTCCTCCTTAAACCACAGGAGCTAGAAATAAATTCTATATTCAGAGAAGTGAGGTGTGTGAGAAGTCTGAGCTTCACATTGTCCCTCGCTAATTAATCCAGTGTGAGTGCTGCAACCCGTAGATACCTCTGAACATTACCTTTGTAAACAAATGGCTTTGGACACAGTCATGCAACTCCAAATCTAGAAACCTGTGGTTTACATTCAGAACATAAACAATTACTGAGCATCAGATTATTGAAGGACTTATTGTACTGTATGTTTTTCCTTGAGATTTTTTGAGGGTTTGCATCATTTCTCTTCAATAAAAACATTACTTTAGGCATAAAACTTGAAAGACAGGCTTAGCCTTCTTTCCTTAGAAGGGAAGAAGAAAAGCAAAAAAAATTGAACTTATTTTACTTCTCACAACACCTAGAAATAACCCAAGTAATGTTCAGAATTTCATTTAAATTTGAAGTTAAGGAAGGAACAGATTGCAGGTGATTTTAACAGCTCTATCAACTCAATTAGAATGCAAATAAATGGACAACATGTTTCGGTTCAATGTTAAAATCTGAAGCCTGGAAACGTCTATCAAGTGCAATCTAGGTCTTTCTGACAAAATGTGCTAAAATTAGTGTTTTCCTTCTTTGGAATTGCTTCTATTTAATTTCTGGACAGAAAATGTGTGACAAAATGCATTAAAAATACGGATAATTTATTGCATTTTATAAAAAAAATTCATTAGAATATTTACAAAGCTTATGTCAAAAAAATCCCATACAGTCTCTCTTTTTCAATATAAGTTTTTTTTTTTAGGACATTTTATTTCTTATTCTTCTCTTGCTCCGCAATTTCTTTTTTCTGCCTTCAAACACAGGTTTGGCAGTCACCATGACTACATTTCCCAGGTCTTCATCCTCACCACTTGAGCTACTGCACCCTTTTTTCTCTTTATGGTCTGCTGTCTCTGTTGCAGACATGTTTTTCCTCCTTTTGCTCTTGCCTAAATCTCTGCCTTCAGATTCCTCCACTGAGGAGTCACTAGAAGTTTCTGAAAGATGCAAATTTCCAACAAAACCACCTCCATACAAAAACTCTTGTCTGGAATCTGAATGTTTTCTTCTCTTTCCACTCTGTACTTTTGTTGCCACAGCTTGATTTGCACCGCCTGTGGTACCTTTCCCTTTCCTTTTCCCAGGCTGTTTAAGTTCCATCTCTGTAACAGCAGTGGCTGTTTCCTGAATTTCATCCTCTTCTTCTTTTTCCTTTCTCTTCAGACAAGTCACAGCTCTGCGCAGTCTCTGACTTTTAATAGCTTGTTTTTCATGTTGTTCTAGCCTGAAGAATGAATCAATTCGAAGCTGACTCTATCAAAAATAAAACAGAAACACAGTTGGATGTTTTTGTGATGGGAATTCAGTTGTTAGCTATACTATAAAGCATCCAAAACTGAAGTAGGACAAAGGACTAATGAAATTAATACATATGCACATAGATGTGAACAGTAAGATGCATCATTATAGTAATACCCATATTTTTTAATAAATTAGGCAACAAGAACCTTTACAGAAATTAATAATTAACAAACTCTAGTGAGATTTCATAAATATTGTGCTGCTAGTGATTAGACATATGTTGCTATTGTCAACCCTAATACAGAGAATCTCTGAAGTGCTTTTAAGTATGTCCTTACAAACACATCCTTAGCTTCCAGCTGTTAAAGCAGAATGTTTACTACGTAAATGCTGTAAGTGCACTTCCCATTTGTGCCTGCAAGTGCAAGAACAAGCAGGCTTTTGACTCAAGTTCATTGCACCACATGCTGCTACAGTATAAAGACTGAAGAGTAGAAGCAGCAGTCGTCACACAGCGTGGATTTGTGCTATTCAACCACAGCTAGGCTCTTGGGGTAGACTAAGGCAGTTGTCTACCTTTTCCCTAAAATTGTCTGCGAGATACAGACACTTCCAAAGGATATTTCAACCTGAAAGTATATGTAATTAACTACAAGGCTTTTGCTCCTTTCAGTGATACAGAGAACCTAGAACACTGGTTTAGACAATGTATCTATCTTGTGTGTGGCAAAAGGAGAAAAGAATCTCATATTGGGGATCAATTTTACAAACTACTTTGACAGCTATCACTGCAGCCATCACTATTCACTTTCAAGTGTAATTAAAGTTGACAGAACTCTTATCTGGAAATTAGAGTAATATTATTCATGGGCTCAACAGTTCAGTCTGCACTCCTCCTCAAAGGATGTGTACAGCATCAAATGGGCAGTATCGCTTCACCAAAATTTCAGGGGCACTTTTATAAATACTTTTTAGAGACAGCACACTGTCTTCTAGAAGTACTAAATTTGCTTGGGGAACCTGTAGCTTCCATACGTCCAGAACAAACAGCAGCCTGGACTTGAGATAGCTGCTTGATAGGTAAGAAAATTTGAAATCAACATTTGAAATTATGCAGAGTCCCTCACAGCACATTCAAATCATACAGAAATGAAGTCAAGAGAAGCAAGCTTAGTGACTTTAAAAAAAAAAAAACCATAAAAAGACTAAAAACCAAAGCCCAACTTCTAAGAAAGATATTTTACTTCAAAGCCTTGCTGTTCTTTTTAAAATGCTTCTCCCACAATTTTCCAGTTACCCTTAAACTACAGGTAGGTTTTTACTTCACCTGCTGCAAGTTCAGCTGTTTCATCACAGGCAAAATGATTCCATCTATCTTTGTTCTAGTCCAGCCAAAGTGATCCTTGCAGAATGTGCAGAAAGTTAAGGAACTTCACAAAATGGCTATTACTGGTATTTCGTAAACACATAAAATAAAAATTCCTGAAGTAAACAATGTCTGGAGGAAAGCTGCTCCACTTCAAAGCTTTTCTACTACAAAATCAGACAAAAGACTCTCAGTTAAAACAATGTATCACAATCACACTGCTACATCTCCATTAGTTGCAGAACTTTAATATCAACATTTCCAAAACCATGTCTCATTAAAGACAGGACTTTTTTTGGCTAAATGGTATTGCCTATAAATAAACCTTATTTTTACATTTGCATCCACTGGAAGTTTCATTTACTCTTTAAAACACTATTAGCTCTGCATTCATTGCCATCTACTTTTCAACAGTTAGCTGGAGCTCAGGCTGTAACAGAAGCAAAAAGTAGACATTATTGGAAGAAATGAAGGGAATAACTAGGGATAAAGTGCAGACTGAAACACCATTTCTGTCTAGGCTTTGACACTTACTTGTGAGAAATGGCAAACATACACAGGGAGTGTGCAAACAATCCCAGTCTACCCCAAGAAACAGGCACAGGGCAGTTACAGAAATACAACATCACAACAAACGAGTCAGTTCAGCTACAAGGTTCTCGATGCATGCCCAGTGAGGCAGCCCACTCTCTCAGGAGGGCAGAGCAGCCCGGAGTGCCACACATGCATGGCTGCATTCCCTTCCACTCCAGAGCTGGTATCATTTTAAGGGTGCACATGCAGTAATGGGCTTGGGACCCCTCACAGCAAAGAGATGTTAAGAACTTGACACTTTGAGTACTTTTACCTAACAAGTAAAAGGATATTCTCTGATCTGCTCTACATCAGGCTTTCCCCAGATGAATGAACCCCTTGACTCATCCACCACAGGCTTCAGGTATGCTTCTGCCACTGCTGGATTTGGGAAACCTGAATAAAGCTGTAGCTCCCGCAGTTTCTTCTTGACCTTGGTATCATGTGGATTAGGCCTCAGTTTCTTATTCTTCTGAGCCTCATTCCACCACTCACTGAAAAACAAAGAAAATTATTAATTTGCCTAATAAAAAAAATTTGAAATATCAAAAGCCATCATGCTAATTTCAATAGCCTTAGTGTCCCTACTTCAGTTACTACAAGAGATGAGGTACAAAATTTCCAAATGAAGGATGGCCAAAGGGACAAATAATCTTGAAAGTAGAAAAGACAAAACATACACATTAAATACAGCCATTGTAAGCCACAGTAGCAGACATCACCTGGATACCCCACAAGCTGCTAAACAGAAGGCCCCAACTTCAGCCTCATTTGTAGAGGTTGCTCCACACACAATGATCATTTATGGAGGTTTTTTGGTATGCAAGGAAAAGAAAGGGAAAAAAAAAGACTTCTAACCATCCTTGCCACTGCCAATAAAGCTGCCTTGGCCCTCTTCAAATCTTGTTCTTGCCCACACCCTACCTGCCTGTCATTTTCCTGGTCATCCATTCCTCACTCAAGTCCCCTTTCTCTATGAGCAAGCTACAGCAACCTCTCACCAATCCAGGGAGAATGAACCTCTGCTCCACTAAGGATCCAGCTCTCCAATTAACTCTGAGGCAGGTGTACAATTTTACAGCTGTTCTGCTGTCTTCATTTTTCTCACTGTGATTGCTATATCAACTTGTCACTTTATCTACCTCTCATTCCAAACAGTGATACAATGGAGTCACGTTTTACAGCCAACTTAGTCCCATTAATGATGTTCAGTGATGATCATATGTTTTGTTACATGCTTAAGCACCAGGAAAGCATATTCACTAATAATCACAATATGGAGATACAAATAAAGCAAAACATGACAAAACATACGCAAATTTTAAGAGAGGTTCCAAGCCATGCCCAGGAAATTCATTTAAAATCTCCATTGCTGTTACAAAGCCAACGTTTGGGATGCCCTCAGTGTAGTCACTTCCAAGCAAGTATGCCAAATTAATTAGCTTGCTTCTATCCAACCCTGAAAAAGAAAGTGTGTGGATTCAGCATTTATTATCTTACAAATTAAATAATATTATCTGAATGGCAAAAACTGAAATGAGCACAAAGGCATTAACTCCATAAAATTTATTTAATTCAACATCAGAATTTGCTAAATTATATTCTGGAGCAGTATCAATATGCTCCTGCTAGCTCAAGCACCAATAATTGTGCTAACTTGGCAAATAGATCTTACCAAAATGAAAATGTTACATTGGACATCAGGAGGAATTTTTTCATGGAAATGATTGTTTTACATTAGAATAGACTGTGCAGTGAGGTGGTGGAGTTACCATCCCTGGAAGTGTTCAAGAAACAACTGGATGTGGCACTCAGTGCCATGGTCTAGTTGACAAGGTGGTGATCAGACAAACATTGGACTTGATGATGTCAGAGGTTTTTTCCAATCTAAATAATTCTCTGATTCTGTAATTTCAAAATTCAGGGGTTTTAAGAGATTTTTTTTTTTTAAAACATTTATTTAATCCAGTTACCGTCCTGTTTTCATCTAATGCTGACCTGAATTTACTAATGCCAGAATCAAATAAAAACATTCTGGTTGAATTCTAGTCCATAATATCAATGACTCTGCTCCCTAGAAGTGTTCCCCAACTGGGAGCCTTTTGCTCTGTGCTGGTGCAGTTACTAAGTAGACCAGAAGAGCCTGTAAAACAGCCAGAAAGAAGGAAGAATTCAGCTGACCACTTCTATTTGATAGGCTGTAAGGTCTGAGGCTGATTTTTAGTCAGCTTCAAGAGTTTAGATTTGAAAAAAATAGTTTTAAAAAAATTCCATACAGAGAAGGAGGGATGTGAGTCTACAAACACAAAGCAAGACCATCATCATGCTAGTCACGATATCCATCAGCTGTCCAGAAAAAAGAATTTCTGCAATGCATGGGAAAGAAGGAGAAGCACAAGACTACAGAGGAATGCGACAACGACTGATGATGACTATTTTTACCCAATAAATAAATAAAAGATTTCACTTATCACATTAAAACCAGTTAAAAATCACAGACATGCTTTCACAGCAATCCTTTCCAATTAAGCTAGAGTAGCATAATTAAGTAGGGGAAAAATATTTCATTCAATTTGCTGGAAGAAACCAAAGCTACATCTTTCACCACATAAAAATGTTATGAAATTTTACATGCTAAAGACATTAAAATACTATTTCCAAGTCTATAGCTCCTCAAATTGAAAATGTCAAAACTGATTTTAAAAGAGTTCTGCTCAAGACATAATACCAAGTTTAAATTAGCTCATATTTTGCCTAATACTCTATGTGACACTGAAGCTTAGTAGTTCAACAAAATTGGCAACAATTTGAATAGACTAGTTCAAGAGCAATCCGAAGGAAGAAAAAAATCTGTCAGTGTCAACTATGTGATAAATGTCTTACACATATTCCAGATCCTCTTTTAATATATTACAACTCAGTATGTCCAAAACTAGCTTCCATTTCCAGAAGACTAAGAATATAATTTTCCCACCACATCAGAAAAGTCATGCTAACATTTATCCAGAAACTGGTATAATAGTTCATATCTCCAGCCTTGATGATCATCACACTAACTCAGTGTATTAAATGTAGGTGTCTGCAAATTCAGGGGGGTCATCTGGCAATAAAATAGCAACCTAACTGAAGGGCTTTAGAGACTCTCCAAAGAACAGACATTGTAACAAGAGACACAAAATTCTGTAGAAAATATGATTTCAAAGAGAGAGATGACAAAGCTATCTTATTAAAGACTGTGTTTAACAAATCAATACCTGAGGCTTACCTAGCTGGTTCTGAAAGTCAACATACTGGTAATATTCTACATATTTGTCCTGACTGAAGAAATTTTTATAAACATGTCGTGCACCAAACAACCAAACGTCACTGTCATCGGTGATTGTCCCAGAGGTCTGATCAGTAAGGTCCAAAATGGCACACTGTGCCTCTGCCTCCATGGGAGCTTCAATATATGGAATGCCAAACAGACGGAGGAGCTCCTGAGGGATGGAAGGGAAACAGTTAATAATTCATCTCAAGAATCAACTTCTAATATACTTCTGCTTGACTCAGAACTGCTAGATTCACACTTGGGAGTTATTTAATATTTGACAATAAAGATTAAACTTCCGGTAAAAAGTGCCAAGCTCAGTTAAGTCAAGGAGGAATCCCCACTCAACTCCTCTCAGGCAGACAGTAGCATATAAGTCAAGCACTACTTGAGCACACTTTTACCACACAGTTTGAGAATCTACCATCTTAATTACACAAGCATAATTAAGTATTGTTTGGAACAGCAAGGAGAAAACTCCATGCGTTATAATTATGTGGGCTCCATGAAAGAAAGATGCAGATTAAATTTACAAAGTAAAATAAAAATATTCATATTTAAAATTAGATTTGGTCATCACTTTATCTAACAAAATAGTATGAATGCATATGAGAAACATTCATATCAAGCAGGAAAACAGTGGGAAGACTAATCATTCCTTGGATAGTGCTTTGATATGCCTCTATTTTGATGCTTTTTTGCTTTTACTGAATACATTACTTAAGCTCAGTTAAATATCCCACATGCACTAGGTTAATAGACTTGTGCTAGTTACGCAAGTCTGGATTATGTTCTTCATTCAGATGACTTTTGAGGCTTGACAGAATCAGTCTCAAGACTTTAAATTTTTATTGTAATTAAGAATAAAAGCACAAGATGAAAAGACTTACAATTATAATGGTGTGCCTACAATTATATGGCATGTAATATTACAAAAGCAATCTACTGGCCTTTAAAAAAATCACCTGAAGAAACAAGTATGTGCATATATTTAACCAAGACTAAAATATCATTTTAAAACTACCTAAACTGTCCCCTTAAGGAAAAAAAACCCACAAGCATTTACATATTTCTCAGAATTAATTTGTTAGGATAAGTTTATTACATCACAGACACTATTACTAGTCTATTATATCTTGGGTATGTTAACCCAAAAACATTGTATTAAACCTTGAAACACTGACACAGAACTAACAGGCTTATTCAGGCATTACTGGTGAGAGTCCTTCTGATTGTTTACTTAGGGCATAAACTATACAGACTTCTTGTAATTTTCTACCTTTTAATCCCTAGGAAAAATCACTATTTACCTAACACACAAACTGCATCGCTTCCTAATACTTTTTGTTCATTTTGCACCATTCACAAAACCAGGCAAAGATCAAACTGGCCCAACCTCTAAAAGCTGGTGCTTAAAAGATACACTGACTAATCCATAACTATATTATTATTTTGTAATGTTATTACACTTATTTAAAATTGTTGGAATTCAAGATTACCTCAACACTTTCAATATTTTAAATCAAGCAAAGTGAAGAAAACAAGCTCTTAAGAGAAAAAAAGGTGACCCGTAACTAAGCAAAATTATTAACAGCTTTTGAGTAAATTAATGGGGTGTAGGAAGGAAACAAAGCAAAATGACTCAAGAAATACTACCTGGCTTTCCAAGAACATCTGTCCTGTTACAGAAGCGGCAACACGTTCCTGCTGCTGCTTTTGAGACTGAAGAGTATTCTGCTCAGCAGAAAGGTCCTTTTCTAATTCTTCTAGTTCTTCCTGAAAATAAGATTCTCATTATTTCAACAATTCAGGTATACTTAGTAAAGTAAAGCACTAAGTCTCCAACTACAGTTATTCTAGTAGTATATGTTCCATTAATTCATACTAGGAAGTTGTTAGCTTCTCTAATGCAGCACATTTTAAGACCAGAGATGGCTCTAGTCATCAATGTGCTAAAACCTCGAAATTTTCCTTTGATTTTAGGGAGAGAGATCTTTAAAGAAAGATCAGTTCCCATACAATTAGATACATATGTGAGAAAGCAATGAAACAATAAGAAGCTGTCCAATCGTTTTCCTTAACAACTACTTGGAGACAAAGCACTCCATTACAAGCTCAAAACAAGAAAGAAGGAGTTACCAAACTGATGTCTTGCCACTCATCCACTGCACCTTTACCATCAGCTTCTCTTTCAACATTCTGAGTGCTTCCCAACTGCATTTCATTGGACTCCTTCAGCAAGTCCTGTGTGACAACATCAGGTCTTTCTGTCTCCACTTCTGGAAGGGCCGTTTCATCACCCAGTTTTTCATCATATTTAGTAGGAGACTCAGCCTCATTACTGATTTCAGCATCCACTTCAATAAAGCTTCCTATAAAAGGAAAATAGAAACTTGTACACACTTTTAACTTGGGCAGTAACTTTTTTTTTTCTATATGCAGCACATAAAAATAAGAATTGTGAAATTACATAAACCAAGTGGTTGGCTGTTAATACACCAGTTAAGTTCAATGTACACAACATGCTTTCCTGACTCTCCATATTCTATACTCAGGTTTCAATGAGAAAATGTGGCATCAAGGGGAAGAACATGACTCAGGTTTTCTTCCTGCCTCCTAGACATCTGGGAGTAGATGCATTTTAAAACATTTCTTACTAGGAGAAAAGGTTACATTCAACTGACTACAAATACAATACTGTCCTATTTATTTTTTTTATCTTTTTACAAAATTAAAAAGCATATACCATCAGAATCACTGTCTTCGGACTGTGATATCCCTTCTCTTTCCTCCTCAGTATCTCTTGCTCCTGGAAAAAACCTGATATCCTCAGATACATTCTCCACTGGTTGTGAAATTACTTCCTGTGCATTTTCAGAAATTTTCAAGTTTTCCTCATTTTTAGAAAGGTCTGTTGCTTCAGCATGAATCAAAGCCTCTATACCAGTTTGAACAGGGGAACAGTTTGCCTTCTGCACACACAAATTCATATCCTTATCTCCCAGAGAATTTAAGTCCATTTTGGAACCATTATTTTCTTTGTCTAAGTCTTCTTTGCTTTTTCTAGTACTGTCAATATAAGAATAATTTTCAGCTCTGGATATACTGGTATCCTTTGGTGAAATATGATTCTCAGAACCATTTTCTTCCTTGTCTACATCTTCTGTGTCTTTTATAGTATTGTCAGTATAAGTTTCAGCTATGCATATACTGGTGTCCTTAGGTGCAATATGATTTTTTAAATAATTTTCTTCTTTGTCTATATCTTCTTTGCTTTTTCTAGTATTTTCAATAGCAGAATAATTTTCATCTCTGGGTATACCAGCGTCTTTGGGTGTAATATGACTTTTTTCCAACTCCTGACTCTTCTGTTTAAATTCAGCATCTTGCAT
The DNA here is from genome assembly GCA_013397915.1 of Daphoenositta chrysoptera. Taxonomy (NCBI): domain Eukaryota; kingdom Metazoa; phylum Chordata; class Aves; order Passeriformes; genus Daphoenositta; species Daphoenositta chrysoptera. Next base: position 253,442 of record VZRO01003403.1, on the reverse strand, counting down.
AGTCACTTGGATTGATGTATGAATTTTAGCTGTAGGAATGTTTCTTCCCTCCTTAACTTCAGGAATCTGCTCTTCCTCATCTGAGCTACTAAGCAGAAAATCCTTCACTTCTGCTTTTTCTGAGACCACTCCATCAGCTGCAGCAGTAACAACTTCCTCTCTTTTATCATCTTCACTCAGAGCTTGCTGAATTGCCCGCAGTGTTCTTGGGGACACACTGCCTTCCTCTGATACAAATTGGTCCATGTTCAATTGTCCTGTGTCTGGTTCTTCTTCTGAGCTGCTTTCTGCCATGGCTGCCTGGATAGCAAGCAAAGTCCGAGGAGAGGGGGGTGCTGCCACCACACTGTCATCTTTCTCTGTCTGCATCTTCTCAGATGCAGCCAGCTTTGCATTAGCAGGAGGTTCATCGATTTTATTTAATTTAGTCAATTCATGCATTTTTGATGAGGGTCCTGCAGTAGTTTCCAAGTCTCTATTCAGAGCTTCTTTTGCTTGAATACCTGAAAGAAAGTTTTGTGTTGAAAAATACTGCTTTATAATAACATTCCATTTTACATAATGAACATCATTATATGAAGATTAATAAACCACTTTTCTACAGGTCTACAGATCACAGTTAATGATGTATAACAGCAGTACACATTTCATACAAAGTACTGGCTACATGCACCAACAAACAATATCGAGGTTTTTCTTAAAACTGCCAGTTGCAGGGTGCACACTCCAAACAACAGGTTTTACAAAATTAAGACCTGACATACCCTTTATCAGAATATAGTGAGAAGTCTCTTCAGAGACCACCCTCCTTGATTCCACTTCTTTCACAAAACCACCTTCATTTTCATATTGTGTTTGGATTTCACCCGAGTGCTGTTGATTCATTTCTTTTTGTACATTTTCTATGCACCGATTGAGGTTGCTTTTTTTAAGCAAACCCCTAAGCTGGTACTGGGAAAAGTCATTGGAGTCCTCAAAAAAACAAAACAGAACAAAAAAACAAAACAAAACAAGTCAATTGAAATAAAACACCCCTTTTAAGCAAGTTCATTTCTCACACTCTGGAAGAGTGTGGGAATTCTTTCAAGAGCTCCTTTAAGCAGCTAACATTTGTCTTTCACTGGCTGCTGCACTCCCAAGCAACACCAATACTATACTGGCAACTCACAACAGTTCTAAAAGGTACCACTAGTTCTGAGTGCTGGCTAAACAGGAGATCTCAATTTTGTGACCAACAAAACTTAGCTGGTTATCAGAGCTCACTCCCACCTTAAAAAAAAATTGCAATTAAAAGAGAATCCACATGTGGATCATTTTAAAATGATGGTTCTTAGCTTACACTTGGACACAAGCCATCATTTGATCTGATATATACTGGACTTCCAAGATCTCACTGTAGAATTGGCACTATAGGATTCCCCATTTCTCTCTGAACAGCTTCAACACATCTGCCTAAGTTACAAAAGCCTTTTCCCAGCTGCCAGCTCCTCTAATAACCTCAGGGTTTGGAATCAAAGCAATGTTCATTCTGTGTGGTTCATCCACACCAGCAGCATGTTATGCAATCTTGGGCATCTTACTGATGAGGCATGAAACACAGCGTGATTTTTAACATTTTTGCCAAACGGAATTAGCTCTGCTAATTTTAGTGGTATTCAAGAGATAAGGCTATTAAGAGTCATTATCTCAGTGGATTTTTTTTCTCCTCAAGGTAACATCTCGTATTAAATAGTCCAGGGCATAAAGCTTTCCAGATGTAGTACTTTCTTCATCTGCATTAATGGAAATAGCTCCATTCTGATGCCTTGAAAGCTATTTTAAATATTACCTCTGGCATTGCTTCAAATAACGTTCTTCTTCGCTTTGTAAGTTCTTTAATATCAGTCAAGATCTCATGTTTTATTTCTGGAGGCAGCTTGTGGAAATCTTCTGATTCAATATCTACAGAATACGGATTTTCACATAACTGTTCCTATAAAAAAGGAAAACAACAATACATATTTTATATTACAGCACAACAAAAATAATAAAATATTTAGAGCATTATTCAAAAAAAGACAAAAAAAAAACCAAAACCCCACAAGAACTTTGTTGCTACTTCCCATACGGTGAGGAAAACAAGAAAAAACAAAGTAACTACTATGTAATAAAATAATGTTAAGTACCTCATTATTGATGTACACTTCACAGAGAAACTTGGTTTTATTCTTTTTACAAAAAGATACATAGTATAAATCACAGAAGCTAGTCATATAGCCTCAGCTACTCCGATTTTATCCTAAAGAGGTTCTCTTGAATGAGAACTGCTTTAAAGATAAACAATCTCTCCAAGAGTTTTTTCTTTTTATTTTTTCTATTGATGAAAGCAGAGATAATTTTATTATTTATTATGTCTTTTTCTTAGGTTATATATTTCTGTTCTCCTCTTCCTATCGGATCAGCAAATCAGAAGCAAATACAGAACTTATCTGTGAAAACTCAAGGACTGAAGTGCTACAACATCAGCTCATATTTCAAGAAACACAGGAATTTTGTTAAATATGCTGTCTTTTATGTGCACACACATGTGCACAAATGCATGCATTTCACCTGCACTGTAACAAAAAACAATGTCTTCTCCACATGTTCAGAGGAAGTAATAAAAAGAAAAAAAAGGATCCCATAAGAACTTTATTCTGCTGTATTCTAGTGGAGAAATTACATTTATAGTTCCTTATTACTAGGAATTCTTAGAATACTGAAAATGAACTTGTTTGCTTATAAATAACACTATAGTAAGATCTATGTCTCCAAACAATTGGATTTTTTAAGCTTTTTGTTTGTCTTTTAAGGATAGCACGTGAATGAGAGGATTGTTCACAGTAACGAGGCAACTAGGTCGCACTTACTTGCAACATCTGTTTTTGGCTCACTCTCATTTGCCATTCTTTTTCTTCCTCCTCCTCTGAGCTAAAAACCACACAGAGAAAACAAAAGGTGTAGGTATTTACCCAGGAAAAGAGATTTCTATTTTAAGCAAAAAGACATTAGTCATCCCTTCGCTGGTTAAGTACAAAAATTCACAGCATCAAACATATATATATATACAAACACACACACAAATACATACACAGGTCAAAAAGATCTGAACAGAAAGTGAGAAGACAAACTTATGTCAGTTAAAACCAGATGGAGACAACTGCCACTGTTTAGGTCATGATGCAATTCTTACTTGGGTCAGCATTTGAAGTATATGAAAGTACAGATGTGCGAAGAGTGACCCACAGGGCAGCTTCACATTCTCACTTGGTGCTTTTTAAGAAGATGTCACAGGTGTGACAAGTACAGACAAAGCCTGCCCCTGCTGAACATGTCAACACAGAACAGAATCAAGCTGCCACACAGGCAGCAGCCACCCAGGCTTGAACAGTCAGTCACTCCCATTTAGCTGTACAGACATGGCCACAGAGACTGAGGCAGAACTTTCATCCTTATACATGAATCCAGTGTAGAAATTTAATCTGTGGGCTGAAAGCATCTTCTGTTACTTCCTGATAAATAACTAGAAGGCTTCTTTATCCAATAAGAAACTGAAGTAAAATACAAATTAAAGAAATATACTTTATATATGTATTACAGTGCCTCAAAGGCCCTTCATCAGCATCAAATAATGTGGTTTACACTTTTATCCAAGTTTAATTCTACCTACCTATTCTTCTCTTCATCCTCTAAAGCAGGCAATACATACATATCATCAATTCCTTCTCTTCGAACTTGTGTAATACTGGGCAACGCTTCATTGCTTATGGAAAAAAAAAGAAAAAAAACCCCAGCAGTTAACAACTTCAAAAATACTTACTGTCACTTATAAACAAGGGAAAAATAATTTTTATTCTTGCCTTTTGCCTGTAAGAGCAGTTTTGATAACGTGTCTCTTCAAAAGTGTTTTCAAGAGTTTCTCTGTAGTTTTCCTGGAATCATTGATGGCAATTTCCTTTCTTTGTCTTCGTTTAGCCTATGAAAATAAGATTAACACCAACAAGATTTTGCTGGATGCTGAAGATGCACGTCCTGTGAATCCCTGTTCACAAAAATTCTGTGTGCTGAGCCTATAAGCTACTCCTAACTCATCCTACACCAAAGGGGACAGAGCCTTCAGAGCCTCTAAATCTCTGTCCGTTTCCTCTGTGGGACTCAGGAACAGCTTTCAGCTTCTGGGTACAAATGCCTGCAGAGCTGCATTCAGGTCCATTCCAGAGCACAAGCCAGGATTGTGCCATCATCTATTTCTCTGCAACTTGGCTCCTACACAAGTCAAACCTGCCTATATTAAAAAAGAGCTGCTGCATGCTCCTAGAGCTAACCCAGGCTGGAACTGCAAAGGACACCTGCACAGCAGTGGACTTCAATCCTCCATCCCCACAGCTCAGAAGAATAAGCAGAACAACAGGAAGGACATTGAAAATAGCTACTTACTATCAGCAGACATACATCCTCTTTTGCATTGCAGGGACCCAAAAAGGTACTTACCAAGGTTTGTCTCTTCAGAAGAGGTGCCTCTCCATCAAAAACAAAGACGGGTCGAATCCGGAAAAACAGTAACTTGCAGAGTCGATGGAACAGAGTGAGGAGGTGAGCATTCCGTACAGAAACACCGCCACGACCTCTGGCTCCCTTTATTGCTTGGTTCAACCAAATACTGATATCTTAAAGAACCGTTGAGAGGAAAAAATGTGCTCTCTTACACATATACCACATTGGGAGTTCCTATAAAGTGCACAGAACTGACTGAGCAGCTTTTGCCCACGGCTCCAAGCTTGTCTTATCAAAACCAAAATTATCCAAATAGCTACGAACTTGGAAGAAGAACAAATCATTGCCCCTATTGCCCTGCACAAAAAGCAGAGTGGAAGCAAATCTGCAGCAAATACGTTCCCAGTTATTTTTACAGGTAAATGAAGGGTAACTTACTTCCACATCTTTCCAGCATTTAACCACGTATACAGGATAGGAAAGCTGATACACAAGTATAAAGCCTTTTCATCTTGTACTCCTACTGAGAGCAGCTCATTTACTTATAAAGCACAAAATTCTATAATGCAACACTTGTATAAGGAACCTGCTAAAAAAAGTCTGGTTTTTAAAAGATGAAAATAAAAGAGCTTAGTGTTTCACATATTAATAAAGCAAAACGGCCACTTACCAAAATGCTGGCAATTTAAATGTAATAATATTATTTTTTAAAAGATAATCACTTATAAATAAGGGAAATAGATATAAATAATCTCCATTGCAGCTTCGGTTCCCCAGCTTTACTTTTAAAGGATACCAACAGCAAGAATCTTCCCTTCCAGCGTTTCTGGGTTTATGGGTCTCCCGGTGCATTCAAGCAGCTTCCAAAGTCCTTGAACTCCCATAGTCCTTTCTTAGCTGCTTTGAGAGAAAATCTATGAGGCACAAAAGAAGGAACAACCCAAAGACTATACGGCCCGCGACTGCTTTATTAATGCAAACAGAAATAACGAGGCAGCCGCTCGGGCCGGGATGGCCAGGGACAGGGGCAGGGGCAGGCGCAGGCGGGGGTCGCGGTCCCGGACCTGCGGCGGGGAGCGGATCCCGGCGCAGGGACGCGGAAGGGAGGCGGAAGGGAGGCGGAAGGGGCGCGGCAGAGCCCCGACCCCGCGGCCGCCCCGAGCGCAGGCCCC
>VZRO01003403.1:232202-247733 GCA_013397915.1 Daphoenositta chrysoptera | reverse complement strand
TCCCGCCGCCCGTGCTCCTGCTGCGCGAACGCCGCGGTCCCTGAGGCCGGTGGGCTCCTCGGCTGCCCGAAGGACAGCCCAGTGAACAGCAGAGCATAACAGAATCAATTGTGTTGGCAAAGATCTCGCTGAGATCATCGGGTCCAACCGGTCACCGAACGTCACTTTGGCAACTAGACCATGATCTAAGTCCCACGCCCCGTTTTTCCTTAAACACTCCAGGGACGGTGCACCACCTCCCTGGGCAGTCCCTTCCAATATCTAATCAGCCTTTCTGTGAAGAAATTCTCTTATGTCCAGACTAAGCCTCACCTGGTGTAGCTTTAGCTTGAGCTCCTCTCCTCCTGTCACTTGTCACCTGGGAGAAGAGGCTGACCCCCAACTGGGTACAGCCTCCTGTCAGGCAGCTGTAGAGAGTGCTAATGTCCCCCCTGAGCCTCCAGTTCTCCAGGCTAAACACCCCCAGCTCCCTCAGCTGCTCCTCACAGGATGTGTGCTCCAGACCCTTTACCAGCTCTATTGCCCTTCTCTGGCTGGAGAATGAAAAAAGTCTCCTGTCCCAGAACAAAATCCCACAACGCAGAACGAAAGCACTTATTTTTCCCACCCCCGAACATGATTTCCCCTGCAGCCTGTGCTCTCTTTGTTCTGCCCCGACCACAGCCCCAGTGCCCCTCACTGCATGCACCCCACCACCTGGGAATGCCTAGGGGAAGCATCCTGCAGCCCCCCAACCCCAAGGACATGCACCTGGCTCCTGCTAACGCTCGAAGAATATGCATACTACATACTCCGTAGATGAAGTGTGACAGTCTCCAACCCAAGAGCAAAATAACTGTAAAGTCAGAATTTCATCACAACCTACTTAAGCACAACAGCCAGCTACCATCAGAGGAGAGACTCTGTTTCTCAGTGCAACGATCACTATTAAGCAAAACTTACGAGACACACATGTTATTCTGCCTATGTAAGTCCTAAATCCCCTAAAGAACACAGCTCTAGTACTCTAAATAAAGCTGAGTAATCAGCCCAAACTCAGCATGCAAAAACATAGTCTGAAAATAGCTCATCTGGAAAGTAAAGTTTCAAAACCTACAGGTTTTGTTCAGTCATGAGGCTGCAGAGTTTGAGAAATTAAATATTAGAAGTCACAGGGGCTGCACAGAGCACCACTTTCTTTGACTCAAGAAATCCTACCTATTTTGCTAAGCAGTAGTTGCAACTCTGATTAGTCACTTATCTACTTTGCTGAAGACTTTCACTAAATGCAGGGCCATCATTTCCATGACAAATGAAAGCAAACAACAAGATAGAAAACAAATTTTATTGAATGAACAAAAGTCTAAAAGTCTCCCATTTTTGGTTAACAAAAGCAGCAACCTACAAAACCCCTGCATTCCATGACAAATCTTTTTATGTCAAAAAATTAATCCTTGAGCAGGTATGAACATTTGTACACAGAACAATACAACTGTTGAGATGTGCTTGGGCAAACGACTGGAATAATCAGGGAAAGAAAAAAAAAAAGAAAAAGAAAAAAGAAGACTTCACCTGGGATACCTGAAAAAGCTTGAATTGTGTGCTGGCTGAGAGGTATATCATCGGGGCTACCAGCAGTTTTCAGCACTTGCATCCCCTTCACACAAAATGAAAAGAGCAGCAGAAAAAGGACAGAGATTTTAAGACTGAACAAGGAAAAGAACTGCCAACAGAACACAGTGTTCAGCTAGCTCATTTGGCTAATGGTAAATGCAGCTTTTTAATACTGAATTTCATAAGCTTGTGTTAAGTGAGTCCGTGCTCTCAGGAGGCTCCAGGGCAAGAATTCAGCCACTTTACCCACAGAGATAAAGTAATAGAGAAGTTCCATCCTCCAACAGGCAATTCCTCACAGTCAAAAACAGGCAACCAGATAAGGGAAAAGAAACTGAGACCTGCTTGACAAGATATGATTATCTGACTGATAGAAGTCTAATGGGAATTAAATGGAGAATGTATGTTCTCTTTGTAAATCCAACAAGGTTTTCTAACCTATGTGATTTTTTTTCATTTGCACTGGATACGGGCAGCCTTACTAAAATGAAGTGCTAAAAACAAAGGCAATGTTTACTTTTAGCCTTACACCATTTGCAGAATAACCTTTTTTTATAAAGTCATACCATAATTTTTCATGCTTTTGAACAATAAATATTTTCAATGAAGTCTGTTTATTACATTGACTGATTTCAATCTGCTCTTTTGTTTTCACAGATCAGGACAGAGTACAATTATTTCAAAAGAAATGATTGATTTTGCTATCATATTCACCTTTGCAAAATTACAACAATCTGTGCTTATCTGTTACTTTATACATCAGATCTCACCCATTGCAACCATATCAACATATTTATTTAATAATTATGAAGCTGTATCTTATACCATAATTTCTATTTTAATGTGTTCTAGGACTAATAAATCCCTAATACGTTTTGATTAAAACTAACTTTAATATATCAACTCTATCATCTAAAGTTAATTTTAATCATTTCCATCATAATCATTATAACTCTGATACCCACTGTTCCTCCTCTCCCGAAGATTTGATTTCTTCCACATAGATTCTTGATGAAAGCTAGCACTGAAAGATCGACCCAGCCGTCCATGTTGTTTCTTAGATATATTGTCTTCACTCTCAGATTTGGAAATTCCTTGTCCTTGTGTTTGGGATTGTTTATTCTGTCTAACATTGCCAAATGGAAAATTCCAAGGACCAAATCTTTGCCAGTTAAGTCTCTGAAAGGCAATGATGCAATGAAGATTTCCCCCAACCTAATCAAAGCAAAAAAGGTTCTTTGTTAAATGCACACTACAGGCACATTTCTAACATACATAGACATTTGACATCAACATTTTGGCAAGTAACCAAATACATTCAAAAAGAAAACAAGCCAAAAGTGCCAAACATACAAACCAGGAAAAAAAACAACAAACAACAAAACAACACAGAACCATATACACAAATATACAACTTGCATCAATCAGTTCTGATTGTTTCCCAGATTCAATTACTGCTTTCTTTTTCACCTTTTTGATCTTTTTAAGCTATCCATTTTATCTTTCATGGGCCAGTATCACTTATCTTCTGCTACTCTTTTTTTACTTTCTAGCTACCTTCTCAGAAATAATCTGTTCTGTTCCATTCTGATCTTGCTGACACAGTCTTCCACAGGTCTGCACATCTGAAATCATCTCTTCAGTCTATTATTCTCACAGACTTTCCATCTGCAAATCACAAATACATCCTCCACCCATGAGATACAGCCCTATCTATAGGAAAGAAAGCCACATGCATTGACAGTAACTCCACACAAGGGAGACACATGCATTCTTTTATGCCCAGTCCTACTTGATTGTACTTTCTTAACCACTTGAATTTCATTAGAGGGTCATACCCCAAATGGTCTGTAATTTGTCTGCAGAACATTTCTATACATGCTGCAACTACATTTTAAAACCAAGTTAAAGATCAAATACATTCTGTATACACAGATACCTTGGTTCATCCTAGCATATACCAACCTACTGATGTTTCGTATCTTGTCCAGCAAGTAAATCTAAATGACTTTGGTATGCAAGAACACACATCTTCAGCAATACTTCGTAACAGAACAAATTTCTTTAGTGAAGTTATCTTACACTGCTAAAGTATGAGTAAGTTTGCAAAAACCCACCATGAGTTTCTTCCCATCTTAGTGAGTTTACCTTACCTTCTTTGTTTTTCGATGTTGCAATCCTCTCTCTAGGTGTCGAATATCTAGATATTCTGGATTTTGAGTGTTTAGGTCAGTGACAATATCTGTCCACCTACAGAATAAAATCATTACTGCTCAGCTGACATTTATGAAACTTCAGCATCACAAAGACTCACACACACATGCACACAAATATAGACCTGTAGCTTTAAATAGTCTTACCAGTGATTTAAAGATAAATGAATGGGTAAAGTTATGAAAGCCTCATTATTAAGAGACATCAAGCTAGATATAGAAGTGTCACTTTTAATCAGAGCATTCACAGTGATTATTCCTGCTCTTGGGAAACACCTTCTAAAGTGAGTAAGAGCACCATGAGTCAATTACATTCCTTACGCTTACCAATTCATCAGTTTGGGAAAGAAAGAAAAAAAGTGTGGTTTAGGCAAGGAGAAACCTTAGCCTTTTCTTTATTTAAACCTCTCCTACCCTTCTGTATTATTTTGTTCAATTCCTTGGGTATTTTTGCACACTGAATGCGCTTTTACCAGACAGTTCTCATCATAACTAACTCCTCCATTTTATTTAATCCCAAACTCTCAATTCAATCACTCCCCATTCACTCAGCTTTTCAAAGATTCATAATTCCTTCCAGCCCAACTGAAACAAATACTTTCATATTCCAGACCTCTTTAAACCTGCACATCACCTTGTCATTTCTATCAATGTCTAACTACCTGTTTCTCTCTAACACCACCCTCCAAGTTCAGAAAATGCATTTCTACTCCAACCTCTGCCCTCTTTCCTTAAGCACAGAACTTTCTGCCAGCTCTCACTGGGAGTGCAGAAGGAAGAAGAGTGTCTCCACAATCAAAATTAGTATTACACAGGGTTTTATAATATATTCAGGAGCCTTTTTCTGTACCATTTGTAGCTAATATACCACAGGACAAAGTTTTACCTTTGGGATATACAGTATGCCATTTCTCAGTAACCACATGTATAATGTGATTTAAATTTTGTTGCACTTAATCTTGTAGTCCAAAATACCCAGGTATTTGCCGTTATTGTCACATCACTGACCAAAAAAAAAAATTAAATATAACTGATCCATTATATTTCTACATAGCATCGTCTAGCTCTCCTAGTCTGTATATCTACTTAAGACATCAACTTTGCACAAGTCAAACCTCATCATAAATGTACTGTTTGAATGCACAGATAAGCAAAGAACACAACAGAGTACAGGCTGTCCTTGCACCTGAGCTAGGAGATCTCAGCAGCAGCAGAATATCCTGTGCACAGCCCAGACACAGCCTGTGGATGTCCTCAGCTCCAGTGTAAACTCCTCCAAGAGCCATGCAGTCTGTAAGTCACAACTGGCTCAACCATAGATGGCTGAGGTGCCTTTTCTTCCTGACTAATGTGAGCTGTGTCACACTCAAACAAAAGATAGGGGCTTTGGCTTTCAGGAGCCCACATATGTTCTGACAGGTGATACAAAACTGCAGAGCCAGCCTTGAGGTCAAAACACAAAGCTTCTCACTAAAGCAGCATCTGTTTCTATTAGATACACATATATATACATGTATATAGTCATTCAAAAGAACTAAAAAGTCCCTCGGTGACTCTGAGTAGAGAACTCCTAATTGTTTTGAAAGAAAACATTGTTTCACATTTTTACCAAGTAACATACCTTTTACAGTGTATTGTTGGATGCTTTCTGCTGGGCTCTCCAATTAAGATCCAATATTCTACTTCTTGCTGCAAGACACGACCTCTGTTCAACAGAAGATAAAATCCTAGTAAGATTTATTGTGCATATTAAAAAGAAAAAGATATTAACAGACTACTGTTCTTTTTAGGATTTTCTAACATTTAAAATAGTTTCCTTGGCCAAAGTAAAAACCAGCTCCTGTGCTACAAATGGTGCTTGCAATTGCCTATGGGGAAACTTTTGTTTCACAAGGCCTGAAAGCAAGCCTTGGGGATGCTACTGCACATTATTTGGGAGGAAGACAGATTTTCACTAAAAGCAGTTTTACTTGGATAAAAGACAGTCTGGTACACGATCTAAATATAAATATATAGGAAACAACAGAAGTAAGAATTGTGGAAAGCCACATGAACGTGTTACAAACAGCTTCCTCCCTATCTGTGATGTCTAACAGTCATGATAGAGTTCTTTACACTATTTTTAACCTATACCTTGGCTGGCAGTTGTTACTAAGAGCTGTAATACACCCTGTAAGAACAAAACTGGCAACTTCAAATGCTTCCTTCTAAGCATCCAATAACAGAAAATCCAAACCTTTGAACTAATACTAGTGTGGAATCAACTTCCAAGAAGCTCAAAGCTTGCAATAACCTTGTCAAGTAAAATTTGTGACAGTTATTAGGGCAGAACTGATGGGATACACAGGACTGGTCTGTGACTTCCTGTGTATAATTATCTCATGACAAAACTACATCAGTTTCAACTGTGACAAAACCTGATATTTTTCTGCCTAGGGTATTAGACAGCATATGGTCTTATTGCTTGGAACAATTTGTTTATTTAGAAAAAATTCCCTGTAAAATAACAATGTATTCCATCAGTGCAAAGATGGGAAACCAAGACACAGGATAGATTATTTGACTTACCTAAAGTCACACTGGAAGTCTGTGGTTGAACTGGGAACTGAACCCAGGTCTCCCGAGTCCAAATCCAGCAACCTAAGATCATACAGGAAGTCTGTGGGTGACCTAAGAACTGTCTCTAAGCTCAGCCTAGTAATCTATCTAACCACTTCTTTTGGGACCTAAAATGTCTCTTAGCTTCATTTTTAAATAAAAACTTTCCTTTGTATCTAGAATGCAAAAACAGGTAAACAAGAACTGCTCCAGAATCTATCAGTACTGCTTCTGCAAACAAAACTATTTTTTTCCTCAGTAGGGTCAGAAAATACAAAGAAAACAGGATGCTCATCTGGTCTGACCTCCAACCTAAAGTAAGGCTATAAAAGCTCCTTGAACTTATTTCATTTTACATTGTTAGAATAGAACTGTTGTTAAGAAAAAAAGCTAATATTGACTTAAAAATAACATCACTAGTGACTAAGAATCCATTTCAGCCATGGGTAAAGAATGAAAGTGTTGTTTTCACTCATTACTAAACAATATAAATTTAAATTAGTTATAAGGTTATGTTTCCACACACTGGACCATACTATTTCTCAGATTGCATTTTTGATCTAGTAAACTTTTTTTTTTTTTTACATTGGTCTTCTAGTGCAGGTTCTTATTGATTGAGTTAAGTAAGTGATTAACATTTTGGTAAATTCAAGTAGACTGATGTGTTGGATTTCTATTTGGGGCATATTTTCTTCCACTCTTCTCAGAAACCTGGCAAGCCAGTGAATTCAGTCTCAAAAAAAAACTGTATTCTTTTGTTCAAATATTAAAAGTTTTCATTAACCCTATCATAAGCCTCACACTGGGAACCAACTAGATTCAGATGATTATGCTTTATAACCTCCAACCAATGACCATTTTGAGCTCCAAAAGTAGAGCTAGCATTCTCCATTCCTTGATGTGACCCTACCTCTTCAACACAGCCAAAGTCAGACTGCCTAGCAAGCAAATAGCCAGAATCTCACCTTATACTAGAGACCTACGCTTTTCATTGTTTAACATTCCCCACTAACAGTATCTGCTAATTTTTTCGAGGATTGACTGCTTATGCTCTATGATAACCCTAATAAATACTGACCAATGCTTGAACCTGGAGAAAGTCCGACAGAAACCTTTAATACATACTGTGTTTGCAACTACTTTGAGAGAGGAAAAACAGCTTGATATGATTCAGTGGATGAGGAAAAACACACTACTTCCCTCAAGAGAGTGCATAGAGTACTCTACTACATATAGCACTCTACATTGAGCAGCAAGGTAAAGGTCCTACAAAAGCTAACACATATCATCCCAAGAATTAATATTTTCAAAGTTAAAATGTGTGGGTTTAATGCAAGATTCCCCCTAAACGCAGTACGAATATTAATGCTAATACATTTTTTTTAAACCTGTATTTAATTCAAAACTGTGTCTACTATTGCATTATATTATCTTAGAAGTGTCACCCAGACAAATCTGAGATTACTATACAGGTAACTGTATTTTTATTCTAAAACAACTGGCATATTAAGCTTATACAAGTAGTCCAGCATTTCAAGCACTGTTTAAAAAAGCCAAACCTACTGTCATAGTCAAAAGATCTGGCTTTTCTCTCCCCCTCCCCTGCCAATTCCTGGTAACAAATTATTCAGGTATCTTTACTTTTCTATGCCTTAGACTCCAGTAGCTGGAGTTTACCATCACCATTATTAGTCAAAATTAATGCAAAGAAAGTATGTAACCACCATCCTGCAATACCCACACAACCCCTGCTCTTGCCATACACAAGCACTGGTTTCTTAGTGTAAATTTCATCACATCCACCTCATGAGGGATTAATATCACTATAGACTTTTTTTGCTTCTAGTTTATAAAGGAAAATTACAACATACACACACGTCTTTTGTTTTCCCTTCCAAGTTCTCTAGGAACAGACTCTCCCCATAATTAGCTGGCTTTTTACTGTTTAGCCTTGAAAAAACCCCACCTGGCATTTTTTCAACCCATGTTTTTATTTTTCAGATTAGTTACCTTCACTTGTCCTTCAATAAAATAACTACCTTCTCTCTATGTGGCTAGAAGGTCTTTAAACAAACAATTTCTTAATACCACTTACAGTTTTCTCTTTTAAGTTCTCTCAATGCAGTCTGTTTAGTTATGTTTTGTTTTAAGTCAGTCCTTTCAAATCACACTGTAGTGTTTTTCTAGCTCAGACAGATGCCTGTATGACATAAACTAAAATTTTATTTATGGAGAAAAATGGTAAAAATTTGAAGTAAATTTTTCTGTATGTTTCTTCCACTAAAATAAGCATAAACACAGTATCTTACCTGTAGGCTTTACTAGCTTTTACTGGGGTTGCTTCAAATCCAATTGGGCAAAAATAATGGTTTTGGCAATGGTAGATGTAGGCCATTGATTCATCTTTCAGTCCACGTGTTAGCTTTGCAAGGGCCCCTGCAGCTACAAAGAAAGATCAGGTTACAAGCCAGGGTGCTTTGGATCCTGTGTAATATACTCAGCAGAAAAAAAGACCTATTTGACAACAAAGCAGTTATACTGCTTTATAAATGGGAGGACATGACCTGACAGGCATCACAAAATAAACTTCTGATTTCAAACTTATTATTACTTTTTTGTACTGGGCAGGAAATTAAATAGTATCTCCTGCACAGTCTGTGCCAGGGAAATGCAATATAAAGTATGCTTTGTGTTTAGATCAAAATCAAATTTTAAAAAGAACCAAAAGTATCTCTTAACCTAGGAAATACACACTGCAACAGAATGCAGTCCTGGCTGCCCTAAGTGAGATGTGGCACACATTGATGATACTGCTGAAACCACTGAAAACACTCAAACGTTTTGGTATCATGAGCTTCATGGAGCTTCCTAGTCTCAGGAACATTTATCGGCATGCAATGGTTTATAATGGGACCACAGTGCTCAGTTTCAGGAAAAGGCTAGAAGAGGCACTGGAACAAGACAATTTTCAAATGAGACACCAAGAAAAAAAATATTTCCATTTTAATAATCTCTAAAACTTTTCAGCGTGGTTTTGTGCTTTTAAAGAACCTTTCAGTCAGAAGGTAATTACCCAGACTATACCAAAGGCTAGTACACTGTGCATGGAAGTAAAGTTTTTTAAATAGCACACCTAAAAAGTAGACAAAAATGCAGCTTCGTAAGCTAATTGAGAATAATTGCCTAACTTGAGAGAGAGGTGTTAGTTAAAGTCAGGCAAAACATATGAGTTCATTACCTTTAAAACTGGGCTTTTTAAAAGCATAAAACATTTAGTAAGGACTAATACTTTTTGTTCTCCCAGTGGATGACAGCAAACAAATCTTCCCACACACCAATGCAGAACTGGAAATGCAGTGTTTTCCTGGATGCCTTAAAATTCCAATTCTGTGACAGCAGAATATAGAGCATAGAATGTGTTTTATCATAAAAAAAGTACAAATGAAAATTTCAGCTAAATAAGAGGAAAAGTAAAAGCAGAGAAGTCAACCAACCTGGAGCTATTTGATACCTTATCTCACACTGGAAGTACTACTTACAGACCTTGTCCTGTCAAATGCTGTACGCTGCAGGATTTTTCAATTTATACACTGTAAGATGAATGCTTTAGGATTAGCTACGTACCAGTTTCTCCAGCTGTCTTGTTCTTCCCATGAGGTTTATACAGAACATATGAGCATCCCTTGATATGGAAGTGATCATTTATTTGCCTAAACCATCTGAAAAAATAAGCTTTAAAATGGTAGTAACTCAAGAGTTATTAAATGCAGTTTTATTTCCTTACACTTTTCCTGTATTTGACAGTTTAGGAAAGAAGTCTTGGTGTGCTACTAAGTACCTACCTCGCTAGTACTTAGATTGTAGATGACCATGGCACCCAATATAAATGAAACTTAACACATCCTAGACAGAAAAATAAATGCACAGAGCCTTTTCCTTCATTTTGCTTTTTCAGACTTGACATAGATCCTTAGCAACCAAAAGTCTGGATGTGAAATGTAGGTCCTATTGTATTCAGTCCAGTCACCTCTAACATTCAATCACTCAGCCTTTAGAAAGGCACACAAATTCTGACGTGCCAAACTTCAACCGTGATTTGTAAGGTACGTAAATGAAATCTATGAAACCTATGGGACCCTTCAAGTGAGACTTCCTGCTTATCCTGTTGGGTTTCTCTCACCTAAACTTCACAAAGCCTGAGCATTAGAGGAGCCTCATACTGCAACTCCTCACCGCAGCCCTGAGTCAGGACAGGACTGCAATTTTTCCATATTAGAAGATTCAAATTCACATGTTTGAAGATAATGCCTCAGTCATAAAGCTACGGTGGGTAATAGGGCTGGTCCACTTCCCAATCTGCCAAGTACTTCAAAATTATTGAACCAGGCCAAAAAAAAAGAAAACAAAAAGATGGGTAACTCTCTGAAGCACACAAGACACACACAGGGGAAATCAAAGAAGAATTACAAGTTTAACTTTTGTCTGTATAGACTGTTGACATAAAGAGACAGAACATTCCATCAGCTTGGTCTGTAGGAGCTGCTATACCCTGACATACTCCTGAAGAGATACAAATCCTGGATCTGAATTTCCTAAAGCAGGTAAGGAAATTTTCACTACACTTTCCAATGATCTAGCCAGTATGCTGGATGGAGAATAGACTGCTGCCACATTGTCATATCCAGCACCATCCTGATGAGTCAAACACTAAACATTGCCCTAAAAAAAATTTAACTAAATCAAATGCGACTCATGAAGCAAGCAAGAATACTGCAAAAATTTTTAATCTCACCAAAGGGTAATACACCAAAGCCCTGTCAAAATGCTCATCACTCTAGTACAATATGCTTCTTGGCTCTGTTTAATCCTAGAATGCCTTATTAATGTAATACCAAAACCAAAACGTAGAAAGAATTTAAGTCCAACCTATAAATATCAGGAAACAGCAGAGCAGAAGTGATAAAAAATTTCAGTGTTCTGTGACTCCAGCCCCATGTTTTTGTTCCTGAACAGCTCCATTGCAGCAAAGGTGCAGCACTATCTCATTTTCAATTCTTAAATTACATTTTACATGAAGCTAATAGTGTATCAACTGTATTTTCAGGCTGTTTCAGTGATATTAACAAGCATTTAACATACATTTTCAAAAACAGGAAAAAAAGTGTAAAGAGAAAGTTTCCTAACCAGAAGACTAGACTCATTAGAGTATTATACAACCATTACGCAAACTGAACCAAAAATCTAACAGAATTTCACATTGACCTGACCTGTGTAACAACATCACACCATACAAAATGGCCAGAGCAAACAACTCTTTGAGAAGTTTCACTGTCAGAGTACTCAGGTATGCTTCATTATTCTAAAATTTAAGAGGAATAACATGTCGGCTGCTTTGTTTTTAAATAAATGAACTACTACTGTATTTTTAAAGGTTCTATCTCTTAGCTGCATCAAAAGAACTAAACATACCTCATTAGAGTTGTATTTCCAGTGAAGGGACCAAACCTAATCTCCTCAAATGGGGGCTGAAAGCCCAGTATATGCAAGGCTTCTTCTTGAGTGATGGGTGGTAAACTTAAAAAAACAAAACAAAAGTGTTGTAAATAGAAACATATTTTTGAAGCTCTAGAGGCAAAGCAAAGCAGTCTTCGTGTGACTTTACCTTCCAGCTCCCAGTGTACTATATAAGAAATTCCAGCAAGACACTAAGGATGAAATTCCACAGGAAGTCTTGTATTGAGGCCGGCTAACACAATACCTTAAACAAAAAACCCAAAAGACATTAGTAACACATTCTTGACTCACTTATATGACAAACCTGAACTACTTTTTTGTGTGCCATGTCACTAAAGTGCCATGTTGTATTAAATGTTTTTATGTCACATGTATTAAAAAAAAAGCAAACAAAAAACCCAAACCAACTCTATCCGTAAAAAACAATTAAGCAAATATGTTAACCAATTTCTTTGTCAGATGCCACTACCCTATTTCACATAAATCAGTCAAATTTCTAACAGCCCCATGGGAGTTCTGTACAAATTATCCTGTCAGGAATTATGATTCTGTAGTAATATAATGTATGGTTTTATCCAGTCTCTTCTAACATGTGAACTAATGGCAAACTGCATCTCTACCAATTTACTAATGAATGTCATTCAGAGATTCCCTAGGTTAACTCTAACTTTCTGATGTCACAGACATAAAGTAAGAACCAGACAGATGCATTAAACTAAGTGAATTCAGTGAATTCTATTAATACAATAATGGTCGTATAGAAATGACAGATTCTGATCAAGTAAAATCAGGAGCAAAACGTATCAGTGGTACAACTAAGGTTACTTTTTGCCTGACCATGCTACTGAACTTGTATTTTGTTTTGCAATGAATCTCCAAGGAAGTTTTTCCCTTTACTGAAAGTAAAAGGAATGTTTAGAAAGAAAAATGTTTTAAGAATTCCAACAGATGGGAGAAAAGCTCTAATTTTTCTTGCAGAATGCATGAGACAGTGTGTATGCTCAATATATCCCCGTTTCTACTAAAAAAAAATTACAAAGACATTATTAAGAAGTTTGAAATCAGAGAACTAGCAACAGTGTTTACTGAGAAACTACATGAGATAATTTTAAATACAATTTATAAATATTACCATCTCCGAAGGTCCAACACTTTTCTCTCCTTCACATCTTCAAGAGCTGAACGCTGAGGACACTCCCTGTGTTGTTTGCTTTTTTTGTCCACGGATTTTTTCTTTGTCCCTTGTTTCTTCATGCTGCCTGCAAAACAAATTTCAGAATCAAATGAATGCCTAGTTTGCCATTCATAGCTTTCTTCTTAAGTACTCTTACTAAACATTAATTGAAAGGAGAAAGCTCAAATACATAATCTAAATTGTCAACAGGTTTGTAAAGCTGCCATTAGCTCTGTAAACAACACAGTGTTTAGATCATGAGCAGAATTAATGATGACCTGCCCAACCATTTAGAGAGATAAGTAAATCTGATTATTCTAATGCAATAAACCACCCATCCCAGAAATAGGCTCTCAGACCAACATGAACCTCCTACCTCCTAATATTAAGTACATAGGAACATAATGAAATGCTTGTTTTTCACTGCAAGCCTTGCAACCAGCTACAGTTTCTGATGAAAACTTATATGCAAATCCATTAATACTAATATACATCCAAGGTCTTTTCCTTTTTATAAGCCACCGTGACAGTAGAAAATGGAGAGTTGGGCCACATGCTGAAGCAGAAATATTTTTGTCCCATTTTGAAGCCATACATCCAGATGCATAATATACTAGGTTCTACTAAAACAAAACAAAAAAATCACTCCAGTAACACAGAGGGAGGGCTGGGGTTGCGAAACCAGAAACCATCCCAAATACTACAGTTAAGCAGAAGCCAGCCTTATTTTGTATCCACTTCCCCTGGCAGTTACACTCAGCTTTCACTCCTCTCTCACTCTCTTCTGTCCTGATGAGCAGGTTCCTTGAAATGAAGTACAGGCTCTTCTACAGCACTTCCTCATAGGACAAATGTGCTGGCCAGCCCCCTTCACAAACAAATTGTAAACATGAAGCCTTTTCCTTTCACATCAAAACTTCACCACCTCACCTGCTTTGTTCTTCACATTTGCGTTCACGCCATTGAACTCTGATTTGTCTATTTCCCACGCCAGTGGAAGCTTTCCAAGATTGCTAGGCAGGCTTTCCAAGTTAGCATCTTCACTGTAGATTATCTCTGAAGCACCAGTTTGAACGCTGAGTAAGTTAGATGTGTTATTTCCAACATTTAAGGCAGCACTGCTTGATAGGCAGGCACTAACTGAAGCACTTGGACTTTTACAAATAGATGTTACTCTGTTTAAAAAAGCATAGTCTGAGCAGATGGTATAAAACTTCTCTCTTGTATGAGTCACAGGACATCCCCATGGATAATGCCCATCTTCCCTAGACACCAAGGATGCAGTGGAGGCGTCTGACATGCAGTACGGCTTCACGGGATCGTGAAGAGAAGCTTCTGGGGATTCTTTCCCAGGTCTGTTTTCAGTGTTTCCATTATTTCCAGAACCATTTTCTTTTTCATCTTCTGAAATAGTAGGCATTGAATGATACTAAGAGTATTGCACAGCTAAGAATACTTTTTTGTTTATGTTTTAATTACAACAGGGTTTTCATCATTGCATCCATTGCCTCTGCAAGGTATCAGTGAGGTACCTGAAAGAAAATGCTAAGTTAGTACAGGTGTCTCATTCGACATAAAATATACACAAAGCTTATCTTTGAACTCATAGCCAATAAAAGCTGAAATACCCTTCAAGATACCACAATACACATGGTGTCTTTCCTTAAGCATCTCTAGAATTCTACTATCAGCACTTTTGATCGTTTGTGAGGTGCCAACAGCATACACTGCAGTGATATCGGGATGAGAACATAATGAACAATTACACTTATAAACCAGCACATGAATAAAAAAATAAAATAAAATAATTAAGAGCTTTCTACATTTACATAGTTGTGGTTTATCTCTCCTATCCCTTACAGTCATTAAACACTGTTAATGTAGAACACAGAATAATTTATACAAATTAGTAAATCATCATACAGCAATTTAAGGTCACTTAATTCTGCTGAATCCTGCAAACTTTTGCTGCAAGTGAAGTTCAAGCATACAATTACAGTAACTATAACCTCTATCGATTGTAAATTGACAACACTACCCTCAATCTGTTCCAGTGCTTTCCTCCTATGGCTGTTAAGGGTTCCCTCTTATTTTTATGTGCCTCTTATTCTTCAAAGCGTGTGAAAGAAAAGCAGGTTTTGTTTCTGGCAGCT
This sequence comes from Daphoenositta chrysoptera, assembly GCA_013397915.1. Taxonomy (NCBI): domain Eukaryota; kingdom Metazoa; phylum Chordata; class Aves; order Passeriformes; genus Daphoenositta; species Daphoenositta chrysoptera. The sequence goes on along the minus strand of VZRO01003403.1, from coordinate 232,488 downwards.
AAGAATTACCAAAAACAAATTTAGACGGCTGGCTGGCTCGCTTTAAACGATCATTTTTAAAGGGCAAGCTGACAGCGTGTGTGTTATCTGTCATCTGAGCAGCTCGCACGTCTACAGACACGCGCCTCAGATGGGAACCTGGCGCGAGGGAGGCAGGAATTCCGCTCCACCGCCGCCTCCTGCGACACCGGCCGCGGGTCGCTGCCGCGCACCTGCAGCGCGCCGGGAGCGCCTCTGGCCCCGGCCGGCCGCGTTCCGCTCGGCGGAGCGCAGGGACACAGCAAAC
>VZRO01003403.1:116413-228285 GCA_013397915.1 Daphoenositta chrysoptera | reverse complement strand
CGTGTGGGGGCCCGGGCTGCGCGCCGCGGCCGCGCTCCCCGCACGGTACTTCTACGTGCAGGCCGCGGACGCCGAAGGGCTGAGGTGAGGGCGGCGGCGGCTTTTGGGGACATTGTGGGCACGGTCAAACCGAGAGGACTGCAATTTTCTTGTAGAAGGAGCGGGCTGAAAGCTCGCTACGTGACTGTTTCTGTATATCACTTGGCAAGAGCTTATTAATCTTTTCAAGGAGTATCAAATAACGGCGCGAGGGGATGAGATAAGAGGATGAAAAAGTTCAGCAGCAAAACCTCCGTGTTAGTCAGTGGAAAAACTAATGATTTATTCTCCTTTGTCAAAACTTTAGCAGTGACTAATACATTTAATTTGTTAGGCTCAGGCATCCTGCTTGTTTCCACTGGTAGGAACATTAATATTTCTCCTACATGCCGAGGCACAAGATCAGTCGAATCATTTAGGAATTACTCCATAGGCCAGTAGGTAAATTTCATAGGAATGAAGTAGGACGAGGAGCAACGGCCATAAGCTAAAAGGCAAGAAATTTCACCTCACCATGAGGGAAAGTTTCAGCCTGAGTGTGGCAGAGCACTGGAACAGGCTGCCCAGGGAGGCTGTGGAGTCACCCTCTCTGGAGACATTGCAAACCCCTGTGGACACGAGTCACCTGCTGCAGGTGGCCTTGCCTTGGCAGGGGGATTGGACCAAATGATCTCTGGTGGGCCTTTCCAACACTAACAACTCTGTGATTCTGTGATTTTCGGAGGATGCTCGTTGCTTTCCATTTCTGTAGGAAAACTGGTCATACAGCCTAGGTAGGAGCTCAGAATGCTCTGTCAAGGTCATTCAGATTAGGTGCACCATGGCTTGCGTGAGTACGGAAATTGCCAGTTCAGCTTAACTTGGATAGTAAATATTTCTTTAATTATTTAATGGAACTGGCAGCTCTCGAGTATGTCTGGACAAGTTATAGGAAAGGTGACCAGGCTCTTGGGCTGTAACCCCTTAGCTCAGCTACTCCCACCACCTTTCTCTATCCCAGGCTCTCCCTAAATATTTGGGACTATGTTTAAAGAGATGGAAGAAAGGTGGAAGGAAGTTGATGGCATTTTGACTGCACCAACTTTATTAATACCCCAATGATAAGTGATAAATTAATGATTATTCAGATTATTTTATTTGCTTTTATGGAGGTTTTTCTATGTTTAATATATGGTGAATTTTACCAAAATATCTCATTTACACATTGAATTATGTGATCCCTCTACAATGTTTTTCCCTGGTTTTTTTTCCCATATAAGCTACCATAATGATTAAGAAGTTTAACTTTGTTCTTTACTTCCTTAAATAATACCTGGAAAATAAGGTAATCTGAAAACATTTTGCTTCTGAGTGTAAAATAATAGACTTATTAACCTGTTAAAATGAAACTTGTTCTAGTATTTTTTTAAAATAGAATTGTAGAATGGTTTGGGTTGGAAGAGACTTTTAAAGATCATCTTGTTCCAACCCCCTTGCCATGGGCAGGGACAACTTCCAGTAGTCCAGGTTGCTCAAAGTTTTGTCCGGCTTGACCCTGAACAGTTCTATTGAGGGGGCATCCACAGCTTCTCTGGGCAACCTGTTTCTGTGTCTCACCACCTTCACTGTAAATAATTTCTTACTTATATCCAACCAAATCTACCCTTTTTCAGTTTAAAACCATTGCCCTTGTTCTGTCCCTACAGGAAAGGACACCAACATATATCCACCAAGGTCCATTTATCTGCATGCTCTCTACCTTCCCATCACTTTACACTTGAGCTGCTACCAATCAAAAGCTGTGCTGGTTTTTTAAAGGTGCTTTGCTCCCATATAGTCAAAGACTGTATTTCCAGTAGGGCACCAAGTGATTTTTGGAGTTGTGCTTATGGCTGGTTGGAACCTTCTTGATATCTAATGCTTCTAATGGCATGAGACGTTTTAGGTAGCCTACCAAAATTCTCTTTGGAAAAATCACACCTTGATTGTGAACATTAGGATGTGCTTGTAGGGGGCCTAACGTGGCTCGGAGAAGTCACTGGAAATCTGTTGACTTGCAAAGGAATGGACCAGACTACGAAATCTGTTGTATGTTTCCTTTGTTTATTAAGCTCCCACTTATTCTCTGTGTAGGTTCACTTCATCACCAGGTGAAAATGCATTCCAGGTGAAGATCACTGCTCCTGAAGAACAGTTCACTCGTGTTGGTGTGCAAGTATTGGACAGGAAGGATGGTTCCTTCCTCGTGAGATACAGAATGTATGCGAGCTACAAAAGCCTGAGGATAGAAGTCAAAACTGGAGATAAGCATGTTGCAAAGTCTCCATATATTTTAGAAGGTAAGAGGCACCACTACACACAGGCTTCCTATCATGGTTCACAAAATGTGTCCCAAAATGTCTTCTACTACAAGCACAGGATTCTTTGAGTCCTCAGTGCTTCTCTGGACTATCAAACCCCATTGGAATTACAGATTCATTGTATGTGTCCTATACATAGTATTCAAAATAATAAAGGGAAGCAAATGCTGTGAAGCTGTTGCCTAATAAATACACGTAGAGGACTCACACAGAAGCTGATGTAGGTTGACATGACTCCATTAGAGTTTAAAAAAATTTTAGACATGTCCATTTAGAGTTGCTGAAGTTTTGACCCTAAGCAATGAATGTTCAGTGCCTGACCCTGTTCTGTGATCTCAACAGCTCAATATTATAATTTATTAAAAATAAAATAATAATTATGTTCCCGATAGGACCTGTTTACCATGAAAACTGCGACTGCCCTCAGGAGGAGAGCAGTGCATGGCTGGAAGAGATGAACTGCCCTCAAACCATTCCACAGATTCAGAGAGACCTAGCAAATTTTCCCATTGTTGACCCAGATAAGATTGCAAAAGAAATTCCACAGAGGTTTGGACAAAGACAGAGTTTGTGTCACTACACCATCAAAGACAATGAGGTATGGAATGGGTTGATCTGTAGTGGAATTTGGTGGCAAGCCATATTAGCTGGGCAGTTTGGCTGTTCTCAGTTTTAAAAGCTTCTTGTAGTCTGTTCTTTAAGAGCAAGACTTTGCTTGCTTCTCTGTCCTTGAATATTTTGCAGTTTGTGTATGAGCTCAGCAATATCTGTCCTACTTTGTAAGTGCTTTTTTGTCCACGTTACAACTGAAACACAGTGAAAGCAAATTACTTTCTAGGCAATCAATATGAGTACTGGGCACACAGCCAAGTCTCCTAAATGCTAATTCAGTTTCCTGTTCTCTGAGCAATACTGCTGTGAGGTGTCACGATCATCTAATTTGAAGTGCATCAATAAATTATGTCATGCATAATTCTGAGGTAAAGAAATACCACTTTTAGCTGCACTGAGGATCAGAGCTACAATTCTTAATAACAAAGCTGTACTTACTTCAGTGGAATTTTATATGGAAATTAGAAGAATGGAACCCCACAGAAACAGGCAACAGTTTCTGTGTCCATGAAACAGACCTCAAACGTCTGCAAAAGCAAGCAAAGCTTGTAATTTTTTTTTTCATCATTTTTCTATTGTGATGAGATTTCTATTGCTTCCCAGCTGATTAATAAATCTATACAGCCATACAATCTGTCTGACAAGTTACTAAGCGATTTAAAGAGATCTAAATTGTGCCAGCCATTCTCTGAAATGAAATCACCCAGTAAAACCTTTGTTTATTTTCAGGTTTATATAAAGACATATGGGGAACATGTTGGCTTCAGAATTTTCATGGATGCCATACTGCTTTCTTTGACAAGAAAAGTGAGTACATCTGTACAGCCACTTATTCTGCATGTCCTAAAGTATAGAAGCCTGGGCTTAAATACTCTTCAGCATATTTGTTCCTGTTTCTGTTAAAAAACTCCTGCTCGTTGATTAATGGAAAGGTCATGGATTTTCCTTGTTTGAAGCTGTCATGTTCTAGAATACCATCTGATTTGAATATCACAAGTTAATTGAATAGCAGGCTTTTATAGGTGAGCTTGATAAGCCAGGACAGGGTGTGTTGGTTTGGGGATTTTTTTCTGTAGACTAAGTAAATCATCCTGTTGCATCTAATAGAAAATTCTGTCTCTGCAAGTACATTTTACAGGACGACTTAAAAAATAGGGAATGTATACTTTTCTCCATTAAATGCCACTGAGAAGGAGTAACAAAAGCTCAGCAGGTGGTATGGGGGGAAACTCCCTTGACGTACAAGAAAGAAGCAGCACACAGACTCTTTCCTAGGGAAACGCTGAAAAAACCCTGACATTATGTACACAGTCAGAGAATATAGCAGGGCTGAAGTTTCAGCCCACACAAATATGTCGTTTTTACATAAAAAGAATAGTAAGAGAAATAAGAAGATAGCCAAGTTAAGATCTATTTTGAGAGTAAAAAGAAAAAGTGCTTTTTCTTTTAAAAAGAGGAGGAAGAAGAGAGATGAACTACTGAAGTATGGAGTTCTTCACCTAAAAAGCTTTCTTAAAAATTAATAAAAACAAACATATTCTTTAGAAGTAGCTGAAAGATAATGCAATTGGTATGAAACAACATGGATTTATCACAAAATATGTCATAGTCATAAAATTCCTTTTTATAACAAGGTAATACATTTCTATTATGATATCAAATATCTTTATTTTAGGCTTTTGGGGCTAAGTCTCAAAAGCTTTTCACAAAGAAGGTAAAAAACTCTGCTTGGAAGAAACTAATGTAATCTGCTTGGAAAGCCTTATTTAAATAATAGTTGCCAATGCTTCCAGAGACATGAAAGGTGTCACAAAAATACTCTTCAGAGATTTATAGTAGGTTCAGTCACCATTTAATAACTGATTATATTTTGACTGAATGATGGACTAGAGAGTATGCTTACTGAGTTTTCAGAAAACAAAAATGAAAGGACCTTCAAGCACCTCATGTTACAGCATCATAATTTAACATTTTCTCAACAAGAGAAATTTATGGAAGAATGGATAAAAATTAACTGACAAAGGTAGGATAGTACACAAATGCTAGATAAGTGATATAGTTATGACAGCTGTTTAAAAGAGGGAGTGAGTGGTTATTTTCTGCAGAAAAGTGTGAAGGTTACAGTGTCACTGATGTAATGCGACTCAGCAGTGGCACACTGCTGCAAAAAGCTAAACACAAGTTAACACATGAAAGAAATGTCAAGTAACCTTTCCACTATCCTCAGGATTGGTAATGGATCAGTTATGCTACTCTGTCTGCCTTTGGGTGTCATGCTTTAAGGATTGCTCAATTGCTAACATTGCTGAACTAACATTGCACAGGAAAATGGGACAAATGACTAAAGGTAACAAATGAACATTAATTTAACTGGGGTTTGTTTCATCTAACACTGTCTAAGGGAAGACATGAATGTAGCCTACAGTTATCTAAAAGATTCTTCTCTGGAAGATGGAAGTAAACTGTTCTTGGTGTCAGTAGTGTTGGACAAGAAATAATGGAGTTAAATGGCATCTAAGGACTTCAGACTAAAGGTTGAAAAAGGATTGCTAACTCCAAAACCAGAAACTGTTAACAGATGTAGAAAACACAGTTTGTCCCAGTCCCATTAAACACCTCAAGAATTTGTATTAGGACAGTGTCACTGAGTGACAGTAGATAGTTGCTTGGAGATGAAGATCTAAGCTGCTGAGTGATTCTGCCGCTGAGGAACTGTGGAAAATACGATTTGTAGGGGTTTATGCCCATTACAACCACTAGATGGCACTGTAGTAATGAAGTTCAGTGCTGAGCCTTCGACTGTGAAGCGAACACCCTTTGGAAAGAAGAGAGTATCTTCCACTCTTTAGAAGTGTTTGATATTTGGCAAATTATTGATTTCTTTTGCTTTGAAAGAGGCAACTGAGGGGGATGTAGTGGAGATGTATATTTTTTAAAAATGAAATTAAGAGAGTGAACTGAGATACGACATTAGTTCTGCACTGACCTTTTATGTGCCTTCAGGGTTCTGTAAAACTCAGTCGTCTGTCATGTTTTGCCTTTTGCTCTCCAAACTGAACTGTCCCACCATTTTCAGTGTCTCCTCACAAGGCAGCTGGTCCTTTCTTTGGAAAACTACAAAGCTGCCCTTCTTTGTACTTTTTCTTACTTCACTTAAAAATACCCAAACCACATACAATCCTTAATATAGGGGTGTATCACAGTTCCATATAGCAGCAAAATTATGCCCTCTGTCCTGCTTCCTGGCCATCGACAGTATTTTGCTTGCTTTTTGGCTCCAACAGTAGTTTCAGGTATGGTTCCACACTACCAAATATTTTAAATGAGTGATGATGTTATGCTTAATAATGAACCACAGCACTGACTAGATGTGGTCTTGCCATCATGGCTGTTTATTTCTGTTTCTTCTCTTCTGCTGGATTTAGGCATCCTGAAGACACAGGGTGAATCAGATCACTGATGTGACAGAAAACTGATTTACTACCCAGCAGCAATTTTCCATATAGTAACAATGTGATCCAACTTACCTTGCAACCATATAATTGCTGATTAGGTCCCAATGCTAGCCTGATAAAAAGATTGTGTGGCCAATCATATGAAGTATAACAGGAAGCCATCCTCTAAAAAGGATGCTCCTATGCCTTACGTGACTTTGTACAAATCTTTATTTAAAAAATACTATTTTGTAGGCTTTACTCTGTGGTCTCAGTACTTCTAACAGGTTTCTAAATGTCAATGATTTATTACAGGCGCATTAAGTACATTAGACACCAGGCTATTTTTTCCTCTTAGTGAGGTTGTTTTCAAAATGCAAGATGCCAGCAGAATACTGTTTTGTGTTTAACTGTATTTGTGCCCACTTTGCTTCTGTTTAGGTGAAAATGCCAGATGTAGAATTTTTTGTTAATTTGGGAGACTGGCCTCTGGAGAAAAGGAAGCCCCCACAGAACTTGCACCCGATCTTCTCATGGTGTGGGTCCAGTGAGTCAAAAGACATTGTCATGCCAACATATGACTTAACAGACTCGGTTTTGGAGACTATGGGACGGTAAGAAATGGCTTAAACTTTTCACAAAATTCACAGTGAATGATCTTCCATAGAGATCTGTGTGTTAACAGTACATTAACTTTTTATTTACTCATGGAGACACTGGCACCCTAGATAGGCAGTAACTGTGTAATCAATATATTAACATTATACTTTACTGTTTCATTTCAAAAACCTAAATTTATCTAAACATGGTCGAGTCACTGCAAATAGTACTTAAGAGTGTTTCAAGGCTAGGCATTTGGTTTTGTTTGCTTTGTTTCACCCCCCATGAACTTGTTGACAACTGGCCAGGTGTCTTTCTTTCCTGATTTTGTCAGAATCCTTTTTTTGTGTACCTTTCAAATCCCAACATAGCTAGAATTCTTGTCCTAAAGCTACCATTACCCACTTTGATTACTGACCATAACTAACCTTGGCAACTGCTCTGTTCTGTCTTGAAACACTACAAAGACAGCTTCTAAGAAATCTTTGTAATCCATCTTCAACTTGTTTATCATTTCACTGCAGTTAGTTCAGTTTCTGTATTTTTTTATCAAGACTTTTTCTAAATTTGCTATCCTTTGCCCTTGCAGTTTATGTGTTTTAATTCCTCAACATTTTTAAGGATGTGCAGTATGTTTTATTAAGCAAGTTACATTATCCTGCATCACCTTCACCTGCCTGGCAACCATATCCACTTTTACCTAGTTTTTTCCAGGACAGCTGACAGGTACTCTTTCCACTTGCCATGTTGTTGAACTGATGCTGTCATGCCACACGCCTGTGAATTTAACATTCATTATCTGTTTCTATTGCTGCAAATGACTGATACAGTAACACATCCTGGTGTGCTCATGACTTAACTTCATCTTTGCTCTCTGCCTGTGGGTACTGTGAACTCTTTTAAGTAATTGCGCTTTTAAAAGTTGCCAGTAGGCTTCACTATTAAATGACTTCTTTCTCCTGCAGAGTCAGCCTGGATATGATGTCAGTCCAAGCAAACACTGGCCCATCGTGGGAAGACAAGAATACCACAGCCTTCTGGAGAGGACGTGACAGCCGCAAAGAGAGGCTTGAGCTTGTAAAACTCAGCAGGAAATATCCAGAGATCATAGATGCTGCTTTCACAAATTTTTTTTTCTTTAAACATGATGAAAGCCTGTATGGCCCTATTGTTAAGCACATTTCATTTTTTGATTTTTTTAAGGTAAGCCACTAATCATTTTTCATAGAACTCATTTTTCACTGTTTCCCATTATCAAATAACTTAGTCTGTATTATTGATAATAAAGTGATTTTTAGTTTTTCAGGACACCACCAGTAACAAGCATGACTAGACATCCCTCCAGTGGAATTAACTGCTATGTGGCTCTTACCCTCAGAGTAATGTCTGATTTACATCTAAAGGTTCTGTAGAACCTTGTGTAATCTATGTAACTTCAAGTTCCTTTTTATTTCTTTTTCCTGATTCAGCGATCAGGACTACTAACATAACTAACATAGTGGGAAAATCGGTGGATGAAGTGGCACATCTACCCTCACATCCGAGGATGAGCGCCTAAGAATTCCCGGAGAACTTAATTGATGAAGCTCTGTGTCCCCTGCACTGTGATGAATTCCAAACTAGATAATAAAAGCTTCTTAGACATTGATGCTTGCCTAGCCAGTCCTACATGTCTCAATATCGGCAAGTCAGTAACACCAGTGCCCTCAGAATATAACCTAACCAAGCTACTGGCATCTTCTGGTTTTTAATAACTTCTGGTCCTTTTCTTTCCAGTATAAATACCAAATTAATATTGATGGCACAGTGGCAGCATACAGATTGCCTTATCTACTAGCAGGAAACAGTGTGGTGCTAAAGCAAGACTCCATCTACTATGAGCACTTTTATAATGAGCTGCAGCCATGGAAACATTACATCCCATTTAAAAGTGACCTGAGTGATCTGCTAGAAAAATTACAGTGGGCAAAAGATCATGATGAAGAGGTAAAATACGCCTTTAGAAGTACTCACTAATGTTTCTAGAAGAGAACAAAAATTGCATTTCTTTAAAAAAAAGAAAAAAAAATATTAGAAGGATTTGAAAATTATTTTCATCAACTCTACGAACAAGGAAAACACTTAAAAATGCATAATATTGTCCTTAATTTGAAATCAAATTGAACTTCAGAAAGAAAGAGTATTTTCATAAAAATGCCTTAACTTTTAAAAAGAATGATTTATTTGAGTAATCCTAAACTGTCAACATCATACGTAACTCCCCAATCAACAGTAGCACCCTGAAATGAATACTAGTTCTGGGCGATAAAAAAATAAACCGAACTCTCATTTTCTTCAACAGGCAAAAAATATTGCAAAATCTGGACAAGAATTTGCAAGAAACAATCTCATGGGAGACCACATTTTTTGTTACTACTTCAAACTTTTCCAGGTCAGTATATTTTTAACATCTACTGGCACAAAAATAGAAATCACACAGCAAGAATTCAGGGCAACAGAGCTGCTGGAAATTAGCCACACTTGAACTTGATGCCATGAAGCAAGCAGCAGCAATTAAAATCTTCATTTGGTTTACAAACATTTATTCAATTATATCCTATGAAACCCCTTAAGACTATGCTGGCTCTTTGAGAGGCAGTCAGATCCCATAAATCTTGATCTAATCTGCCAGAATATGTTGCCCACAATGATCACAGAATTCCACATCAGACGCACACCCTGTGAACCACAGCTGAAAATATCTGTGCATTAGCACCGAGATACCAAACTCCAGGGAGGCACCCGAAGGGGCTCCGTCTGCAGCGGAGTGTCCGCTCACCCTGTCTGTGACAGTCTGCAGGAACACACTCTGTAGCCCCAGAGTTTTTACAGAGTGGCTCTGCTGAGTTGGTGCAGTATTGGCAACCAGGTGTACAACCTAAAAAATTTATGAATTAACGACACCTCCTTTTTTTTAAAACCAGGAATATGCCAGCTTGCAAGTGAGTGAACCAAAAATCAGAGATGGGATGGAGAAGGTGCAGCAGCCTGACGATGACCTTTTCCCATGCACTTGCCACCGAAAAAAGGTACAGTACATGCAGAGTTAAATGCAAAGTGCTGGGTATCTCCTGTTCCTGTTCAGCCCCACTGGAGCAGGGCTGCTCAGTGCCCCACAGTATCAGTTATCAGGCCAGGCCATTAACACCTATCGAACTTAGAAACACTTCTTGATGCATTTGCAGGACTAGACAGTGAAAAATTAAGCCTCCAGTTAAGTGACACGTGTTTCTTCTTTCTTGACTGCAGGCCAAAGATGAACTCTGACAGAAGTAAATAATTTTTTTCAGTATTTACTTCCATTCAGACTGTCTTCTTAAAGAAGGAAGAAAAATCTGGATTAGTATGCCCATGGATAATGTCAGTGGATATTCTGAAGTTTACCGTTTAATGATCTACCTATGGAAGAAAACAAAGCACCCCCGATTTCCTTTTTATCATGCAGTGGTGACAGAGCCTTGTTCAAAAACATTTTTATAATTTCTTTTTTAAATAAAAACCATCTTTGTATCAGTCGTGTTCCTGTCCTGAGTTACTTTTTACTCGTGCTTGCTTATAGTGAGTCTTTTCACAAGCAAAAAAGGGCAGATGAGAATTGTACATCTTTCCCCCTACCCCATCTGTCTATCCAAAGGCATCTTTTTCAGACCATAACTTTGCCCCTTCTGAGAGAATCTCAAAGACAGTGCTGTGGGGTTCATAATAAATCTTGTTGACCTAAAGGAAATTCCAATTCCAATATTGCTGTAAGCTTGGTTATGCCAACAGGTTACTCACAGCCCATAATGAGGAAGGCTGCAGCTGCCAGTACACACAAAGTGTTTCATCCACTGTCCAGTGTCAGAGCTCAGACAGGGACCTGAGTTCCTCCTGCTAATGGGTCATGAGGTGCAGACCCTGGCCTGCCTCTTTGGAGCCCTCTGGATAGAAGCCTTGTGACAGGTCACAGTGGATGCAGAACTGCTTCCTGCACCAAGAGTTCCTCCATCGCTAAACACAATTTGTCTTCTATCAGTTTTTATTTATGAGAGGGGCTCTGTGATCAGTCCTTTACACAAAGGACATTGCTGAAGGGGACTTCTCAAAACCGTGAACAAAACCATGTTCTTTGCTCCACGTGCCCAGCTGTGCCTGCATTACCTCCTCCTCCTCCCCACACAGGCAGAATTTGGCTCCCTAAGGTGGCAGACACTGTAAACAACCAGAGATTCCTCTCCCTGCCTCACTGGTTTTGAAGCATCGGGGAGTGCCAGCATACAACACCTCATGGGATGTGCTGGCAGAACCCTCCAAAGCAGTAGGTTTTAACTGCAAGTGAGTACAGCATCAGTAATATACTCAGAAATTGAAGACCCCTGAAGATACATTGTCCAATTCGATTTTTTTCCAGTATATTACTACAAATATGAGTCAAAAGCATTACTTAATCCTCTGCATCCCCAAGCGTTGAATATATGTATATATGGTTATTTGCATAGAAACAGAGAACAATGCTGCCATGATGTATTTTCTGTCCTTCAAGAAATTTATTGTTTTGCTTATTTTTTTCATTCATACAAAGCTATATTTGCATTTGCACTTAGATCTCTGAAAAGATCTGTTTTAAAAAATATGCCTCTCAAAAATAACAAACCCCTTATTCACCACATTTCGGAAAAACTAAATGAAGATACTGCTTGAACACTGCCAATTATTTGTGCTCCAGCTGAACATTCTCTCTAAGCCAAGAAAAAACTTGCGCATTTATTTCTTCCATGACATCGTCTGTTGTTCGTCCTTTGACTGCCATCCCATGGTTTGCTTTATCAACCCAATGGATTTTTTTAGGGGCTTTCATTTTGCTTGCCACACCCTCTAGCAATTGCTATGGAGAAAATAAGAATGCAAATATTAGAGAATCAGCTGCTACAAACTCTGAAACTTCTAGATGTCTCTTGCTTTGCCTGTGTAATGCATAATAGGCAGCTGCTAAAATCTAAATGGATCTGTGTGCACATGAAAAACACCTTGATAGGAAAATGGGATATATTCTCTATTCAGGATATAAATACTAGGATCTGCTCAAAGCTTCGCCCTCACTCAGAAAATAGCAGAGAAGTAGAACTTCAAAACCTGCACAGGTCACAATGCTGTGCAGGCACCTTCCCCATACTGACAAAGAAGTCCATTTTTACTGTCAGAGGGTAGTGCAGACAGTAAAATGATAGAATTGAAGAAAGATTTGTATAGAGAGGCCAAGTAGCAATGTAAGTCCTCAGGGACTGGCTTTGACACTGTTGAAATTTTTCAGCAAAGAGATCTAAGAACCAGCTCATGAAGTCAAAGATTCCCCCATTAAGAGGGCACTCCAAGGATCTGCTGGTTGCTAGCCTGACTTATTTTGGCAACAACTCCTCACAAAAGCACTATGATTCCTTAGAAACTGTCCAAGCATGAAAAATGCCAGTTGCACATAGCCTCACGTTCAAGCTGACCCGGTTCAATAACAACAGATAGCTGTTTGCAAGAAAACAAGGCAGAAAAGCACTGTTTCCCTGCCTGCCTCTGCACGCCTGCTCTTCATCTCTCCAAAAAGATCACTTACTACCACAGAAGCCTGGCTTGTGGGTAGAACTGCTTTGCTAGAATTTGTCATGAAAATGTGATCAATGTGAAATTGGTGGCACAGCACAGGTTTTGTAACTTTAAATGGTTAAAACAAAATAGCAAATAACTCACTCCTTCCATAGGCCACTTTTAATTTGTGCACTCCTATCGAAACCATTTAAATCAGTGGTATTTCAGTGGCCCAAAGATGAGCTTGCTAAAGTGGAAGATCAAGCATGATCCATTAAGTTTTATGCAGCAAAAGAAAGCACTGCCAGGCTTCCTTGTGTCTGATGAAGTTTCCTACCAAACGCTTCCTTCAGAAGACACCTGTTTAGGGAAGGCTGTTAATCAGGTGAAACACAGGCGTCACTGAGGCTCATTGCTGCTCCTCCAGACTGCCCTTCCACAGCAGGATTTACAAGGGTACTCACTTTTTCACACATCTCGTCTGCTGATCCTGAGACAAACAGCACCGGACACCTGATCAGTAATAAATCTTCATCCCGGAGCTTGGACTGCAGTTTGGGTCGATGCAATGGGTAAGATAAACACACGAGACCTTGAATGAAACCATCATCATCATCATCCTGGCTCAGCTGACGTACCACAGAGGCAGCAGCTCGTGAGCCCATCGAACGACCTTTCTCCCATGAAGAAATAAAGGAAAAAAAGTATTATCTGCTGTCACCTCATCTACATTCTGGTTTAGTAAATAACTCCCCAAACCAATCCAACTGAGTGTATTTCAGTGGTACGAAACGCTAGGGATGTTCTACTCCACGAAAAACTTTAATCCTAATTTCAACATTTTCTGCTAAGGTATTTGTCTAGTTATAACATTTACATCCCTGTTTAAAAAAGAAGGGCAAAAGAAAGAAAATATAAATGGATAGGGATCCTTTGCCGTACTGGAAGGAACAACAGCCCATCCTGGGGGCAAGGGAAGACAGGGACTGGTCCTATGCTCCAGAGCCTGGAAATTTGAGATAGCCATGATATTATCTTGTATCATTATTTTCATGCAACTGCAATTTGCTCAAATTCTAAACAAAATTCTGTGCACCTCGCTCACAAAACAAATCCAGCATGTGTTTATGCCCACCTTGAAATTCAGCCTAAAAATAAAAGTAGAAAGGAGGGGGAGGGGGGGAAGCGTGAACTTGTAGTATGAGGTCAGTCAGTAACTCCAAGGGAATATCAAAGTATCTCCTCAAAGAGGAGGCATATGAGCTGACAATGTGCTGTAACTGAGTGTTACAAGTGGCTGNGGGGGGGGGGAAGTGTGAACTTGTAATAAGAGGTCAGTCAGTAACTCTAAGGGAATATCAAAGTTTCTCCTCAAAGAGGAGGCATATGAGCTGACAATGTGCTGTAACTGAGTGTTACAAGTGGCTGATTCTTACAGCAGCATAGATTTAGTTTCACTTAGAGAAAATTTAGAATTTCCCCTATCAAGATATTCCTAATCACCCCCATCTATTCCCCTTTTCACATAACATAGAGGACTTTTTTAATCTGCCACAAGGTTTTAATTACCAAAACCTGGCTTGGGAAAACTGTTTTCCATTTAACAGTAACCACAATTCTTCAAGACCTGCAGTTGAAAAGTACACATGGATAATCAGAACACTCATGCCCTGTAATTTGTAAGTGACAAGGAAGTTTTCTCCCAAAGTACCTGGAAAATACAATCTATTGCTCTTTCTTTCCTTCTCTGCAGCAAGATCTATGGTATCATAAGGCGGGTTCATTTACTTCTCACCAAAGTGGGACAGACTTGGAACACTTACAGATTGCTATTATTAGAGACAGTATAAGAGAAAACTATTGATAATAAAAACAATACCTGCAAGGAAAACACCAGAAAGTTTATAATCATCACAAAGTTTTAAGTATTCCTAAAGAAATAAGAGAAAGAGAAGCATTACAAGCCAGAATTAAGATAGGTGGGAAGCTGGGGATCTCTTCTGTTTGTAGCTACCAAACAGAAAATGGGAAGCTCTTTCAGCACTGCAGATTAAACAAAGAACAGATACATACAAGGCGTTCTCTTGGGTTTTATCTGACAAATGGTTTCATAACATTTTGCAGCAACAACATAAACATAATTGATTTCATATTAGCTCTCAGCAAGACTAAAATATCAGCTGCCCCAAGTTACCAAAACGTAAGTGATTACTATGTATCAACTCAGTTACAGTAACAGACCCTATGCACACTCTTGGCCCATCAAAAGGCAAAGCAGGGTAGCAAAAATGCCCTTCATTGAGGTTATGTATTTCCAATTAAATGTTTGTGACACAATCAGTTAAGCCCAACAGAAAAGATAAAATTCAGCAACATTTTTTCAGGTTTTAGGAGATAACTAATCAGATGCTATCTTAGCAGAGGCCTTAATATTACCTTTACACTGCAGCATATTAACAAAAATGCACTAACAACATTACATTTCAAAAAGAATGGAGATCCACATTAAAGACAGCAAAGTCTGACTTCAAAATAATGTACATATAATCACAATGACATCATACAAAATTCCTTAAGAACTGGACTTCATTCCTTTATTAAAATGCCTCATGCTCAATGCAAAGTGCTTCCTATGCCCCACTTAAAAGTCCCTAGATAATCAGAAAATTCTACTCCTTCCAACATGCTCCAGATCAGGGGGATAATCTTAAGATGATGCTCTTGCAACAAAAGGCTGCTCATTTTAGCAAAACCTAGGTATGCAAGGACATCTTTAATAAGGTAGCAGCAGAAAGAGATAAACAGATGCAGGTAACACTTTAAACGGATTTTGGAATCAAAGATTACTTAGGTTCTAAGGCTCTCATATGCTAATCCCTATCTCTCTTCCTTCAAATGCTGCTGTGACCCAGTCCCCTACTATTTCCCAAAAGTCTATTTCTCGCAGCTGCCAACCCTCTAAGACCCAGCACAACTCTCAGATCAACTTCCTTCTCTCAAAACCGCTTCCAAAGCTGCCTCTTTTCATCTCCCTCCCCTCACCAAGCCCTCCCAGATCACCCAGCTCGTTTCCATCCTAAATTCTTCCATTTTTTTGCAAGCTGTAAGTTTTCCCATGAAACACTCTTCCTTTTTGTCAAGCTTTTCTTTCTCCCTTAACTCAAACCTGCACACTCGTGGCAGCTGTTCCAGCTGTTGCCCATCTAAGAATTGCTTCGGCTGTTTCTGCTCACACAGTGCTCCATTCAGCTAAACACTGGTTCTAATTTTCCCCACTGTTGCTTGACTAATCTCTGGCTGTAATTTAAGAAACCTGGAAGACAACAACCATGGATCTAAGATTTGCTCTAAGGATTTGGTCACTCCTTACCACAACTGTTTTGAAAGCCTTAGTCCTGTAAGCAATATTAAGGCCTTTACAAGTAAACCGCAGGACCAGAACTCCATGGGATGCAAGATAGGCTGCCAAGGACACTAGGTGAGGGAAATTCATGTCTCCTCCAGCTCCATGAGTAAGAATCACTCCGTATGTTGGATTCTTCTCTGGGACAGAAAAGATAGCATCAAGGTATTTATTTCCAAAAGGTATTTTCACTTTAACCTAGAAATGAAACAAACCCCAGTATTATTGAAAAAACCAAACAAAAACAAACAAACAAAAAAACCCCAACCAAACCAAGAGTGTTCCTAGTCTACACATCTACACATTATTATCAAGAAAAATCAGACAATTAAGAAATATACCAAAATAGCAAGCCTGGTTTTATTTCTTCTGTTTAAGAGTACTAAATGAGTAACTGCACCTCTGGTTCAAAGATTTTCCATGCAATAATGCACAAATCACTTTATGACTCCACACCTTATGTTCCGCATTAGAAAATGAAGCATATGTAGCTTCAAAGCATAAACTGAAATGATTCTGACCCTCTCTGTATTTCTATGTCTAGCTTTTCCAGACCTAACTAGCTGCCTAAACCACAAGAATATGTGACATTAAGACACAGCCCAGCAAACATTTTTAAATTACACTGTGGTAGCCACTGAGTGAAGCAGCAGCCTGCACAGAGGCAAGGACTGAACCTCCCCCGGGGACAGGAGACAGCACAGGCTCAAAGCTCCAGGGGGACAGAGAGCCTCCATCAGCACGGACAGCTGGAGGAGCTGATCCAGACACACGAGCTGCTGATGTTCTGCGGAGAGAACGGGGCCTGGGCCGCACACGTGCCGCTGTGGTGGCTTCTGAGCGCAAAAAGGACAGCCCGGGGCTGGGATGGAGCGCGGCTTCACCCACTGCTCTCCCGAAGGCGCTCCTTGCGGCGCTCCGCAGAGGAGCTGCACAGGCCGAGGCAGGTGCTCAGGGCCTTGCAGAGCTGCTGCTCCCACAGCCGCTGGAGGGGATGGCAGATGCCGGACAAAGGGACGGCAGAGGACACGCGGGACAGCCCGACGGCTGCACACAGAGACGGGCACAGCTGCAGCTGCCCACCGGCCATGGATACACCGCTCCTGGGAAGGCAGAGGCGGCAGCGCACCCACCCCGGCCCCCTTGCCCAGCTCCAGGGCCTCCTCAGAGGGGAAGGGCGGGCTGCAGGAGCGCACACATCCCCACGGGCGCCAGGCACACGGACCCAGCGAGGCCCGCAGGCCGCAGTGACAGGGAGCGGCCGCGGCCATACCTCCGCCTGCCCGCGCATCCCGCCGTGACGTCACGTGAGTGACAGCCCCCCGCGCCACTCCCGCCCCGGGGCCCGGCTGCGGCGCCCCTGATTGGCCAGAGCCGGGCGCGGCCCCGCCCCCGTGCGGGGAGAGGCAGCGGCCTGAGGGCGACCGCGAGCTGTGGGAAGGCATGGATTGAGCTGTGTTAAACAAATAAAACCCCCGTAAATAAATCAAGCCCCACATAAATAGTTTTCATTCACCTGTGTGTACAAAAACTCCACGGATTGCTAGGTGGTAATTCAGAACAAATTAAGCCAATTCCTTAGGGACTGCTCGGAAAGTCAGGTTCTTACTGACTTCAAGGAGTACAGATGTGATGCTTATGATGAGTTACAGAATCACAGGATCATTTAGGTTGGAAACGACCCCTGAGACCATCGATTCCACCCTATGACTGAACACCAGCATGTCAACAAGACCATGGCACTGTGTGCCACATCCAGTCATTTCTTGAACACTTTCCAGGGATGGTGACTTCACCATCTTCCTTGGGCAGTCCATTGCAATGTTCAGAAACCCTTTCCATGAAGATATCACTCCGGATGTCCAACCTGAACTTCCCCTGGCACTGCTTGAGGCCATTTTCTCTCATCCTGTCACTTGTCACCTGGGAGAAGAGGCCAATCCCCACCTGGCTACAGCCTCCTGTCAGGGGGTTGTAGAGAGTGATAAGGTCACCCCTGAGCATTCTTTTCTCCCCTCCATCTCCCTCAGCTGGTCCTCATAAGAGTTGTGCTTCACACCCTTCACCAGCTCCACTGCCCTTCTCTGGACTTGCTCAAGTACCTCAGTAGCTGTGTGGAAGTGAGGAGCCCAGAACTGGACACAGGACTCCGGGTGTGGACTCAGCAGTGCCAGGAACAGAGGGAAAGATTAGATGTCCAGTGTGACATCAGGCAATTCTTTTTGGCAGCTGTCAGCACACTGGATCTCTGTGACATTGACAAACAGGGGAGAGACACTCAATGGCTGGTTTTCTAGGTACCAACACACATCTGTCCCTTGGGCTGTGCTCTATTGTACAGTAAATAACCTACTGTGTTCAAAACACAGCCTTAAACTGGTGGAAGACAGCACCAACAAAATACAACAGTGCTTGCAGTATTTGTATATTGAGTATTTCATAGGCCAAAAAAACCTCAAAAATCCTCTATTGCAAGGTTTTTAGTCAGAGCTCATGTTTTCTTCCAGTATCAGTGTATAAAACTCACTCATATCAATTAAGGTGCCCTATTACTTACTTGATTGAAGATTTCATCACCAAGCAGAACTTTTTTTTTCATATGGTCACCTACTGGAAAATAAGCACACTCTGGCTTGTGCTCTGAGTGTCTCACTGTCAGCCTGCCAGCTGGACATTATCAAACACTGTGATTGAAATATTGCAGCCCTCTGAGAAGTGAACCTGGCAGGGCAGCTCAGATTCTGAGCTGCTCTCAGCCACCATCCTGCCGCCTCACAGGCTAATTCCCACCAGGCATTAACATAAGTGTGGAAGACAAAAGTGGAGAACCTGGGAAATTTTCAGGCAGATTTATTTAACCGAATCTCTACTTTGCCTAAAAGATGTCAAGCTAAAGTGAGATGCAGAATCATAAAGCTGAGTGAAAGTCACTGGCACAGCCTGCACGAGTTGTGCACCTTCCCTCGGTAGCTGAACCACAGACAATGTCCAGGCAGCTGCTCCTGGAGCCATAGCTCACATCTGGGGAGTCCAGAAAACTAGGAAAACGTCAGATTAATTATCTTGATTGGAGATCACACTATTCTGATTAGCACTTAACACCAGTTAAGCCTTTGTAAATGAGATACTTGGCAATAATGGACTGAGATTTGTTGACCCAAAGTAGTTACAACCTCAACTTAGAAAACAGGCATGCAAGAAGAAGGTTAAGAAAAACTTCATACTAATTTTCTGGTTTTTTTCATCACTGCTTTCTTTCCTATACCTAATGGCTGTTTATGTGCTCTGGTATAGTTTATATTTTTGGTGCTGTTTTGTTCCTTTCTTGGTCTGCTTTTTGCATTCTCTTTCTTTTTAATTTTTCCTCCCTCTTCAGTCCATCTGCTATATTTGTCCTGCTTTACGCACATACTGTCTCCAGAGCAGTCCCTGTGGAACAGGTATCCCATTAAATCTGCCCATGTGTAACCCCTTCTCACTGGAAAACTACTTTCTTATGCCTGCTGCATACAGCAAGCTGCTACCAGTTTACTTCCTATTTTCTCTGTTCATTTTCTTGGCCCCAGTCTCCTTTCAACACTTAAAGCTCTTCTGTGCATAAGCAGAGTCTTTGAGGTAGGGTAGCAAATACCCAGCAGAGTCAAGAACTGCAAATGCTGGGCTGGATGGGGCCCTGAGCAACCTGATCTAGTGGAAGGTGTCCCCCCTCACGGCAGAAGGGTTGGAACTAGATGGTCCTTCAGGTCCCTTCCAACCCAAACCATTCTATGATTCTATGATGAAATTAATCTGTGAGGGAGAAGGGAGACTGTCATTCTTTAACCCTCTGGTCCATGGCAATAGAATTGGACCCGTGCATTTTTGCCACACTCTTCCTGCTGTAACTTTCCTTCTAGAAGATAATGACCTCAAGTATTGCTACTATGTCAAAGGCTAGGAAATGGAGTTATGAATACATGTATTAGATTCCAACTCATGGGCAAATTATTTATGATGGATAAATTCTGGATTTTATTGAGTTCTACATATCTAATGAAATACACTAATTAATATGCAAATTAATTGTTTTTTAATTTGGCAGCATAAGGCAATTCTCATACAAAACTTTTCCAAGTTAGGTCTTTCTGGGTTTAGGGGGACATTTAAGAATATTCTTGTTGATTTTCAAGTGTGCTGAGTAACTCTTCTGAAATCTAGTTGTATTCCCTTCCAGGCATATTGAAAATCCTTATGCTTTCTTTACACACTTAAATATGAATTAATATGCTAAGTTAAAGCTCCCTCCCAAAAAACCCAATTATTAATCTTTTCTGAACTTCTGAATTAATTTTTTTTTAATTTAACATGTAAGAAAGCTTTGTTTCTTAGGAGCATGGCATTGTTTCATAACTTTAACCTTCCATCACTCCTAGAAATAGAAGTTTATTCTGGAAACAAGATATAGTGTATAATAATCTAAGTCTGTCACCAAGTATGAAAATCATTGAAGGTATGTGGTTTGCCATTTCTCAACGGGAATATATGTTGAGTGTTATAATAACCTATGCACTGCTGTAAGCACCTCTGACAGATTTGATATGCCAAAGGCAGCTGGGTTTGAAGGAACAGTGGCTGTTTATCAAAGAATGACATTACCCCTAGTCTAAACTTGGTACCTGATAACTTTCAGTAGCACATCAGACAATCCCTGTTCTTTTCTTTGGATTATAAATACAGCATTTCATACCAGAGACTTAGATTAACACACAATGGGAACAACAGAGATGACCTTTTGCATTAATCTTTTGTTGGAATAGATTTATTCAGAGGAATGTAAAAAAATAATGATAAAAGTATTGAAAAATATGGTGGAGGGGGGGTTTCTGTATTTCAGTGCAAAATAAATAATAGCTTAAGGACATTGGGATCCCAAACATTTTTTTCTTTTCCTAAAGTTTTTTAATAGAAGTCCATAAAAAATTTTTGTTTGTTTGTTTTAGGCTGGAGACACATATTTCTTCTAAAAGGTCAACTCTCCCTCTAAATTACAAACTTGACTTTTGAGCAAGAACCTGCTTTTTTTTTTTTTTTTCCCGAGGATGTGTATACACACCAGCACATGGACGTGCTGTGTTCACAGGTATCAAAATTACCTTTACTAATTTTCTGAAAGTGATCAGCAAGCTATTACCTGATTAGCCAGTATGCTTTCCTGTGTTTAAAAATGGTGATATCCATGACACTGCTTTATTTTTAACTATTGCATCATACTGCTTGAAGGTATGAAGAAGTTTTGAGGTTCTCTATGAAAAAGGAAGTGATGGGCAGGTGATATGCAGAACCACTATAACATGCAGAAAAATACAGGACTTTAGCATGGTGTGTGTGAATCCCCATGTCTCCATGGTGATCTGGAGAACTCGGTCGCTGGCAGACTTTCTCCAGGAAGGGTGAAGGAGTAAGCCCACCTATTTTTAGTCTATTCAAATTGCAATGTATCGCTAACACACTTACATAGTAAGCGTGTTAGTGAGATGCATTATATAATATATAATAAATATATGTGTATATGCTAGACACCTATTTTTATGAAACTATGCCATGTACAGAGACTCGTACCTTTTGTAGCATTTTATTGGTCACAAACTCAGGGAGCACAGATAACATCACATGACAGATGTGCAGTGCATAAAAGCTTCTCTCCCTGTGCATGAGACTCTTTGGGAACATTTCTGGTTTTGTAGTTGTGGTGCTAAATGAAAGTTCCTTTCTTTAATTAGGGAAGGTGTCATCATAACACATGCTTCTGCATGGCAAATGTGGATGCTATGCATTTCTCAGAGTCTTTGTTAGGGATTTTGAATTCCCTCATTGTTCTTGATAAATGTAACCACTTTGTTTTCCAGTGGCAGCTGTTAAAGTTCTTGTGTGTGCTGGGACTGCACGGGGTACTACTGGCAGGAGGTTGCTCTGGTTATTCTCCCTCCTTGGCTGACGGTGAACTGACCTGGCCAGAAGCCAGCGGAACAAACCTTTCTGTTCTCACTGCTGCAAGGAAAGAATTAATAGTTTTGGCATGTTCATACAATCTTTGAATTATGAGCTCAATTCCATGTATGTTTTCGTTCTGAAGTTTCACTCTGTTTCTGTCTGTTGCTTTTTTAAAAGATTAGCATGGTTAGGGATGGTAAAGAACATTATTGCTGCTGCTAGGGTTACTTTTGCTGTGAACACTGTGTTAAGATTTGATTCTCTTTAACATTTAATTCTTAGTTCAAAAATCAGATACCCTCTGCAGTTGTGTCATCAATCATCCAAATAAGTTACTTACCTGGAGTTTATTGATACTTATAATTATAAACCTCATGCTACAGCCCCTAAGTGTGGGCACTGTGTGCATTTTGCATCTTGCTGCAAGATCCTAGGCCATTTTCATTTCCATCAACATGATTATTATGAGATGCAGAAAGTGACATTACACTTCTCTTTGCCTTTAATTCATACATAGGTTCACAAAATTAGAAAATTAAGCCCTTTGTTTATTCATAGTCAGAATGAGTAACTGCAGAGGCTCTGCAGATGTATGTTGTACCTTCCTCAATTATCATTCCTCCAGGTCACGTCTCTCATCTAGGCAGGCAGAATCACAGAACCACAGAATTATTTAGGCTGGAAATGATCTTTGAGACCATTGAGTCCAACCTTTGGCTGAACACCACCAAGTCAACTAGACCATGGCACTGAGTGCCACATCCACTTGAAGAATTTCAGGGATGATGACCACAGCGCCTACCTGAGCAGCCCGTACCAATGTTTAACCACCCTTTCAGTGAAGAATTCTTCCAGATGTCCAACCTAAACCTCCCCTGGTGCAGGTTGAGGCTGTGCCTTCTTATCCTGTCACTGGTTGCCTGCAAGACCAACCCTCACCTGCCTACAGCCCCCTGTCAGGTGGTTGTAGAGAGAAAGAAGGTCTCCCCTGAGCCTCCTTCTCTCCAGGCTAAACAACCCCAGCTCCCTCAGCTGCTCCTTATAAGACTAATTTATGATGTTTCTAACTCTCTTTTTCAAAGTATTGCATCATTCCTTCTAGTCTCTCATCACCCATATAGTTAAGAAGTATATTATCTATCTGGAGTTCAAGGTATTTCTAAACATAGTGAGTTCAAGAAAAGAGTGCAAGGAACTCTCTCTGATTTATTCTTCTGTTCTAACAGAATATCAATCTCAGTTGCATTACTCAGAAGCGTTTTCTGGCTTTGCATGTGTGCTGTTGAAAGTTAATTTAGACCATGACACTCTAGTCTGATAGAAAGAAGCACTGGCAAGTTTAATAAAGTATCCTAGGTTACAATGTAAGATGTAACCAAAAGCATGTGTTCTATTATCATCCTCACAAGCTGTTAAAGCAGCTGGGGCAGTGTTCGTTATCTCCTACCATGACACATCCTTGATAACTCTCTCAGGGAGCTATCTCGGCATAATGGGCAATCAAGGACCCACCACATGACTCATAGAATTACATCAGCCCATTGGGAGATGCCCCGCCCTGGGGGGAGGAGCCAAGCATTCCCATCTGGATATAACCTGAGGTTTGGAACAGCACAAACAGCCATTATATACTAAATCCCTAGAGGACAAGAGCTACTGTTGGACCTTCAGGTGAAAAACCCGACCTTTCTACAGGATCACCGTTTCAACAGGACCACTTCACCTGGACTGCTACCACCACCCTGACTAACAGGGAGTCAGGTTGTAGCCTGACTGTCAGTGTTCTTGTACTACTGCATTTATTTTTAAGTTTCCTATTAGATTATAATTCTGACTTGTGATCTCCCACTGGCTTGTTTTCAAACTAGTACATAAAATCAACATCTATTGCTGTTCACAAAATCCACTATGCTGGAGTAGGAGGAGAAATAATTTGGTTTCACATAATTTATCAAATCCATTCTGAATATTGTTCAGCTGTCAGTAGATTTCAGTGTACACAGAGTGTGTATTTGCTTAGTGCTTAGAACCAAAGTCAAACTGAAAGGTCTAATTATTACCTTCTTATTTTCCCCTTTTATATTACACACTGTCATGAATTTACATGTGTAACAGGATCTAGTTTGCTAACAGCTATATACTTTTAAATATAAACATCTGTACTCATATACATGCACACCAGAAGTGTTAGCAAGCAAGGAAATGAGCCTGAAGACTGACACATGCGGCTGTGGGTGGCCCCAGGCAGAATTTTTAAAGAACTGTTACTTCTCAGGGCAGTCTTCTAGGTCATAGTGTGTTCATAAGACAGTTCATACATCCTCTAACTGTGCTCAGTGAGTCTTAGGTGGAGGAATGCTTTCCAGGCTATCGCCAACTATTTTAAATCCTTCTGGTGTCATCCAATGCTGCGCTCAGTGCTTAACCAACTAGTCAATTCATCTCAGTTCCTGTGCTCCATGCATCAGTGCTTGCAGCTGTTGGCATCTTGAGGCACTTGGTAGTCACAGAATCATAGAATAGCTTGGGTTGGAAGGGACTTTGAAGATCATCCAGTTCCAGTCCCCCCGCTATGGGCAGGGACACCTTCCACCAGACCAGGCTGCTCAGAGCCCCATCCAACCTGGCCTTGAACACTTCCATGAATGGAACATCCACAACTTCTCTGGACAACCTGTCCCTGTGCCTCACCACCCTCACCGTGAAGAATTTATTCCTAATAGCCAATCTAAACCTATTCTCTTTCAGCTTAAAGCCATTTGTCCTATCGCTACATGTCCTTGCAAATCCAGGTAAGTGGGCGTTCTTAAGTCTTGCATTTTGTGCCCTATCTAAAACCAATCTGAGCACATGTGGGGATATGACGTTTGGCCACCCTTCTTTCTTATCTTCAGTCTCCCTCCCAAGGAAAGACCAGCCAGAAACAGCATTGTTCAAGACCTCTCAATCATGATCAAGTGCATTCTCACCTCAGTTCTCACAAGTGTAAGAATTTCTTCACATCTTCTACAGCTTCCTGAAAAAGCAATGGTTAAGTATGGCCTGAGTGATCTTTTCCCCACCTGTTCATGCTCTGCAGTTTTGGTTGTAAAATTTTCAACAGAGATGCATGGAAACTGTAACATTAAATGGTGACCAAACTAAGAAGGCTCTTTGAATAAGTCTGAAAGACCTGCTCTGACTATACTGGGGTTTTGTGCCCTGCAGTCACACAGCTGGAACTCAGCTGGAATTAATGGATCAAAGCTGTTATAAAACTATATGGGTATGGCTCTTGCAGCCATTGCAAAGACTTTGATAGACTGGAGGAGAAGACTCAGAAATGGTGCACGTAATAACACACGTGATGTACATGGACTCATTTAAAATCCAGAATTTAAAGAAAGCTGAGCCTCATAAGTACTTCTCTAATACACCATTAAGTGTGTCCTGATCTATTTCTTCTCTGAGCTTTTTGCTAGGTGAAGTTGACTATTTCAGGTATCCTGACCTCCACCTGAAGTTGTGTTGCATGTCACAAAGTGTGCTTTTCTTTTACATGGGCACTTTGATTGCCAAGTGGAAAATCTTTGAGATGTTGCGAGGGCAACCGATTGCTAAAGTCCACATGACAGCTTTTAGCCCCAGATATGTTTGGCACTTCTTCTCCTCAGCACTTATAAATCAGTAGGTTATATGACATGAATAAGTTCAAGAAGATGACAAGAAGAAAGATGAAGCGTATGATTTTATCCACTGTGAGTACTCCTAAGACCCTGTAGCATTACAAGACTTTTATTTATGTGGTATTGGTCAACCCAGGGTTAACCTTTGAACTTTTGGACATGCAGCCTTGTCTTGATCACCTGGATACTTCAGCAGGCAAAGCCCTTTGGAGACTGGATCTATAAACATAGGTCTCTCAAATGTCTGCTCCACAATTAATATCATTAACTGAAAAACAACTACAAAAAAAAAGGTCATTACACTGCAGCCTTCTGGGAAGACACTAAGGATAGTAACATTACACTCACAAGTTGGAGGACTTGTTTCCATGGGGAATTTGTAGGTCTTTGCCAATTGCAGCAAATCAGACAGAGGATGTCTGAGCAATGACATCAGGCACACTGTGGAGTCAAGCGGCAAGTTGGTGATAAAGTCAGAAGGAGGCAGGCTTGGCAAACTGCATCATGCCTGTGCTGGCTTGTGCCAGGGCACACGGAGAGGTTTTGGCCTTGAGCTTGATAGGGTGATGGACAGGGACAGAGCTAATGAAATGAGTGGTGAAAAGATGACCTAGGGAAAGGTCATGTGCAGGATGGAATTTATGGTGCTATTTATTTTGTGGTTTAATTGCTACTTTCAGTCCTTCCAATTTTATATTCTCCAAAGAGAGCATATATGCTCCCTGTCGGTTTTACTTTGATTTTGGGGTTGTGGGTTGCTGTTTGGTTTTAGTGGGTTTTGTTTTGAGTTTTATTTGTTTTGTTGGTGGTCGTTGTTGTTATTGTTATTTTTCCCCAAAGAAAGTAACTGCAGAGTTTCTGGCCAGTGAGTTTAGAATATTGACCCTTAAGAAAATGACCCATTTCCAGATTAAAGGAGATCTCTAAGCCTTCAGTTTGGATCCAGATCAGATTTAGCCCAGAGTAGAACTGTTGCCAAATCAGGCGTAGGACCCAATGGTGGCAAACCACGTCTATGAACTTGCCATTCTCTTGGATGTTCTGTTCACTTTGAGCTCTTGGCCTTGTCTAAATGCTGAGCTGAGGTTATAGGCCCTCATGTGGTCAGGAATGAATTTGTATCTGCAAAAAAAGAGGTCAGATCAATTGATCAGTGAGGTAGGTCAGATGATTTGTCAAATACGAGTTGGAAGAAAAAAATGTTTTTGCATTGATTTTGCATCAATCTGTTAAAATTCTTAAGATCTCCCTTTCAATGTTTACTAGTGGAAATGAAATGCAGCAGAAACATATCTCAGTATATGCTTTGACATCACTGCAGTTAAATATTTTTTAAGTGGCAAGGCATTTTCCTAGGACTGCAGAAATGAGCGAATCTGGCTATGCCATCTAGCCCATAACGTCGTATGACATTTGCTGTGGTGACTGTCAGGAACCTTTAAGACCACGTTATGGCAGCAGCCCTGGTTATGCAGTGGCACAGCCCCACAGAGGGGACGGAAGAGGCTGTGCCAGTACAGGCACCACAGATAATTCTGTTTAGTCCTTGCAGCTCTCTCACTCCTGTAAGTTTATGCCTGTATCAAACAGTATCATTAACATCAGCTGTTTGTCCTCTCCCCCTCTGCCCAGAGGAAGTGTGCAACCAACCATATGTCTTCTTTTGAAATGGATTGCTTGTTTTCTCCTGGCACAAACAGTGCAGGGTAGTGCATGTTTAATGTTCATATGACAAAGTGTTTATGTGCAAGGTCCCAGATCTCACCTATATAATAATGAATGCTGGCTTGTAAGGTTTAGTGCAGACCTGCACTTACAGTTTCACAGCGTTTTATTCAGCTCCTGAGAGCATTCCTCCTTTTGTTTGGCGGGGCATACAAATTTTCTGCAGATTGCCACACATAGTGGGCACCCCAAATGGCCTGGCCTGAGCAGGGTGTGCTGACTTTTGACCAGGCAGGGCCCTCGGGTAACTCCAGTTGAATCATTCAAGGAGAGGCTGGAGGATGCAGCATGCCATTTTGGGTTCTTCACTTTCCTGGACTGATCTCTCACTGTCCTTTTTCTGATTTGTGTCAGTGGAGCATTGTAGAGAGGAATTTGGTTTCTGCAACTCTACCATTCCTTGACACTTGCAGACCCATCTCCATATTTTGGAGTAGCAGAGCAGTCGGAAATGTCACATTGTCATCTCTTAAATATGTCCCAACATTGTTTGCTACCAAAGAAGTGAAACTGGATAGTTGGCAATCAAATGATCAGCAGTGAAGTCTCTCTTCTGACAGCCTGCTCTACTGGATATGCTCTGTGTGAGACCAAGGGGCTTTACCTGCAGACCTTGCCAAGAACCTCATATTCTGGGCAATCTGAAGACAGAGAATTCATAGCTTCATGAAGATCTACTCCTTTAAGTTCCTGTGCCTGTGGATTCTTGTTCTGACCTCCTTTCACAAGTTTCCTAGTTTATTGTCTGAGGCTGATAATGCCTCAAATATGTAAAGTGTTGCTTTGCCTCCTCCAGTGGTTATATCCTGTTCTTTAGCTTTCCAAGGACACTCACCTCAACTGTCTTTATTTCTTTATTTTTTTCTTTTTTAAGGAGTTTTGAATTCTCCAGTGCCAGTTGCTTGTTTTGTTTTATCAACTTGAAGAAGATTTAGTCATGTGCTACTTGTGCTGACAGTTTCCCATGCTAAGTGCAGGTAACTTGGCCTGCACCATACCTGCTCATTCCATGGGTTATTGGTGCAGCAGAAGCACCAAAGCAACCCCAGCGGTAGCTGTATTGGTAGAGCTAACACATGCTGAAAGTCAGGTGTTCATCTGCATGGATAGCCTATTGCTGGCTCTACATCCTGAAGTACACGGTCTTCCCAGAGCCTACTGAGCTCCTCTCTTAGCCAGAACTGCAGGAGTGGGATTCCTAAGTGTGGGATTCCTTCTTCTGCATCTTACAGATGTTGAAAAACTGCTGAGAAAAATCAAGGGAAGAAAATGACTGAAGCATTAATAAAGAAGGTCTTCTATTTCCCAGTTTACTCCTTCCAGTCCCTAACCAGCTATGAAAATAAGACTACATCTTTGGAAGATACATGTACATTTACTACACCATTTATGTGACACCAGGTCTTTTAACTAATCTGCAGGCAATTGAGAAAAGGATTTTCCAAGCCGCAAGGACTAGTTAGAGCATCTTGAGCCTCAGGGCACCACAGGGATCATCCCTAATGCTTTCTGTTCTGTGCAGAGGAGGTACAAATGGACACTTGTGATACATGCACATTATACACATTGGTGGGCTATGTTCACAGTTGTGGAACTTCCCATTCTTCATTTGCAGCGTTAATGTTGTGCTTACTGCAGCCAATAAAATACAGCAGGAAAAAAACCAAAACCAAACATCCCTTCTCATGTTTATGTTTATACCATTTAATCTTTGGCCAAAAATGTAATGGGTGCATTTTCAAATACCAGCACATGAGAATACGCACACAAATGTGCAGGTATGCTGATGCATATGCAAAACAGAACTTTTTTTTATTTTAAGCTTATACCAGAATTCTTACAAGTTCATGCCCTGAAGGATGAAAAAACTTTCCTCTGGACAGTCTAGCACAAAGTCAGCATTTAGGTCTCATTAAAGCCCCACTCTGAGAGGTTAAATATCATTAAATGTTGCAGGAGCCTCATGCCACATCTCTGCAAGGGGAGTGGGTAGAGTTAATTCACTGTGAAGTAATGCTTGTGTTAATAGTTAGAGGTAGGTTGACCAGGAATCCATGCCTGGAAAACCTGTGATCTTGATGATTTCAGTGCCCTCTCTGGCATCCTGTGAAAAATCTCACATGACAGCTTTGAAGGTGGCTGGATCCCTTGCCAGTCAGCTGCTCCCTTCAGAAAATTCTTCCCCAGATATTCTCTGGATGGCAGAAATCCCCATCAAAACACCTGTCAGAAGGGAAAGAGCAGCAGCACTGTGTAAACAGCCTGGGAGTGCCCTCATTTCGGATGAGCCTGAGAAAAACACTGCTAGGTCAGTAACATCAAACCATTGAAATGTTGCAGCATTGGAGCTCAGCTTGAGCTGCTTTGTTCATTCCTGGGGTAGGGTTTGAAGCCTAGACTGCAGCCCAGGCTCCTGGGGAAAGCTTGTCCCCAGTGCTTAGGGGAATGAGCTGGAAGGCACATCCATGGGGCAGAAACACCTACCAAGAGACATCCTTTGGGATCGATCAGTCAGGAATATATAAATAAATACGTCTTTATGCAAGGGACACCACCTTTATGAAAGGCATCTGGTCTGCAGCTTTGGCAAAAGTGCTATGGAGGTGAAGGCAGCACCTCTCCATGTGCTCCACAGGGCTTATGGATAACTTTGGAAAATGCCTGCTCCTGGGCAAGGCTGTGCCCGTCAGCAGCAGTGCCCTCCTTGCTTTAAGCATGCAGATGCTGCAAGATCAATGTTCCCCAGGGAATGTGACTTTTCAGAGATGTTTGGGAGGCCATGCTTGAAATACGTAGTGCTGGTAGGCAGCCTGTGAGGCAGCTCTGTGAGCAAGAGGTCAGCAAGTCAGGGAGTTCTCTCTGCTGATACAAGACTGTGTCTGAGGACATATTTGAGATAGAAGTGGCCTGAGTATAGCACAAAGCCCTTCTCAGTGCCCTCTTCCCTAAGGCTTGCAATGCAAAGCTCTAGAGGAGCCTCCCACCCTACTGCCACCATGTTCCAAACAGTAATTTCAGGCTGCCCGGCTTAGCAGGATTTGAAATTATGCCAGGATATGATTAATAAATTTCCATGTGCTTTCAGAAAGGGCAAGAAAGGCAGTGCTGGGAACAGCTGTGGGAGATTGCCAAAAGCATGATGACCTCCATCATGGCTATGGTTGAGTGTCCCTCCAGGGAGCAGAGAGGTACTTGTAAAAGTCTGATTGGATCTTACTCCACAGTTCCCAGCTCTGGATGGACTCTCCTTTTCTGGGCAAGTGGGCACTGCCCACTTGTCCTTAACAGCCTGAGTGCCATTACTGGTTGGTCAGGAGAGGTGACAAACCTCTTGGTGGCAGGAGGCAGCCCCAGCATGCTGAGGCCTCTGTGATGGGCTGTGGAGGAAGAGATGATGGCTGGTTTCACCTTTGTTTCAGTCGCTGCAGAGGAAGGACATTCTGCCTCCACTCTTCTGGGGCCCAGCAGTGAGTTCACTGAGGTTCTGTGAGCAGGGCTGAACTCCTGCTGCTGAGGCAAGTCTTTGACGGCTCATCTATTTTTCATTTTCTTCTGATTGCCAGAAGTCACAAGCATGTGGTCCAGCCCCTGCCATGAGACAAGATGTCCATGTCCTGTTGGAAGGTGGACACGTGAGGTTCTACTGCCTTCAACTTTGCTTCTTCCTCCATTGGTGCCTGGCCAGTCCTCTTACACTCCCTCCTGTATTCTTTCAGTGAGTTGGTTTACGATGCTCTAGTAGAAAGTCTTGTTGCATTCAGGGAACTGAATGGGCAGAAAGCTAGAGAAGCTTATTTTCTCTTTTGCCCCTGTGAAGTTAGTGTCCTGACCACTATTTCTTTCATCAGGTTCCCAAGGGGTGATAAGAGAAAGGGGGATCAGTAGGAGCAGCCTGTCCCTGCAGGTGGCCCTTTGCCATCTCATTGCTGTCACTGCAGAGGGACAGCACAGCCTCCATCACCCTCGGGGAGCACAACTCAAGACAGAGCATCTCCCAGTTCCTCCTGGGTGAGTGACAGCACCCCAGCTTGCTGAGGCAGGGGCATATCCCAAGAGGGAGTGAAGAGAAAAGCACTGTCCACAGGTACACGTGGCAGGTTTTCTTTTGCTACTGCTTATTATGGAGAGTCAGGAAGTGGACTGTTCCCAGGGTATTTTTGACCATGCAGGCCTTCTCACTCAGCAGTAATCTAATCCCCACAGAAGCAGGGGGATCCTATATACCGGGGTGCAGAGGGTAATGCCTGGTGCCATTCTTTGCATCAGCCTTTTAAACTCACTCAGCAGCTTGCCACAGACTGAAAAGAGCAAGCATAAAAAGCCATGCCAATGGGTGTGTAAAATGGAATAAAAATGGAGAAAGGTAAATTGTGTTTCTGAAATTTAGTGAGGTGTCAGATATTGATCAAGATAACTTTAGTCTTTGACAGTGCTAGACAGTTTAATTTCCCCGCTCATTTATTAGCAAGATCTTTCTGTGTATAATGTCTCTTCTGCTTTGGAAGAATAGCAACACGTTAAAAAAAGCCCTCATTCTCAATTTAATGAAAACACATCTCACAGTGGTTTTATATATTTCATAGTTGATTTTAAAAACCCCTCTCTCCCAGGAACAAGGACTTCCTAGCTTATGGAAAGGCAGCATTGGTTCTTCCTTGGTTGCAAAGCTCCTTTTTTGCTATAATTGGATATTAACACCTCTGACACTCCGGCAGATATCAAAGGCAACCCTCTGGCACTATTCCGGCAGGTCGGTAGTTGAGCTCGTGACAGGGCTGCAAAGTGCTTCTGACTTCAGGTTTCAGTTTCCCAAGGGAGGCCCATGCCAGGGTATTCCCTGTTTCCTCAGAGGTGTGGGGAGCAGGATCGGGAGTGTGCCTGCCTGTGTCAGGTGTCCAGCTTCAGTGTATTTCCTGGTACCACAGGGATGCAGCATCACAGTTAAAAGATATGGATGTCTGGGTGTGCTTGAAGTGAGATATGTTCATCTGGGTTCAAAAGCTTGCTGCACATTTTAAAAAATCATAGAATAATAGAATATCCTGATCTGGAAGGGACCCATAAGGATCACAGAATTCACCTGCTGGCCCTGCACAGGAAAATGTGCCTGAAGAGCATTGTCCAAACACTTCTTGAACTCTGGCAGGCTTGGTGCCATGAAGAACCTTTTCCTAATGTTCAACCTAAACCTCTGCTGACACAGCTTCATGTTGTTCCTTCATGTGTGTGAAAGACTTTGTGAATCCCTTTTAAAAGAAATGTGTGTTTTTGTGCGTGTGGAGTCCATATACACATGTATGAATATATGTATTTCAACCTAAGCTTGATTTATCTTAGGTGTATGAACAGTCACTGAATGGGACAGTGGGGCTATTCCATGTGGGTTATGCCTCTTAAGTGCTCTGAGATAAGGAAACACATTATTCCCAACACTTCCAGGATCCTTCTGTATAATAAAGTCAAAAGATTTTAGGAAAAGTTGCCGAGGGAGGCTGGGAAGCTCCAGGATGGAAGTATAGTTACTTGGGAAGAGTTGCACCCTGTGATAGAAATAAACACTTATGGGCTCTTTTAAAATAAGAAATAACATTAAATATGAAGACCCCTAAATGCATCTGCAGTTGATTAAACAGCTGCTTTCCAGGCCATACTTAACTGAAGAAGGAACTACTTACATTGCATCTACGTCAGATCCAAAGGAGTTCACTTCTGGGGCCCAAGGTCAAACACAAGCTCGTAGGCACATTCATAACTTGAACATTCCGTGCATTACTTGGTGGTTATGGCTCCCCGTGCTTGAGTCATGGGCTACATGTGTACCACTGTGACCTTTGTCAAATTAGAGCTTGGGGTGCTGGCTTGGTGAAATAAAATAATGGAATTAGGTGGCGTAATTCATATACTGAGCTTTATTCTAACAGGACTGTGTCTCCATTCTAGCACAGACATGTCCCATTACCCAGGAGGCTTTGAATCAGAGGAGTTACAGCATGTGTATATTAAAGTCTGTAATTCAAAGGATTCATCGCTTCCCTACTCTCCTTGCCTGGGTTTGAAGGAGGAAATCCCTGTCCAGATGTGACAGCTGCATGGGATGAAAGGACACTTGGCTGTGGCAAGCTCTCTGTGCTGAGTGCTTTACAGGCAGACAGACATGGTCCCCACTCAGGAAAACTCAACACTACATGAACAAATAAGAAGAAGTCATTGACAGTAGAAAGTGAAAATGAATAACACAATTGCTGAGGTACCAATTTAGCAGGCTTGGGAGGGCCAGAGTCTCTGGTCTGCTGAAACTAGGTGCATTGTAGGTACAATAAGTACTGCTCTTTTAGGTTTTTTAAAATCCCATTTTGACAAGTTTTGGTCATGGCTTTCCATCAGGAAACTACAGTTCTCTTTCCGTGGAGAACCAGTAATCCTGGTGCCTGGAGTCTCAAGCCACCTGGGTGAGGTGGTATGACTGGTCCAGCAGCCCAGCAGAAAAGGTATCCTGAGTTAGTCACTGTCCTCTTGCACTAGAAATGCCATAATAGACGTGGCAAATGATTAGGCACCTGGTCAGAGGTCTAAATGCAGACCTTTAAAGCAGGGAGAGGATAATATTAGAAAAGCTGCTGTTCCTGTGAAAGGAGTCTTTGCTCATGTAAAACTGTGCCAGTGGACTTTTTTAGCCAAGAAATGAGGAGAGTGTCCTGGAAACACAGCAGAGTAAGAGGGAGGATGGGGAAGAAATGGACAAGTGAGGTGACTTCTCAATATCTCTATTGCTGTCAATGTGGAGTGCAAATGTGCTCTATCTGTGTACTGAATCTGGCTGGCAAAGGGGCTGCAGCACTCCTGCACAGGACAAGCCCTCAAAACACAGGCTTCATTCCTGGTGTTTGAACACCCCGCTGATTGATTTAAATGAGGCAGCTGCAGGACTCTTGGTAGGGTGGGAGCCTCTGTGCTAGCACAAGAATGGTGAATGGAAATGAGAGTGTGGCTCATCTTCCTTCTTCCCTTCTGTTCCTCTTCCCACCGCTTCCCACCACACAGTGCCACTGTTTCCTCACCCTTACTTGGGTGCTGGTCGGCCACTGTGGCACACACAAACCCTCTCCAGGAGAAGACCTCTCTCCTGTGGGAAGGGAGTTACCAAGCTCAGTGATGTCACAGCCAGTGAGTGCCAGGGATCTGGAAAGGCTGGGAGGTGGCTGGGGAGGCAGGCACAGCCATGGGGAGCAAAACTCCTGCTTGCAGTGGTGGGAGCACCAAGGGCACCTGCTTTTTGATGTGGAGGTGGGTGAACAGGGGGGTGCTACTCCGCCAAGCTCCCCAAGACCTGGATTGCTGATGGCTCCCTGTTGTGGAAAAACCCTTGAGTTGGTGGGAACCATCCCAGGTGCCCATTCAGGCTGTCTCCTCCTGCCTCACAGAGAGCTGAGTAGGTCAGACCTAGGATCGAGTGATTGGAATTTTGATGCTTGACTCAAGAGGGTCTCATGGCTCACTTGAAACTAAGCCTGAGCCAATTAGTCCCTGAAGACAGCAGGTCAGAAATAACCTGTCTGGCTCTGGGTGGCATGGTGGGAGACTGGGATGAGGAAAGCTCATCTCTCCCGTTCTGTGCTCTTGGCTGGCACACGCCATGAGGTGTGTCTTAAATGGCTCCAACCCAGCCCTGCCTTTGCTGAGGGGTGAGGGAGGAAGGATTTCTTAAATGCTTTTTCCTGAGTTATTTTGATTCTGCCAAAAGGCCTATTGCTTTGTGTTAAACTCCTGTCATTGTTCCCCTACATCAAAAACCGGAGCAGGTTCTCGCTGCACGTGCTGGGCACTGTTTGGGTTAGCTCCAGGTGCTCAGCCAAACCAGCTCTGGCAGCAAGGGCAGAGCCTGCAGGGCCACCACCTTTTTCTTCCTGTGATAGGGGGTGACACCTAGTGAGACAGCCCCTGGCCTTTTCTTCACTTCAGTCCCATGTTTCAGCAATGCTTCAGAGCCCTAAGTAAAGGGAAGCGATGTTTCCAGAGACAGGCAATACCAGGCATTTCAATGTTTCTGATAAATGGTACTCACAATGGAAAAAAATTAATACCACATTTGTATCCAGAGAACAGCGTGATGGAGTAAGTACAGAAGTCTCTCATTAAACAACCATCATCCTGATGCTATAATTGGTATTATATATATATATATTATATAAACCATTATACATATCTTATATATAATTATTTCCTTCTTACAGTTAACAGCTACTTTCTGATTTTTCCTCCTCTGGATGAGGCAGGCAGTTGCTCTCTTGCTATCTTTATGATTTTTAACTTGGCTTCTGCAATGAAATAAAAAACCAATCCTCACTTTAAAAATATGTGGTCATGTTTCTTAAATGAAACAGTGTGATGCTAAGAGTACCAAGACTGTAACTCAAGTTGATGATCACAAACTGCCAAAGTCATTTTTCTTTCAGGATATTGCCTTTCACTGAACCTGAAGATTGACTTACAATTTGTTGGACCATACATATCTGTTGGACCGTGGATATCTGTTACATTTAGGAAGAGTGATTAGCAAACACTGGCAAGGCGTTCTCCTAAGTAACATGGCACTATTACTCACTGCTGAATTCAAATGAAAAGATAAATATTACACACCACAAGCTTAGCTGTATGCAGGTTTAGCCTCTGTTGTTTATTACATATTTCTAAAGTAGCAGATAAGAATTTTGGTGTTTTCAGAGCTGTACTTTAGAAGCAACAAATCAAAGATCCTTATTAAAGGAGTTTCTCTATTCATGCCACCATGGCCAGACATTAAGCCAGAAGTACAGAAGAAAACCTTTAAAACACTGCAAGATAAGTAGTGCGTTTGTAGAAATTGTCCCCTTCAACTGAGGCTCTATTTGTTTTGTCATAAAAAATAATAATTAAAAAAATTGAAAGTGCTATTCTTTTAAAGGGATTTTATTCTGCTTTGGCTATTGCTGTCCTGATCCTAGGTAGCAGCTTACTTGAAGGAGCTGTGCAACAAGGCTCAAGATAGTTATGCCAGCAGCATTGCTCTTAGGAAGATACATTTTGTCACCAAGAACTAAGGCAATGATTATCTGGTCCTGAATTCTCCCATCAGTCAAGCAGCAGAAAAATGTTTTTCTAGTCAGACCACACACAAACCACTGACATGGCTTTCTGCAGAAGAGGAGTGGCCACAGAGAATGCTCTTAGACAAATCTTCCTGCTTGCACAGGTGTATCGGAGCTCATGAGACCTGTTTGGTAGTAGCCTTTAGAAGAGAGCCCATAGCACTTTGGTGTTCAAGAGAAGGGCTTGAATTGATGAAATAGCTTGAATCTGCATGGGGAAGATGACAAGAGTTGGTAGAGGCAACCTTATCCTCATTAGCAACATCTTAAATCACTGCATGAATGTCCTTTCTCATGTTTCCTGCACAGATGCTGGAGATAATTCTGAGTCTATAAAACTTTGCTGGATATAGCTGTGTTTGCAGGCTCTCATTCCAGTTTTGAGGAGTAAGTACATTCTTGTCCGGTCTTCATAGTGATACATTTTGGAAAAAACAACATGCCAAAGCAGTTCTCTTCCACGTGGTCCTCCTTCAGCGTAGGTGGCTGCAATATCTGTGCCAGCCAAGTGAGTCACACGCTCACACCTTTCAGTTTACAAATGTTTTGAAATGTCGTGGGGATGGGAGTAGGGTGTCTGCCTATCTATGCTATTTTTTCTCTTTAATGAGCATTTGCCCTTTGATCTTAGTAAGAAGCACAGTTTAACTCAGAGGACACTCAACTGTGGAACTTGCTGGCTCATAAGAGGTTGGAGCAACTTCTTGCCATGTAAGTCTCAGTCTAGTGTGGCACCAAGGATACGGAAGGGTATCAAGTAATGCCACCTCATGCTCAAACACATTTGTGGTTGTCATTCAGCAATGTTCTTGCATATATTTTTCAATTTAATCTGATTGGATTTAATGGGATTTGGATTGTCCCTAATGTTTGTGCTACAGCTGTGCGATCATCTGACTTGCAGCTTCAGCTAAGGCTGCACAAAACCAAACTGTGCAAACCTGCTTTCACCCTTGCACCCAGCACCTGCAACCCTCTGCTCCTCACAGACCTCAGTAAAATGAAGACTGCACCTCTTGGCTGGTCTTGAAAAGCAGGTTAGACAAATGTCTGCCAGGAGTGGCTCAGGTGTAGTTTCTCCTTCCTTGGACTGGAAGAATTGCCTTCCACAAGCAATTGCAACCCAATTTTCTGAAATTTCTAGGAAATTATACTACATGATGGTTAGACTAGTAGATGGATGACAAGTACAGCTACTACATAGTAGCGAAAATTAAAACAAATCTTAATTATTCAGATTTTTCTGTAGCTGTTAAACCTTTCTAACTTTACTTAGGTATCACCTCCAAGAAGAGAAGATGGGGGGAAAGAGAATGTTTTCCTGTTGGAAAGAGAATGCTTTTCAACTTACTGATTAGAGGACATACTTTGTGTCCCATTTTACCTGTTACTTCTCTCAAGTATTGACACAGACAGAAAAAAAGTCTAGGTCATAAATGGCAATCATAAGCCTTTTGGGCAACTAAGTCCAAAATGCCTATCTTGTGAACTCCCACCCTAAGCTGTTGATTGTCTCTGGTTACATTTCTCCTGTAGCTCCATTTTCATGGTAATATTTCCATCTCATCAGATGTTGGCCATAGATGCAATTAGTGAAATCCAAACGTTTTTATCTGAGCACAAGGACCGGTGAATTTCCCAGAGACACTTTTCCATCTCTTTCACCTTGCAAGCGGAAGACTTAATCTGAAGTTTACTTCTTGCCTCCTGTCATACTTTGCTTCTGAATCCCTAGTTGAACACATTTGTGGCATCCTTGTCTAGGTGACAGGGGATTCTCAAGCCTCTTTCGCACCAGGGGTGCAGTTACAACAAGAGGGACTGTGAAAAACTGACTTAAATATAATCATCACCCTGTAAGCTGGATTGCCATTTGGGGAGGTAAGAGAAGGATGGAATAGAGACAGTTGCACCCGTAAATCATCTAATTGTGAGTTAAAAGGGGCTTTCAGTTCCCAAATCTCGTTATTTTTCCAGTGAGATAGCTTCATTTTGGGGAGTCAGGCTTATATCTTATCTTAAAATTTAGTATCTTGGCTCCTTCTTTAATCAGCAGAGATCTGTTTGATGCAGTAAAGGGAGCCTGGAGGATGAATCAGATGCCCTACCAACACAGATGGGCTTCAGCTCTTTAATGTTGGCTCCTCCTGCCATTTGATACTCCAGGGCAGATGAGACATCTGCATGGGGCTGGTAGATGTGATGCAAGATGGAGAAAGCCCACGTTCTTTTTGGTGAAGCAACTGGATGCCATCGGGGATACTCCACAACACCCATAATAGCTTTAGACACTTGCTTTTAGCTACTGAATCCTGGTTTTAGAGAGATTAATTATTTCTAGATTCACCAATTATACAGAATATATCTCCATGAACTGAGCTCCCACATTGATGACTGAATTTAGATGTTCTCACCTCGTATTGAATCTCTTGTCCCAGCAGGATTAAGTGGCCTAAATATGGGTACCCCACCTGGACTTGTGGCTGCTGCTGCAGGAGGGTGAGGGTCTCTGCCAGCAGTGCCGTGTCCTCTCTGTAAAACCCCTGCACTTACTGCAGACGTGCTGGGGTGTCTCGGAGGGCTTTAGGCATCTGTATTTAAGCCATCCATGGGTCTGTGCTGATATTCTTCACAAGACTTTTATCATGTCTGCTGTGGGTTCACCACTGGCTCACACAGGCAGCAGTGATTCACTCTCTGCTTATTTTGCACTGTGTTCTGTTTTCCAGCTCAAAAAGCATATTGGAGGCTGATGCTGAGATTCCAATTTTTTATCCTAGTTTTCTGACCTGGTGGTTCTGTCCAAGCAATATGAGCTGTGCCTCTGACTCTAACAGCACCCTCAGAGATCCCCAGCACTCTTTTATTATTTAGAGTCACACTGTCAGGTTATTGTATTTTTTTTCTGCCAACCTAGTCCTCAGGAGAGATTTGTGAATTTTATTGCAATATTCAGTGGTTTGAAATTCTGTTTTGGTCATCAGCATAGACTTTGCAGAGTAGCAGGATGTGTACTGAGAGTCTAAATAATTCAGATAAAATTCATCCTTGGAATACAGGCTTTGTGTGACAGCCTCTTCAGATGAGAACAAACATTAGCCTCTGTGCACTGTAGTACAGGGGTAGGGATAACAAGAGAAATTTTGACCTGCAGTGGAGCTATGACAGGAGGGACTAAACTAAAGAAATTAATGGAGAGCAATCCCAGGGTAAGGAGGAGAGAGTGAAGGTCTTGATGTATTTAATTGTTTACGGTGTCTTCCCTGACTTTGCAAAGAGATTCACTGGATGGACATACAGAATTGTCTCTGTATACTCCTGCTGATGAGCATGGCTTTCCGTTGTGAGACAGCAATTCATGTAGTTCCCATCTCGTGTTTTACCTCAGTGATCAAGTTTAAGGATAATAAACTCTCTTCCAATAGATCTATAATGCCACGTTGCTGTTTAATGCCAGGGAAGGAGTAGTGTGGATAAATGAGAGCTCCCTGCCGAGGTGCTGAAATGTTTCCATTGTCAGTTTGACACAAGCACAGGAGTGATACAGGAGAGTGAAAATGAGACCCAAACTTAGAAAGGTTTGGGCAGACTTGTTGTTTGGGAGCACATTACTGTGCTCTCACATCCTCCCCAGTGCCTGCGTGACATGGCAGAATCTTGTCAGCAAGGACTGAAAAACCCCCTCACAAGTGCCTTTGCAATAGATACCTCTGCGAGAGCACAGCAGGAGCACCAACAGCTGGGAGAGAATCTCATCCACCAGCAATGGGGAGGCACCCCAGGCTGCTCACTGCCTCCCAAAACACGTGCAGGGGGAAGACACATCATCAGCAGAGGAGCCTTGGCAGCTCACAAGGCACTACTGCTAACAACATCCTTTAGAAGAGCTGCACTGCAGAAGAGATAATTAAATCCAAAGTGAGACTATTATTCTTCTAATTGAATTTCATAACTCATGCATGGATAACTGCCTAGGAAATCATTTACTGCATAACATCCATAATAGCTATTTCCATTTGAAACAGCTGGAGAGAGGTCCTTGCAATCTTAACAGTACCTTTCAGTGTTTGAACAGAAAGAGAAACAACAGAAAAGTATCCACACCACGACACAGTTTGGAGATACGTGAGTAATAATTTCCCTGCAGAGAGGCTTCACGCAGAGCAGGGACACCAGAGCAGGTCACAGACACTCAGAGAGGTGTGAACATCACTCCCTACCACCCAAGGACACAGGAGCAGAAAGGAGCACCTGCCAGTGACAGCAAGCTTGCAGGCAGGAAGGCTGGAGCTCTGGGATGGAGAAGAGGATGAGCATGGGACACAAAACCAGGTTTGGAACACGAGATGAAATTGTTCAGGATTGCTCCTGCTGTAGAACTGGATTAGCCTGTGCTCTGTGGCACGATATGTTACTGATGGCACACATTTCACTTGAAGATAATTTCCTACACTGCACAGCTACCTCTCCTCTGAGTTTCTGTCTGTGCTGCAATGCTGCAACTAAAGTCCTTAGAGAGCTCTTAAAACAATTGTGGTTTTGACCAATTGGCTTGAAAATGGAGACCTGGAACCACATCCTGGGAGGGGAGGAGGCCAACAATGTATTTGTGCGGCCCATCACTGGTGTGAAATGCATAAAGCAACCAACCCCTCATCGTTTTGGTGGTGCTGGCAGAGAATCATTTTAACCTTGATGTAACAGCTATCCCAAAATATCTTTTGTGAATAGCCTTACAAAAGCTGCCAGACAAATCTTTCATAGCTTTAAGTATTAGCGGTACTTTCCAGATAATGTAATTCTGCTTTTTCTGGGCCATTCCTAACATACTACAGGCATGCTGCATGACTGCAGAGGCAGTGGCACAACAAAAGTTTTGCCAAGGCTGGCTCCTCCCTGGCACCGAGTTCCTGGGCCTTCTGGCCTCTCACCTTCACAAAACACACGGATAGAGAAGGTGAAGCTGAGGAAATAAGCTAAGATTCAGCTGTCCCTCGGATAAAATAAAAAAAGCCAAATCTCTTCCTTCAAACAGTCAGACTTTGATTTATGTCTCTAATTTGTGCTTCTGCAGGCTAAAACCAGGAACTAATTCTGATGTCCTAAAGAAATCATGATGGGTACCTTGCCAGCAGTTCCCTCTTTAGTGAGCTAGGAAGGACTTAATGATCACTTCTGACTGAAGATGTTTGTTAAACATCCAGATTGAAACCCTTTCAAACTTCTATAGAGCCAAATCAGCATCCTATTCCTACCCACGAGATGGACAGCACAGGTTTGCTTGTGAAGCAGGTGCACAGCAAGACACAGCAGATAAGGCTGTACTGAATTTATAGCCCATTTATAGCTCCAGCCAGCAGTTAAAAAGATGTGATGATAGACACTGGAGCTCATTAGATTTTTTAAATATAAATACTATTCGTGACTCAGGATTAAATTCTGCAGTTCTTGCTTGGACAAACCTGCTGAGCTTTCAGACATATGACACCCTGAAGCACACAGATCTTGATTAAATCCAAGTGAAACTGGAGGTTTCAAAACTATCCCTTTTGCACTCAAACTCATTCTATACATGGAAAAAAAGGAGAGGCAAGAAAAAAACTTCTAAAAAAGTAAAATGCCAAATGTAGAAGAGCCCTCTTAAAGATGAACTTGAGAAAAAATATGAAATAGTATGTTTTTTGCAGTCCAAGGCAAAAAAGCCCACTGTCTCCAGTGACATAGAAATTTACCTTATGGTAACCATCTGACATTTCCACTATTGTTTCAATAATGTCATCAAGAGTCTGAGGACTAATTTAGGCACAGACCCGCTTTGATTTGCATTAGATTTTTTGATTTGCACACACAATAGTTAAGGAAACAGACTTTGTATTTGTATTCTGCATCTGTATAGTGAAGCTCATACAAGTCCAGGTTTGTTAAAAATCACAGGGATTAATGGTGGGCTTGGCAGTGCTGAGTTAACAGTTGGACTCGATCTTAGAGGTCCTTTGCAGCCTTAATGATTCCAGGATTCTAAGTCAATAGAGACTCTTCCATCTAATTTTCTTTTAAATACTTCTAGTATTAGTCTGCAAAGTCTGATTTCTGAATACTTATTCCTGCTGCAAAACAAATTGCTTCATTGTAATATTGCTTGAGCTACTCACTAGTCATTTATTTGAAATGACTTTAAATGCACTTTTATTTTCCTTCCAGAGCAACACCACATTTCTCACAGGGGAAAGAGAAGCAA
This sequence comes from Daphoenositta chrysoptera, assembly GCA_013397915.1. Classification (NCBI taxonomy): domain Eukaryota; kingdom Metazoa; phylum Chordata; class Aves; order Passeriformes; genus Daphoenositta; species Daphoenositta chrysoptera. The sequence goes on along the minus strand of VZRO01003403.1, from coordinate 185,540 downwards.
GGAGACTTTTCAGTGGGATATCATTAATCAGAACCTTCATTCTTGCTATTTGGCCATTTAATCAACCCTCACCACAACAAAACCCTCATTGGCTTCAGCAGCTTTACCTGAATAAGAACTTGAAGAACTTATTGCTTGGCAAATATTATTACAACAGGGGATAGTTATATATCCTAAAAAAAAACCCAAAACCAAAACCTACCAAAACCCAACAAAACAAAAAAATCAAACAACCCAACAAAAACAAAATAGTAAGCTGTTAAATTACATGTTAAATTACAGCTCTTTCTGTGTTAATGGTGGTAGCTGTAGTCACCCAAAGCCTGTGGCCCTGAGAGTGGGGTGTTCATCCTTGGCACAGCCAGCTTCAGTTGGTCCCTTGTTTGTGTATATAGTAACCAGCCCCAAACAGATCCAGTAAGGGCAGCCCCTGCTGCTAAACTTCCAGTTCAGCATATTAAGACCATCACAATCTTAGCTCTATAAAAAGCCACATGGAATTAGTTCGAGATCTTTCCTTGCCATTAGGGAAAAAATAGCAGATGGCATTGAGTCCTTCTCTAAACAAGTGGCTGGGAAATGGTAGAGGGACCACAGGAGGTAAGACAACACCCCATGGCAAGGCAGGGGGCTCCTCGGTGAAGAGCTTTGAGAGAGTTCAGATGAAAGTTCAGCTTTAGTGACTTCTCTCTGCAGGGAGCAGCAGCTCTCCAAACAGGTGGGATGAATAAGTAGATGAGAAAGAGGTGGCACCAAGGGAAAGAGTCTGTCCCTATTTAAAACAGAGGAGAACTGAGATTAATTATGAAATTCAAACTAAAATAATAAGGCAAACAGCTTCAGATTTTGAAACATTAACTACAGAAGGCTTGAATAAATCCTCAAAACTCACTGGTGAGGGAAGTTGAAGTGTGTGACTTTATTAAACAGGAATTAATCAGTGTCAAAAAAAATTAAAAATCCATGGATGAGCTATATTGCCTCTGCTGTCAAGATATGAAAATGAGGGCAAAGGATCTGATTTGCCCATGACTTCATGCAGTCAAATGCATTTTTCACATCCAGCAGTGCCAGAGGTTGTGCCTCTCTGTTCCTTCCCTCTGCAGCTGTACCTCTCTAGCCACTCTCCTTGTGCAAGTGTGTGGCATCTAAATGGTCTTTACTACAATAACAGACACTTACAGAAGCTGGACAAAAACTCAACAAGGAAATTACTAGTTAAAAAAAACCCAAACCAACCTGTTAATTCTGGTATTAGAGTGTGTGCTGAAATAATACAGGGCTCTTCACTTAAAGATAAGTGAAGGAAGGTCCTGCTCAGACCACCAAAAAATTTAGACTCACCTGTCCCCTTGTTTTTCTTGCAAGACAGGAAGAGCTCTTGGTTCAACAGACAACATAGATGAACACAGAAGGCACAGAATACATCTATCATCACATGAATGAGGCTCTTTAGGCTAATCCAGAGCAGCCTAAATTACAGAGGAAGGTTAGATTATGGAAATAAACACTCAGTTTAGAGTCCCATTCCTCACCATCTTGCCTCTTGCAATAAGTCCAAGTGATGCAGCACTGGTTTCCCCAACAGCTTTGCTAAAGAGTTGCAGTGCTTGCACTGCCAGGGAAGGACAGAGCAGGCATTAAATGCACAATACACAGCTCACAGCAGGAGCTGGTGACAAGGTGGGCACAGCCTGGTGTCCCTCTTCTCAGCATATAATCTTGGAGCATTTCTTCACTCTTCCATGCTCCTGAACACGAAGATCCCCTATGTGCCAGCACAATTTAAAATAATTACTTAGAACCACAGAATGGTTTGGGTTGGAAGGGACCCAAAGGTCATCTAGTTCCAACCCCTTTACCATGGGCAGGGACACCTTCCACTAGACCACATTGATCAGAGCCACATCCAGCCTGGCCTTGAACACCTCCGGCGGGGGGCATCCACAACTTCTCTGGGCAACTTGTTCCAGGTTACTTACCTAGCAACACTCAGCTTTACTCCCTTCTTTGGTGTCATTGTATGTGCAAATAAGGTTTAACCTGATTAATATGAAACATTGAATGAAATAAAGAAAAAAATTAGGTTTTTGTCAAGCACTGAAACAGGCTGCCCAGTGAAGTGATTGAGTCACCACCCCTGAGCCAGGCAAGCAAAAGAAGGTATCTACCAAGGAGAATTGATTTCTTATTTTAAAAATAATGAAAACTGTTTTTGGTTTGAGGTTCATATTCAGTGTTATCCTGCACCTTTCACTGCCCTTATTCAGGAAGGCCACCAGAATTAACTTTGGATATTAGTAACCTTAAGCTGAAAAGTCATTCCACAGCCATAATGAATTGGAAAAAAATGCCGAATACTGAAGATCATAGAATGCTTTGGGTTGGAAGGGACCTTTAAAGGTCATCTAGTGCAATCCCTCCTGCAATGAGCAGGGACATCTTGAACTAGATCAGGTTGCTCAGACCTCTGTCCAACCTGACCTTGAATCTTTCCATGGATGGGGATCTGTCCATCCCCTAGCATGTATTGGCACCAGTGGTTGCCCCAACCCAGGTGCAGCACCTTGCACTTGGTCTTGTTAAACCTCAGGAGATTCCCATGGACCCACTTCTCGAGCCTGTCCAGGTCCCTCTGGATGGCATCACATCCTTCAGGTGTGTCAAGCACCACTCTGCTTGGGGTCATCTGCAAATTTGCTGAGGGTGCACTCAATCCCTTTCTCTATGTCATTAAGAAGATATTAAATAACACTTTTCCCAGTACAGACACCTGAGGGACTCCACCTGTCACCAGTGTCCATCTGGACACGGAGACATTGACCATTACTCTCTGGATGTGACCATCCAACCAATTCCTCAGCCACAGAACAATTCACTCATCAAATCCATCTCTCTCCAATTCAGAAAGGTTTTTGTTGGGGACGCTGTCAGAGGCTTTACCATAATCCAGATAAATGACACCTGTAGCCCTTCCCTTGTCCACTGCTGTAGCCACTCCATCATAGAAGGTCATTGGGTTGGTCAGGCAGGACTTGCCCTTGGTGAAGCTGTGCTGGCTGTCTCCAATCACCTCCCTGTTCTCCACGTGCCTTAGCACAGCTTCTAGGAGGATCTGCTCCATGATTTTCCCAGGCATAGAGGTGACACTGAGAGGTTGGTAGTTCCCAGGGTCCTCCTTTCTACCCTTTCAAAAGGTGGGCACTATGTTTCCCTTTTCCCAGTCACCTGGAACTTCACCTGACTTTTCAATTATCATGGAGAGTGGCTTGGCAAATACATCAGCCACTTCCATCAGGACTCTGGGATGCATCTCCTGGGATCCCCTATAGACTCACGCACGATCAGATTCCTCCTGTGGTCATGAACCTGATCTTCACTAACAGTGGGAAGCACATTGCTCCCTAGCTCCTGTCCTGTGGTCCACTCACTCGAGAGGTGTGGGAAGAGAGGCTCTCAGTGAAGACTGAGGTAGAAACATTGTTGAGTACCTGAGCCTTCTCTTCAGCTGTTGTTACCACTGTGTCAGCTGTGCTTGTCATGAGTGGTACAGTTTATTTTTTCCTTTTCTGGCTGAGATATCTGCAGGGCCCCTTCTCGTTCTTTGCATCCCTTGCCAAGCTGGGCTCCAGCTTTGCCTTGGCCTTCCTCACCTCATCCCTACACAGCCAGACTGTGTCCCTATACTCTTCCCAGGACACCTGCCCTTGCTTCCACTGCCCATGCATTTCCTTCTTGCCCTAGTTTAACCAGCATGCCCCAACTCAGCCATGCCAGTCTCTTGCCTTCTTTGCCTGATTTGTTGCTCCTGGGAAGCACAATCTCTTGCACTCTGTGGAAGGTGAGCCTAAAGATCTACCAGGTCTGTACTGCTTTCTTGGTCCTGAGGGCACTTTCACAGAGAGTCCTATTTACTACCTCCTTGGAGAGCTGAAAGTTGGCTTTCCTGAAGTTTGCTTTCCTAAAGTTCAGGGGCCTAACTTTACTCCTCACCTGACTCATATCTCTCAGGACTGCAAACTCCACCAGCACATCATCACTGCAGCCCAGGCTGCCTCCAATATTGACATCCCAGAATAGCCTGCTTGTGTGGGTGACCATCAGGTCCAGTATCACATCCCCTCTAGGAGGGCTGTGTCAGGAAGTTATCCTGCACACATTCCAGGAGTCTCCTGGATTGCCTACAGCCACCGTGCAACTTTCCCAGCAGATTTCAGGGTGCTTCAAGTCCCCTGCAGGACAAGAGCCTGTGAGCACGGTGCCTCCTGTAGCTGGAGCAAGAAGGCTTCATCCATAGCTCTCCTTAATCCGGGGCCTCTGGGCACCAACACAAGTTTCTCTTTGCTGCCTTGGTTTCTGGTTCTTGTCACAGGCTTTCAACCTGCTCATATCTGCTCTTCAGAGACAACTCTCCACACTCAGTCCAGCTCGTGGTGTAGAGGGCAGCCCCTCCACCTCCTCTTTCTCCCCGGTCCCTTCTAAACAGGCTGTCCTGTTCGACAGTAGTACTCCAGTCATGGCATTCATTCCACCAAGTTCCAGTAGTGGCAACTAGGTCACAGATTTCCAGCAGCACAGTGGCTTCCAGCTCCTCCTGTCTGTTTCCCATGCTGCCTGCTTTGGTAGAAAGGCACCTCAGCTGAGCTGTTGGCTGTGTCATCTTCCTAGAGAAGAAACATCCCTTAATTCCTGTGAGATATTTCACTGGTGTTTCCCTGTCAGGGATGCCAACCTGGAACAAATTAACCATGCAGTTGTTTATACTACAGCAGACCATGCCAAGACCATGCTGCAGACATTTAGCTGGCTGCTGACAGATGTCTCCAGCAATAAGATGAGAAGAATCTGCCCTAGAAGTGTGAGCCTGCCATTTTTCATCAGTCATTCACCAGGTCACCCAGGCCCTCCCACAAATCCTGCAGAAGCTCCAAGACCATTAATGTTTTAATTAAAGATGCAAGGCAAACACTGAAGATATGAGACAATGTCTGAATTCCTATAATGGGAAAAACAATGTTCCTTTTTCACTGTTTTTGTTTGGTTGGTTAGTTGGTTGGTTGGTTTTTTTCCATTTCCTTATGAAAATGCAACAATGCCTTTGTGTTTTTGATTACTGATGTGGTTTTACAGGTATATAGCTGTGGTATATAGCTGTCTCTGGTGTCATTGTAATCTCTTTCCTAGGTGGTACTGAGTTAGAGACTGTGTATTATGTGGTATATGTCAGCACTGAATTTCATTTATCACATTATCACCTCTCATAACATGCCAGAGATCCTTCTGGAATGCTGCAGCTTATTTTTCTTTTCACTGTCATGAATAATTCTACATTATTGTCACTACATTATTTTCCACTAGATTTTAGGAATACACTCAGCAGCATAGTTCCTCCTGGGTCATTGCAAACCTGACCATTTATTGCCTCCTAGCTGTCAAATTATTAAAACAAAAGGTAAAAGTCCTTATCCCAACAAAACTCAATTTCTCTAAGGATCTTTAGTGAGTGACCTATGAAAAGCTTGTGGAACGCCACGTATGCTGTAAACTGGAGGACCATTCATGACATGTTTGTAGACACTGTCAAAAAACACACAACACCTTCTTTACTGTACCCCTTATCAGCAGCCCTGCTGTTCCTCTCAGTTTAACTAGCACAGATGTCAGACTTACTTGCCCCACTGTTCCCTATATGCCTCCAAGACCCCCTTGTCCCTCCTCACATTTGTACAATTTCCTGTGCCTGGATATCAAGCCCACTTTCAGATGCAGGCACCACCCTTTGGTGTGGAGCTGGTAATACCACTGTGGAGTTCTGACTAATTACCAACTGGTCCTGTCCATCTGTGGTTATCAGTTTAATTGACAAGAATGTAATTTAACTTTTCTGGCTTAACTTTGCCATCTTTTGGCTCAAAGCTGGCAGGCTTCTTGCTTCTGATGGCTTAAATGACTATAAATGACTGCAATTCCTGTTTATCATACTGATGTAAATTTTAATACTTTTACATAATTTTTATGCTGTAATTGCTATTGTTAACAGCAGAGGAACTTTTAAATTTGTTTTAAAATTGAAACACTATAATCTATAATCCAGTAATATGAATATAGTTTTACTCTGCCTATACACTGAAGAGAATGCTACTGCTGAGTTCAGTGACAGAGTGAGGAAAAATACTCTTCCCAACTTTCCTGATAGTTTAATAGCACAAAATGGGAAAAATACCCACACTGTCAATTTGGTTTCACATTACCAGACTTTACACACCCCCCAAACCTATCCAAGCTACACAATTCATATTAAAATACTTACATTCTAAAAATTCTTGAAGTTTGCTTTACTTCATCACATTTTGCAGCCTGTTGCATTTTGTCTTCTACCAATGGTCTAGATGGCAAAATTCCCATGAGTGTTTAGAGAAACAGAAAAGCCAACCAAATAATTCAGAGCTTTGTGGAATTGGATGTTGAATTAATAACTGAAAAATCCCCTTCTACACATAGAGCTGAGGTGTGGTATTGCCCTCAGCCTGCTCATTCACAGAAGTCTGGAGAAATTTTAATTCCATGGGGCTACCCCTCCAGACAACACTCATTTTCAATGTTAAACAAGAAATACTTGGAGGTTGAGTGTGGAACCAGATGTATTTATAGAAATTATATAGTAAATATATGTCAACAAAAGCTACAATTCAGAGTATCAGTGCCGATTCCTCCATGCGTTATAAACAAGAAATGAAGCCATGCCTGCATGATTCATAAATAAGCTGTAACACTGTCCCTACAGTTGCCATCCTTGCTACAAGAGACACAACACAGACTAAGCCAATTGCTCTCATTTCATTTAACAAACAAACTGTGTATGTCCAGCACCAGCCCCATTCCAAAGCTTAGGACAGAACTTTGAGGACAGAACTTTGACAGCAGCACCAGTCTGAGCTACATTCACCCCTGGTGACAAATACAATAAATATGACAGAGGGAACATGCCTGCTAAAAAGACCACATCTTAAAAAAAGCCATGGCAGTCACTCCAACAGCAGCCTATCTTAATTTGTAGTAACAGCTACTGACCTACCTCAGGAGCACTCACTTGCACTACTTGTAAAGTCAGGCAGGTCTGTGGACTGCAATGTTTATAATATCAACTTAATACAGTTAATATCGTAATACTAGTTCCCAAGTATAAATTTAAAAGTATCTTTTAAATATCAAATTTCAGGGGAAATAAGCAGGTGAGCATTTGAACATGAAGCCAAGTGTTCCCTGTCCTTGGTGTGACTCCTAGAGACATGCAGCAGCCCACACATGGAAAAGCTGCCGTGACACAAAAGGTTCATTTTTTAACTTTGCCACTCTTCAGAAGAGCATTACCCAAATTCAAAAGCTGTTCACCCCAAAATTAAAATGCCTATAAATTGAGTCAAAAATCTGCATTTCCTCTGCCTCCCTCATTTCTTTCACTAGGCTTCAGCTCTTCATTAATTCCCCAGGGGTTATTTTCTATCTTTATGACTTTCAAAGTAGCTTTTAAATTTTTCTGTCCTCTAATGGGATTGAATTTCTTCTGGCAGAATCTTTGCAAAGAAGGAGAAGGGAGGGCAGAAGGGCAGCAAAGGAATAAATGCATATAAACCTCTCAAATTCCTGAAATGTGTAAGGAATACACATCTGGTTCATCTTCAACATCTGTGACATCCATCTGTTTTAAAACAATCAGCTGGAAGATCTGATGAAAGTGGGATTTTCATGATTTTAATTTGTTTTTCATCCTCTTTCAGTGGAGACAATATTTGCTATGGTTATGACCTGCACTAAAGATGATGAGAAAGTTGTTTTTTCCTTAGGACTGACACTTCCCCATACTGTCTGTGACTCAGGGCAAGGAAGGTACCCAGAGCTTCCCCAGCCAGGCGTTCAGTAGGGCAAGGAAGACTTGACCTTTTCCTGGTAGGGGAAACTTCATGAACTTTTCCCTGCGCTTGGGCTGCTGCCAAGTGGCCACACTCATTATTTATGCACTAGTTTGCCCACAGTAAGTTGCTTGCTTGGTTCAGCTCCGCTGACGTAAGGCGAGCGCGGGGAACGCGTCGTCTGCAAAAGCAGAACAAGAGGCTGGAGCAGCCGAGAAAGGTCTGTGTGTTGGGACTTCAAAGTCTAAAAGAGTTTTGATTTTGTACTGCACATGTGGAAGACTTAAGTGTAACATAGTAAGTTCCTCTAGCTCTGCCTGGTAATGTTACTCTAAATAACCTGCAATCCCACTGGCTGGAGGGGAAAGTTATTCTTTTCAGGTGCACGCCTGTATAAAAAACCTCTGGAGCGTGCATCCACCCACAGGAAACTTCCCGTGCCCTCTGCCACATCAGGTACCCACACAGCTGCCCAGTTAACCTCGTCTGACATGCCTTTGTGTTCCCTGCTAACTAACAACAGAAATACCTTTGTCTGAATTCTTGTATTTCAGGTCAGCTCTGGGAGCCAACAGAATCCAGCTTTCTGTTTCGTGCAGAGTGACGGTCGCTGCTGGCTTGCGGTATTTGGGTGCATTTCCCTTGGATATTCAAATATCACATAGATTTACTATAGTGATGTTCCTAGCATTGACATGTCCTTTATTTCCTAGCATTTATATTGTTGGTGTTTTTTTTTAAATTTAGTGCATGATAACGTGAGAAAATTGCATGAGCTCTAAGAAACAGATGTTAATGTATGGTAAGTGCATGGTTAAGCCCGATCTTGCAAAGAACAGACTGCAATTGCATTTTCCATGTGAGCAAATGAAATTGGCTTTTGCCCAAATATTTCAGACTAACCCAGACTACACTGTGCAAGTCTGTGCTGAGATGAAACACATTTCAGCAGAGTTGTGTTTACAGCTGAAGACCCAGTGACACAGCACTGCTCACTAACCTACTTTTTTTTGGCCACGTAGCTGGATTATTAAAAGCTCTCTCCGAGCAATCAATTTCAGCAGTTTAAGAGGCACAAAGTTTATTCTTACAGGGGATAAACTGTTACCTTAAGGTTTATAATCATCTTACAATTTGCCCCTGTTTCATTACCTTGTTAATTTTATGTAATATTGTCAAATAGATATAGTTTTGTGAATTATTCTTTCTTCCTTAGGTTCTGAAGAAATCAAATGTGATTTTCTAAGTTTTGTTCACGACAGCTTAAGACTATTAATGAAGTCAATACTGGTTTAAAAACTCTGAAAGAATTTAGATAATTATTTCCCAACAGGACTAATTTGGAAAAAAACCTGGCTGCTAACATTCAGAAAGAGCCAATATTTTCTAAGGGAATAGATTTTGCTTGCAACATTATCAAACCAAAATTCTTTTAGAGATATATAATTTTCAGAAATATATGGATCGGAAAAATGTCAAAACAGGGAGAAATGTTATTTTTTGTGATTCTAGGAGCACAGCAGCAACTTGAACATATTACACATAGAGAATGCAATAATGCAAACACCTATTTGCAAACAACTTCTCAACATTCACTCGTGCCTGTAGTCTTCATGAACAGTGTGTCATTTAAAATTATAAATAAAGCTGTGCATCATTAAGGCCAAGACACTAACATACTCGAATTCTTGAATTTATAAGACTAAAACTGTCCTGTAGTTTGCAGCTAGAAAAGGCCTTACTTTTAACTCCTATGAAACATATATTTGAATAATTATGGTGGTTGAATGTGCATATATATCCACATATACAGAGTTATAAAGCCCTTTCTGTTTAGCAAAAGCTACACCTCTACAAGATATTATTATAGCATCTAGAAGCTCCAGCCATAAATCAGAGCCCAGCGTGTCAGGTGACATGCAAACGCAGACTGCATAGTGTTTATCTCCCCAAATCAACACCTAAGAGCTGAGGCAACTGATGGACCTAAGGACCACACCAGCAGCAGGGTAACCACTGGTGTGGATTTTAGGCCTTCTGATCATTTTAAGGGATTTAGCAAAATCAGCAAAGTGTCTTTATAAATATTTAACCAGACTCCCATTTTAGGGGAACTCAAAGGACAAAGTGAGGGAAAGCATAACAATTTTTAATTTGAAAATAAAACATGTCTAATCGAGTTAGAGCTCAGTCTGAATGAGTGATAATAGGGTATACATGTATATCAGGATCAGGGATACAATTTTATTTGCTGTAGGTACTTAACAGCTGATCAACAAATTTGTATTTATTAAGCATGTTTCCAAGCTATTTTCTGGAATTCACCCACAGCCAACTGAAATTTTGACCTGTTGTAGTAAGAACTTGTTTAAGCAAGGAAAAAAATAAAGGGGGATCACTTTCCACCCAAACTGACAAATTAACAGTTTACTCATTAAACAAGCCTTCTGGTTTTATACATAGTAGAGTGCTGGACAAGGTAAAGTTTTCTCCTGCTTTTTAGTTTCAGAATTGGCTTTTTCATTTAAATAGCACAAATGTCATGCAAAAGAGCCTTACAAAAAACCTCACCAAAACAAACGAACAAAATACTCACCCGAAAACCCCCAAATATGCAAATGTAGTGCTCTGCATGTTTCAATATAAAATGTTCAGAAGACTGTATCTTCAATCAAGTGTTTCCTGTCTGTAGCCATCACCACTTCTGACAGGTTCTTTTCTTTTCATTATGTACCCTCCCAATTGCCCAAGTCTGAAAATATTTTTCACAGAGATTTCCTAAAACATTAAAACATGAGCAGATTTTATTCTAGCTTAAGGCATGAAAAGGAGACGTTGCTCAAACCCAGAAGCCTCTTTTTGATTAAACGAAAAACTATTGCTGTTGGAAGGAGGCACATTGTCCCATGTGGAATGTGAACACGGATGCACTCACGTCAGGGAATACAGTAACTGGATCATTAACTTCAGTCTCTTACCATCATTGTACTCAAATCACACACAATGGGGAAAAACCAGATCTTGTTACTAGCCAGATGGAGACCCTCTAAAGAATAAAAAAAGTGCAGAAATTGATTTAAAGCACTTTAAAGCACTCTTTTCTGTAACAGTACAAAACCACTGCCAAGACTGAGCAACTGCAGTGCCAGAGGAATTAGAACAGAAATCCTGTCCTTGTGAATAAACAGAACAGCAATAAGGAATATATCAGGTATCAGTAGAACTGCAATGGTGTCAATATCATGTGCAAATTATATCACCCACATAAGTGAGCAGTCACACTGCTCCTTAAAAAACTACCTGCAGGCATTGCTAAACATCTTGGCCACTGCCAAAGATGTACCCCTTTCCAGTCAGGATATCTAAACCAGCCTCCTGCAGTATGATGCAACCCAAACAAATGATAAAGCACTTTGTCTGCAGTGCCTGTGGCTGGAGAGAGCAAATATGCAGTCTCAAGAATGAGCAGAACAGATAAATGCTTTTATCATGGATAAAAACATAGCTGACTCCAGCCATCATGTTATGTGGGAAAGGTGAACTTGTACAGCCTCTGGCCAGAGCAAGTTCTGAACCTTTTGCTCTTTACATATAGATGTGTCTGTGCATTTATCTGTAGCCATCTATAGCTATCTCCACACACTCACAGATATATGCATATACATGGGTGCTTCACTGAAGAAAACTCTAGTCAAGCAAAAAATTTCACTGGCCTATTTCTCCCCAAGCAAATCTACATCAAGTCCTGTTCCTGCTTTTATTGATGTCAGCTGGTATCAATCAGATCCTTCTTAGGTTGGGTACTGCCCTGTACACTGAGGAGGCACAGTCATTCATAACAGAGTTACCCAAAAAGCTGGATATGGATACATCCAAAAATATAGATTCCATCTTCTCACTGCAATGATTTCCTAACTGCCATCTGCATACTCTGCAGTTCACTGCATTTCAGTGTAATTGGGTTAGCTGTTCTGTAGGAAAAGACAGGGAAGAGAAGGTGACTCCATGCAAGGAGACAAAATCAAGAGCACTGACTGCAGCAAATGAAACACTTTTATCTCTGGAATCATAAGTCCCAAGTTTTTTGAAAATAGTAAATTGCACAGATAAAAAGTCACAGATATTAAAAGACAGTTATCTTTCTCAGCTATTGCTTCAAGAGTAGCTCAATTTTCAGACTGACTAGTAACAATTCGGTGATATAATGCCAAGCTTCTGCATAAATGATAAAATAAACACAATAATAAAAATTATAAATGAGAGATAATAAAAATTTTGATAGCATTACTACATTCCCAGAAACTGCTTGTACCCCTCAGTGGAGTGGGGATGTCCCATTTCATACTGTCCCTTCAATCCACCACTGAAAAAAAAAACCCCAAAAGGCCACCAAAGCCCACCCAAACTACTTACTCTCCTTTTTCAGTCATATTTCATATGAAGAGAGTGACTGCAAGATTTTATGTTCTCCTTCTGTTTCAGCTCTTTTGCCATGATCTCTGCACAGCAGCCACCATGCCCCAACAAAATTCAAAGAACAATGGACTGCCAATCTGAGGAAGAAGAAACCTGTGAAGAGCAGTATGACTCTGAAAACTGCACTTGCAGCTCCGAGCATGTAGAATCCAATGCAGGTTTAATCCAATTTAAATACTGCAATTGCTATGGCATGCTAGCATATCATACTTTGATTTTTGTTAGTCTTCAAATAGTAGATGTCATCACATCACTTCTCCTTTGATATCCAATTTTCCTCATTGTTTCCTCTTATGTTTGCATATATTATCAGATTAAATCTAAAAAAATAGCTCCCTATCTCCATAATTAAGATATATATTTAAAAAGGTCTCTGGATTTTATTTAGACATCTAGGAATTATTTCTCAATTATGATCAGAGATATGGCTATAATATGCATTGCTTGGGCTGGCACTGTTAAAGCTGTGGTATTACAAATTTCAACAGGCTAAACTGCTCCAACAGCTACCAAGGATTCCAGGCAGGCATCAATTAAAATCCCTGCAAGCCAGAGCAAAATTTTCCCTTGCAGTTAATTCTACGCATATGCTGCTAACAGGCTTCCACCAACAATTCAGTCATTCAGAATAGTGTCCTTGTTTTCAGTGAGATCAGATGGCACAGGTCAGCACAGATCTGAAAAACCTCACCCACGAGCCTCCTTGCTATGATGAGACACCCTAGGAGACCTGTAGCCCTGACTCGCTGAACCACATTGTGTATGTCAACATAAAAGCGTCTTACAACCCTGCTTCTGTGGAAGGATGCTTCGAAAACAACCACTAAGAAAGAGTTAGGTTTTCTTCAATGTAAAATGTAAATCCCAAGTCCTTCTTTATGTAAAAAGCAGCTTGCTATTCTAGAGCTGCTGGCCTCACCAACAAAATCTACAGCACAAACACCAAAACAAGCTAACTTGGTCCTGAAAGTCTTCTAGCTGTTATTAGAAGAGTTTTATATTTGAATTGGTAGCTTTTCCTAAAAGGCTCATTTCTATCTCAAAATTGCTCATGTGAATACCTAGAAGGGCAGGAAATGGCTATTGTTCCTTTCACTCCCTGGCCAGCCAGACTGTTTTTGGACAGCAATTAGTCGTCACTGAAGGGGTGGTCAGGCATTCCCACGGGCTGCTCACGGAAGTGGTGGAATCACCACCCACAGAAGTGTTCAAAAGATGCGTAGATGTGGCATTTGGGGACACATTTTAGTGATGAACATAGTGGTGCTGGGTTGGTTAATGGTTGGATTTGATGATCTTCGAGATCTTTCCCAACCTTAACAATTCTATGACTCAAGACCAATGTCCTGAAAACTTTTCTAGTCCATGTGCCCACATATTGTTTTCGTAAAATACTTTTTGCCCTTTAACAAGTTGCACACCAACCCATGAAATTTCAACTTTTCTCTCACAGGCTCACCAGTAACTCTTAAAATACTGCAGAACTGGGTTCCTAGAGTTTCACACTACTTTGATAAGGAGCACTATACGTACCTTGGCCACCAGATCGTCATTCAGGAGTCCATAGAACACTTTGGAGCCGTGGTATGGCCAGGGGTGAGTACACAAGACCACACACAGAAAGCTGATGTGACACAAGAGCAAACCAGGACAGGACAGCAGCACACAAATATTAAGGAAGCTTTCTTAGATGACACTTCTGACAATGGAAGTTTCCCTATGCAGAATGAAGTCCTTCAGCAGAAAGCTCTGCCTTAGGGTAATTCATCAGTTCGTGCCAAAAGGACTAAAGGACCAAAGGACTTGTACACTGGATGTAGGGATTGAAAAAATACTCAGTAAGGGAACTCAGGAAGAAACATTCAGCTTCCTCCCTGCTTCCGTTCAGTCACTGCTGGGAAGTAAATAATCAGCAGTACAAAAAGGAGGCTGAAGAAGAAAACTGTGAGAGATTAAATAAGTAAAGGATGTTATAATGATTAAATATGCTTCTTTTACAGAAAAGGCTGGAACAGTTTCATTACAGTACGGAAAATTATACTTGTAAGCAGTTCTTCACCCTCTGCTTCTCCTGCTCTTAAAAACAGAATTTTACGCAGACTAAGAAAACTGCCTTTGAGGGAAGACAGGGTCAACTGATAAAGACATGAAAATTAGGATTTCAAAATTTTTCAGATCCACATTTATTTAAAAAGCTCACAAAAAAATGGCAGACAATTTCAAAACAATAGAGAGAACGCATATGGGCGGGTGAAACAGTATCTTATTCTGAAATGTCAGATCATCAATTTGCACATTAATCAAGTGTCAGAATGCAGATGGTAAAACTCTCCAAGAAAATTGAGAGGTTGCACAAATTGGACTGGTGATTCATTAGCTGTCAGCTTTCCCAGAGCAGGTAGACAGTGTTGCATTATGAAAAGCACAAGAGTTAAAATGGTAACACAATTCTGAAGAGAAGCAAAAGGGGGAAGACAGTTTCTTTGGCATCAGTTTATGTTGTTTATAAACAGCCCACTTATATTCTACTAACTGACAAAATCTCTACAAAGGCCTGATAATATTTCCACACAATGCTGGGGTTTTTTTCCAGCGGTTATACTATTATCAATAAACAAGTGTTGAGTTTGTAAATAACCAATTTTTAATATTTTGTTTGCTAAAAAAATTGAAACAAAAAAAAAGTTTTCAAAAAATCTCTGCTGAGGCCTGAATTTACTTTATGACAGTGATAGCATATCATAACACTTATGATAATAAACCAGAACATTACTTTCTATGTATTGTTAAACCTTGCTGTTCTGACTGCATGGTTCACATCTTAACACTGCCTATCCCTGTGGGTCCCTTCCAACTCAGCTTATTCTGTGATTCTGTCTTGAGCTGGCAGAGGACTCATGCAGAAGTGTGTAGTAAATCCATATCACATGAACTTCAAACTAAAAATAAACTGCTTTAATTTTTTTAATATATAATAAAAACAGGATACATTGCAATTCTTCCCGTATTACATTTTTGTTATACCCTTCAGTGGTTTTTGTTATGCTAAAAAAAACCCAACACCCTTGTATAAAAACATCTAATGAATTTTTGTGCAACTTAGCTGTTACCCTCTTATGGATATGTGTTAACCATTTTAGGCACTGGCTTTATCTCAATATCTGGAATCAAATCAAGAACAATTCAACCTCAAAGACAAAAAAGTTTTGGAAATTGGTGCTGGAACAGGCTTGCTTTCCATTGTGGCCTGTATCTTAGGTTGGTAAATTTGCATTTCTTTTTGGATTTCTAGTGAAAGATGATCTAGCTCTGCCCTTGTCACACCTTAATGCAATGAAACAACAGTTGAAGCAAACTTTGTCACTGTTTCTTTTTTTTTAATGAAAATTATTGTAAAATACTGTTTTGTTAACTAAGTAACTACCCTAATTATTGGGGAGGGGGAGGCTGGACCTCTACCAGTTATGTAGATAAAGCTTTATACATGTTCAACTACATGCCTATGAATTTTGCCATGTCTCAAGTGAAAGGATGAGAGGAAATAGCCTTAGGTTGTGTCAGGGCAGTTCAGATTTGATATTAGAAAAGTTTTTTTGTTTTATGGAAAGGGCAGTTAGGCATTGGAATAAGTTAAGCAGGGAGGTGGTGGAGTCACTGTCCCTGGAGGCATCCAAGAAGTGTCTGGATGTGGGACTTGGGGATATGGTTTAGAGGCCATTATGGTGGTGCTGGGTTCATGGTTGGACAGATGATCTTGAAGGTCTCTTCCAACCTTAATGATTCTGTGAATTGAAACAAATGCATGTTTTCTTTAGGAGCTCATGTTACAGCTACTGATTTGCCTGACGTTCTTGAAAATCTCTCGTATAATATTTCAAGAAATACACAGAACTCGAATATGCACAAACCTGAAGTGAGAAAACTGGTATGGGGAGAAGGCCTCAATGAAGACTTTCCTGTATCAACTTACCATTATGATTTCATACTGGCAACTGATGTTGTGTACCATCATGCAGCTCTGGACCCCCTGCTAGCAACAATGGTGTACTTTTGTAAGCCAGGAACAGTATTACTATGGGCAAATAAATTCAGATTCAGTACAGACTACGAATTTTTGGAAAAAGTTTGCAATATATTTAATACAACCATTCTAGCAGAATTTCCAGAATCAAATGTCAAGCTGCTTAAAGCCACAGTAAGAGAGAATTAAAGAGCAAACTATTACTGATCTTGATTTAGTGGCAGCACCTCACAGTATGGAATGCTTTCCAGGATTATATTGCACATTCTGTGCATTTATGGCTGTAAAGTTGCAGTTGCATCTAAGTTTTGCATTGCAAGTATGGAAAAAACAGCAAGGCAAAAGATATAGCAATTTGTCTCTGGTTGATACATATGACCTGTTCAAACTGACCAATTCCCCTCCACTGAAGGAACAATGTTAGTAAGAAGGCTCTAACAAAAAGCATTGATCTTCTGGGCTGCACTGAACCTCTTGTTTGTAAGCTGCTTTCTTTCAGCAAGTTTTATTTATGTACTCATCCAGAAACCAATACAATTTTTAGCTTCAGTATTTTTATTCATTATAAAAGTCTTTTAAAGTATCAGAGTGAACATGGTGGTTTTTTGATCTTCAACTTTGCACATTTATTCTGCTGTGTTTTATATTTTTAACATTAATAAACATCTATGTATAGCTTTACAATATCTGATCAAGATGTAACTGTCTGGCACTTTTACATATGTATCAGCCTGTCCTATATCCCCAGCTTCACCGGGATTTCTGAGTTTGCCTGAAATCATCCCAAAATGAAGATTTACAAGAGTACTATGCATCAGCAATTCTGAGAAACATTGTAACAGTTTGAGAGGTTGAATTTTTCTTAAAAACATTAAATGTAAACTCTTGCAAACAATACAGGTGCCCATTATTTTCATCTAGTAAGTAAGATTTTAGCTACTCTTGAAGTAGCTTTAAGGCCTTCATACAATTGAAATTAAGATCAAACATGTTAAAATTCAGTGTACCGTAAAAAATACAGAACTTTTACAGGTTTGCAATTAAAAGTAACAATTCAGAACCTAACATGCATGCAGTAATTCTTTCCAAACTAATTCCAAATCCTTGATGTTGGCAGTTCTGGCACATCCATTGCCAGCAATGGGATGCACAATAAGGAAACTCCCTGATGACAGGAGTTAACAGGTATTAAGCTGTACTCAGGTGCCTTTACTGATAAATACACACAATTTAATAATCAGCATTCAGTAATGAAAACATGCGTTCGAATAAAAAGTCAAACTTCTCTTTTCCTATCCTGTCCCATATAAAATCATTTTAATTTTACAATTTTTGATTCTCTAGAATACACAATAATCAGGTGGATACATGACAGGAAGCCAATTTGCAGTGAAAGTTGCACAATGAGTCCATCCAAGCAACTTCATTAGCTGAAGAAAAAAAGCATACATTAAAAAAATAAGTCTTACTCTTTTTAATATCTAAATCTAAACAAACACCACACTGATATCAATATCTTACTACGAATGTCTATTATCAGAGAGACAACAGATTGGAGATTAGGGGAGCTTTGAATTCCTTAGTCCTGAAATGGGGCCCCCTCCTCCCCGTTCTATATGATCCACATTCTTTCAATGTAATGCACAAGGATTTAATCTTAGGAATTTCCATTAATTCTCCATTAAATTCTACTAGCAGTAATTATGATTAGTAATAGTAAAAAATAACAGTGGTTAAACAGCGACATAAGGGGATTTTTATGCAAATATCTTTGACTAAGTTGTCCCTACTTCCTTTATGCCCTAAAGTAAGTTCCAGAAAGTAAATCTGCTAAAAAAGACAGTTACTCACAAATAAGTTATTCTAGAAAAAGGAAGAAAAAATCACTATTTAAAATGAAGGTTGAGTTACAAAACCTGGAAAAAGTTAAAATGTTACATTTAGTGCTTTCTAAAATGAGAAGACTACAAAAAATTCCAGAAGACTTATATCTTACTTCTGAAAGCTTATGCAACACGAACACAGCCCCAACACTTGACCAAACACTCCTTACCTGAATGCAGTTTTTTAAGTTGTCCTTTGTTGGCTTTTCTTCTGCAAGTTTTGTGGCAAACTTGAGCCCTCTTCCATACATTTTATTTACCAATGCATGCTTATAGGCAAAAGTCAAAACCTACAACGCAAATTAAAAAAACCAAAACAAATTAGGTATTTTAATATCTTACAAGGCTTAACAAGTAATATCAAATTTTCTTCAGGTAGCAGAAGTGATTCAAACAAAGTAAAACATTTACACAAGATAGCTTTCTCTTTGCAGTATAACAGATGATTCACAGTAGTAGTCATAAACATGAACTTTCTAGAGACTGTTTCTGACTTCACAAACATATTTGACTTCAAAACTTTTTATGTAACACGGATACCACTATTTTAATGTTTTGTCACATTTCTACCTTCTTTGGATTTTCATTCTCTACCCACAACTATATGGCGTATTAAAAAGATAATTAAAGAATCACCAACCAGGCAGGTATATTTTTGACCCAGAGAAGCAAAAACCAAACTGATAATTTTAATTCCTAGGTAGTCACAAACTTACTGCAGAAACAAGTGTGAATGTACACAGTGAATGATATATACAGACAAAGACAGAGAAATGTATGTAATTATAAACAAGCAATGAAGACAGGTAAGCATGAAGACAAGCCTCAAGTTTTAGGTCAGCTCCTTACTATTGGTAATTTTTTAAGAAGAGATTATAAAAAAGCTCCTTCTTGATAACACTGTTTCTAAAAAGCCAGCTTACAGTCCTTACCAATGCAGTACTTGACATGAGCAAATGAGTGTGTCTACCTAAGAACTAATGTAAAATCAATCAGGTTCTTAACACCTGAACACTGACAGCGTTCAGGGTGTTGCGAGATGGTTCAAACCATCTCACCAGTTGCAGCACTAAGAATTAGAGCAATCAAGACACTTCCATATATTCCCTTTGGAACACTCATAGTAAACAAGATATTATTCATTTTTTACTGAAGAGTGACATAGCAGTAAAGTTGGTGAATATGGTAGCGTGTCTGTTGTTGGCAGTGTTTTTGAACTCTTTTATTAGAGCTTGCTATTCATTCCCCCTCATTCATTACAACATTTTCCTTTGCTCTGACTCCACAATAAAGATTGAAGATTTCCCACTTAAAATATCCCATTAAGAAAAGCTAAAAAAATCCCTCCAAGGATGTTCAGAAATATGTTTTGCATTACAGAAAAAAAAAAAGTATTTCTTAAGAATATACACATTAAGGAACGAGAGATCTGAATCTTGCAAGGAGTGAAGAACCTGCCTACTTTTAGCAGCCTGAATACTTCCATTTAATGTTAATCACATGCACAAGTCTTTGCAAGATCAATAAATAGTTAAAAGATAATAAAGAAATAAACCTAATTATCAGGCAAGTCAAGGTGTAATTTTGAAGCTTCAAGATACTATGCCAAGTACTCAAGAGTTGCTCAGTCCTCTTCTGTCTTCAAATACTTATTTTGCTGTGTTGAAATACTCACTTAAGCTGTTGTAGCTTACAACACACACATATATGCAACAATGAGCATACTGCACCATTCACATATACGATTTTCCAAATATTGCTATTGGAAAAATACTCTGCATGCTGCATTCTCAATCCAATTATTTTGGATATTTTCCTAAAGCAAAACACATTAGCAAACATTTCTGAATAACTGTTCAGTGGATCCATTAGCAGACTTAGTTGGCTAAACTAAACTTGAAAAAAAAATCCCTTCTGTAAAAGATGATAGAACCACAAAACAAAAAAACAAACAAAAAAAAAATCAAATGAAAAATGCATTGGAGCTCTCAGCAAATATAACATATTGGAGGCTAACCAGAAATAATGTCACTGCTCTATGAAGAAAGCTCTTACCTGACCCTGTAAGTTTTGAATGGTTATTGAACATCAGTGATAAAGGCAGGAGGAAAGCCACTTGACAGCATTTCTTTCGTAACAGGGCTTCCTAGAGTTTTTGTGGCAAGAAAACAAAGCATTTTACGAAATACCCTTGCTCCGGCCAAATAAAAGGTTGGGTATTTCTAAATGAGAAAATGGTTCTCTGTTGAACCAAAAGGTTGAAAACAATGCTCCAAGAGCTCTTGACATAAGACAATAATTTCTGTCTTAGTGTTCGGAAAAAAACCCCCAATCAACTGTATACAAGTTCAGCAAAACTACTAAAATTTCATTAGCACTTTAGAAGTTACGAACAATGCATGAGTTGCTTTAAAAATCAGAATTTGTTTACAAACAAAAGATGTTAGATAATAAATAGTACTTTACAACTTGTACACATATTGGCCAAATTAAGCCTTAAAGATAAAATACTGCAAGCTTTATAAGATCACAGAAGTAAAGGTTATGATTCCTTGGTATGTGTAAGGAAAACGTAAACTGGAGTGCTATTAAGATATAACAGAGAAAACAGCTGCTATTTGAATGTATAAAACCATCAAATAAACCTATTTGTAGTATCCAAAACCGAATTGTTAGATGAAAGAATAGTAAAGAATTCGAGATTTGATATTCTTTCATAACTATATAATGAAATAATAAACTATATAATAAATATAATGAAGGCCAGCTTTTGTGTAACAAGTAATATGGCCCAGAAAATGTACAAAGAGCAATAAAAGGGTACTGAGAAAAGGCAATGCATACTTCTAGGATACTGGGGGGAAAAATCACTGTTAGATACTTTATTCCCCAAGCTAATGGCCTGGAATACTGTGTGTGCTAGGAGCCAGACCCTTGAAAGTGTTTGGATGTCCACCTCCTAACTAGCTGCCTAACTTGCCATTGGCTATAAAGATGCATATTTAGGACAGCAAAATGATGAAATGATCTCTCCCAAGAAATTTGTGGGGCTCAAGTATTTAAAAGCCAGAAAACACTCTTAAAAATGGTATGTTTGAATCCAGCAATACTAAAACACCTAATGAAACTTTTCTAGTATCCTAATGCTGTTACCTATGGAAACAGACATGCATCATCAATTAATTAATCATTTAAAGAGTTGATTAAAATATACCTACATTTACAAATAGTTAAAATACTAAGTTAAACAATATAATCTGTAGGTAACATACTCCAGCTACTTGTAAAAACACTGAAGTTGTAATGTTTACAATTTGCAACAAATGAGCTTTTACAGGTTCATATACATCTATGGTAATAAACTAAGCTTTCCTATCTACATTTGTTGATTTTTCTCAGCTCTATTACAAATAAAAACTACATTAATATAAAAAAATTTACTCATTTTCAAGATAGGAAGGGGAGTTAAGAGAATCAAATATCCAGCAACACATTTTTCACAGTGACTGAATAAAATCAGCTGGAAGAGACAGCTGCATCTGACAATGCAAAACAGTATTAGGAAAATCAATCCAGGCTTAAGACGTTTAAAAGGTAAGATGGAACGGTATGGGCCTTTAACTTGTTTTTAAACTTATTTTTAAATGTGACTTTTTGCTTTTCCCCCACAGCTAATAAAGGTTGAGGGGCATTAAGTTCTACAGATTGGTCATTCCCAATAACAAACACACAACATCCTACTAGTCTCCTGTAGCAGTTATGTTTAAAACTGAGGATTTTGGCCTACAAAACTTAGAGCCATGTTCTAGGAAAAAGACCTGAAGTGCTATCATAAACATGTTAGCATAATCAATCAAATACTTGCTGCATAAAGCTGTCTTAACTTGAGTTTATTTGAAATGCTTTTGTGTACACAAGGGACATAAATATTTCCTTTCATGTTTTGTTTAAAATGAACCTTCAGACAATAGCTGAAAGTGTGAACAAATGCACTTAGTATCAAAAGTAAAGTTTCTTCCCTACATACTTGCTAGAATATGGGGACAAGCAGGTTACTTCAATGACAAACAGACAATTCAAAGAAGAAGTAACAAATGCCCTGTGGTGCCCAGGTACCACATCTGCAGAGGAGAGATGAAACAAGGGACAGTACTTTATTTACTAGAAGGTGAGCAGAAATGCACAGGAAAGTGATGATGCTCCCGATTCCTCTTCAAAAACAACCTGAAAGAACACATGGTCTCTCTTGGCTTCCAAAAATTTACTTAGACTTTTAATTACCGACAGCTGCATGAACTTTGATTTATAGGAAGCTTAGAACTAAACACACTTAGAGCAATGTTTCTATGTAAAGTCATATATATTTACATATAATTGAATGATCAGTGCAGTATTTAAATGACTGACTTCCATCCTTTCTCACTCAGATGTTCCATCTTTCAAATGCCAGTATCACACAGCCATGTCTACATAAAAGAAGAGCTCCACATTTTCATCTCCAACACACTGCTTTAGAATAAGCTGGCTGTCTCTCAACAGTTCTCCTTTGAAGGACATTCACACAAGGTCTATCCCATATCTGACTTGACTGCTCCACTTTCAAACCTCTTATTTCTGTGCTTGTTTAGGATGGGCTAATTAATTTTCTTCACAGTAGCTGGTATGGGGCTGTGTTTTTGATCTGTGCTGGAAACAGCATTGATAACTCAGGGATGTTTCAGCTGTTGCTGAGCAGTGCTTGCAGAGTCCAGACCTTTTCTGCCTCTCACCCCACTCCACCAGTGAGGAGGCTGGGGGTGCACAAGGAGCTGGGAGTGGACACAGCCAGGACAGCTGACCCCAGCTGGCCAAAGGGACATGCCATGCTGTATGCCACCACACTCAGCATATGAAGCTGGGCAAGAAGGAGAAAGGGGGAAGGTTTGGAGTGACGGTGTTTGTCTTCCCAAGTCACACTGCATGTGAGGGAGCCTGTCTTTCCTGGGGATGGCTGAACACCTGCCAGCCCACGGGAAGTGGTGAATGAATGCCTTGTTTTGCTTGCGTGCACAGCTTTTGTTTTACCTACCGAACTGTCATTTTTGCACCCTGCAAATAGCTCCATAGGTCTCGTGACAGTCAACCAGTTTAGATTTCAATTTGAGTAATAAAACTCAAAAAAGTAGGAAAAAGAAGACATACTACATAAACTGGATGGAAGTTATTTCCATATGCAATGCTACAAAAATCTAGAAAAATGTTGGTGGTCTTTTAGTCCCAATTTAACAATACAAAAGAATCAATTTTCAGAGCAAAACCTGAGCAGCCACTTTGACAAATCCATGGTTAAGCCAGTCAAAGAGAGAGGTTCAATTCCTCATCTGCAGAATTCAAATCAGAGTTACTTATTCAAGGGCCAGAGCACACAGCTCAACAATGTCTTGAAATAAAAGCCAGAGAGTGAAACTCCCAACAAAATGTCTATATTGGCATTCTTCCACTGAAATTATTCCCATCAGCTTTAAAAAAATAAAAAACAGAAGACAGAAGTAAACCAGGGGTTATTGTACTGGAACAAAGCATTGCATTTACAAACAGATGGCAAGAAAATCATGTGCCAAACAATATGATTGAAGCACAAAATCTGCTATCACATATTATAATCAGTTAATGATTAGAAGAGATATGCTGAAAAGATGTATGTGTACAAGGACATGTACATTAAAGTGAGGAGGGTAAGCACCATCAACCTTATTGACCAACCCTCCACCTAAAGCATAAGTTCTTACAGGAAGTTTATCTACTGTCAAGAAAGTTACATGTTTTTGTTTTCTTTTTTTCCTCTATTCTTAGAAGTTTTTCTTTTGCAACTACCTGAAGTGCTTTGGTAATTTTACATAATTATCAACAAATACCCTGGTCACTCCATTTTCCACTAAAACACAGCCGTAAGTGACAGTTAAGTTCAGAAACTAATTAGCATCAATAGCTCAAAAGTTAAAAATACAAAGTCATAACCTCTCTAAATTAAAAGCTATGTAACTAATCACCGACAATGGACTTTTTCTCACTTCTGAAATTGCTGTCAATTTCAGAAGGAGAAAAAAATTTCAGCTCTCAGGATCAGGAACTCTTGAAATGTCAGGGAAGTCTGTGCTAATAAATATGTAAGTGTAATTATCTCCAAGGGTTTCTTCCTTTACCTCTACAGACATTACTGACAGCAAAACACAAAACTTCTCTTGTCCATAGTGTGGAAGAGGCTACAGCATGCAGGACTGAACAGGGTATGGATGCTGCACACTTCTGTGTGTACAGCTACAACAGCGCAGAGGTTAATCAAAAGTATTCCCTGGAAGGTACAGAAAGAAGCAATTCAATAAAGGAAGCAGCGTTTTTGTGCAAATATGGTACTGTCTTACACCCTTCCCTTAACCTCTACGTTCACTTGCACAGAGATGGGCTTACCATGGATTTGACAGGCTTGGCAAAATCTCCGTGGAAAAAGGTCATAAAGGAAGCACAACATACGGGGACATCATGGAAAAGTAGAAGGGAGGAATGTACAAGGCTGTGCACACAAAGGCAGTGCATAATTCCAGAAAAAAACATCAGAAAACCCAACATGCAAATGAAAAAAAATCTGCTCTGGTCTCTTACCTTGCTGTCAGAAAGATCAGTCCATTTTGTTGTTTCCCAGAATGTCTCTGTCAAAGCTTCTGAGCAGCTCTCATGATCCTCATCTTTGCTTTCTGCATCACTGGAAGCAGCCCCTTCTTGGGCCTGCAGATGAAGAAGTTGGTCAGCCAGTGCACTTCCCTTTCGACAGAGTGCATCCACTAAGGTACTCTTCTGTTTCTCCATTTCACTAGGGAAAGAAAAAACAGCATGAAAAGTATTTAGAACCTTCTGCAGATACGTCCTCAAGAACAAAACAGTGCTAACTCAGTTTAAGTTAAAAAGTTTACAGTACTTAGTACACACAAAATGAAAATAAGCAGAAAGATAATTTTTAAATAAAGGCTATTTTCTATAAATTAAACTAATCATAAAAGATTACCTAAAGACACTATGCATTAAAGATACTCACTCATTCTTCTACATATGAAATGGCCTGGATGACTTCAGGCAAGGACAACTCAGGATTCTAAAAGTAAGCCAGTATCTAGAAACACAGCTTTCTAGTTCCTGGCATTATAAACAGAGAGTAGAATCCACCACTAACATAAGCAGATCCAATTCTGCTGATTTCAAAGGAATGGCATCCATTTAAAGCATCATTGAATTTGGTGTTCAATTTCAGATGTTATATTCAAACCACATGACCTTATGGATCAACTTGCCAAGAAATGTTTAGAATTAAGTTTATTATGTCAAGGCTTTGCTTTTATATCAGCAATTCTAGAATTACACAGAAATCTGAATTCAGGATAGCCAGAACAGATGGACTAGCTTTACAATTGAAATCTGATATTTTATAGATAATCAACAAAGATGCATCTCCCATTTTAAGGGCCTAATATTCAGATCTGCTGTTCTGTTACTAAAACAGCACAATGCTACACACAGCAAAATCCATCACTTATTCTCCAGACTAAGGTATCACCTTCAAAATAGTCTTCCTAAGGATATATATACTGATAGTACAGAGGAACAATCTAAAACTAAAGAATGACAATGGGTCTCAAAAATACTCTGAAGCATGGTCATCACGTTTTCACAAATGAAATCTTTTGCAACCAGTTACTTCCTAGGCTGATGTAAATTTTGTCTTAAAATACAGATCTGAAAGGTTGCAAAATATAACGAAAAGGCAGGTAGCATTCAAAACAGATACTTCTACTGATACTCCAGTGGTCCCTCTGATCTTAGATTAAGCTTGATACAACAACTTAATATCCCATTTTCCTGATACACTTAAATCCTGAAAGCACACTTGTTTATTTTATTGAAAAAATAAAAAATTGGAAGTTTCAGTGTCCCTGCATTCTGGAGATATAATAAGAGAATACAGTAATTGTGTAGTTATATTTTAAATTGCCTGTGACACAAAAAAGTAATATGAGCTATCAAAAATAGTTAACAGTCATTCCATTTCTTACATGCAGAGACAAAGTACATAGACTACAGAAATAGGATGCAGGAAAATTATTTACTGGGTAGGTACTTTTTTATAGTAGTTGCATCAGGCCTGGGATCAGTCTTCATGGCAAAATATACTGCTAATGCTGTTTGATCAATATGAGAGATTACTGTATTTGCAGCTTCAACAATTTCATCAAGTCTTTTCATTCGTTCCTAAAAGCAGAATATAAAAAGATGTTCAGCACCATGAAATCACACTACTTCATTGTTGATTCTAGTAACACTAGGGTGATTGCAAAGCTATGCAGAAATACATTTGATAACTGAACATGTTCTTTTCTCCACTTCATTCAAATTTTGCTTAAAAAACCCTGAAAAGTCTTCAAGATTTCCTGCATGCTTAGTCCATTTCACTGAAAACAAACCATGAAATATGAGGTTGGTGTATGCAAAATGCAGAGTTTACAGAAAGAAAATCACTTTTCAGTACAAATCAGTACTCTTATATAATGCAGCAGTTATTCAATACAGAAATAAATATAAAATCCGAACCAATTAAAAAGAAAAATATCCAAGCTAGTGGCATATGCACAAGAGCGTTTGTCTTCAAGATAAAAAGAACCACATGCCAACTCTTCTGTTCACAGTTCCCATTTTTGAGGACACTGATGGAAGCTGGATTTAGCTGTGTCACTTCAGGGTGTTACTGTCCTCAGTTGTCTGAGTCATGCTGCTAGGAGAAATTACCAGTGCAGAAGAGGAACAGAAGTGGGATGTGAGTTTGTCTCAGTAGCCACCATTCAGAATAAAACTGTTGTAGACTAAGTTAAGTAAGAAAACTTAGAATGTGTTTAACTGAACAAGGCATAACTTGATAAGCAAACACACTCTGGTTAGGCATACTTTCTTTTATTCTGCTGTGGGATTAAGTAAATCACAGTCAAGGGAGGCACCTGGCACTAATTAGAAATTTCTGCTTTTTAATACTGAGTACAGTCACTTCAAATGTATACAAAGAAAGACTCAGTTGTTCAGGCTACATGGATGTATTGAGACAAATCAACTTTAAGAAGTGTTAAATAACCTTTTCAGAATCCAGCTGATGAAGTCTTGCAACATACAAAGGAAGATGATTAGGAAATGCTTCTTTCAACTCACTATACATGTCAGTGGTATCCAGCCTAGAAGAGACAAGGATATAGTATTAAAGTACAGATTCTGAGTACTTTTGTGAACTTCAACCTGCTTTAAGCTTGTGTAGTAATGACAGCAGACATACTTGGTCATCCACTGTATTTTTAGGTCTCTTAAAGCTTCAGCAAATTCTTCTTTTGCATCTTTTTCTTTTTCCTGTTCCTTTTCTTTCTCTTTGCTACCATTTTTACTCTTTGCTGGTGATGGTATCAGATGATAGTGAACAGTAAGGACATCCTGGAGGTGGGAAAAGAGACACATACTGAGAGGGAAACAGTACACTTTTTTCTGATGTCATATGAAAGCTAAATCATAGCCAGCAACTACTCTGAGCTACACATATAGTGAGTAGGGGTTCTGAGAGCAAAGATACTAGACAGTAAAAATTCAGGAACTGCTTCAAGTTTTTGTTCTAAGCAATGCAAGGATGTAAATATTGAAACAGCACACTAGGTATAAGAAAAGAAAGCCTAAAATTTAGCCACTTTGACATTTTTACATTCACATAATTTTACATAATATTAGTTAGGGAATAAGGAAGGTGGTTTTCTCTTTGTTTGTTGATAAAAAAGCAAATAACTTGGTTAAAAGGCTAAGGGGAAAAAAGATAGAGATCCTATCCTACAAATCTGGCAATAAACAAATGAATAAAGATGGCTGAATTCTAAAAAATAATACCACAGTAGGATAAACATGAAACATGTCACAGGATATGTTTATTCCTCCCAATATACTATTTCTTCCATGTGCATACTAAATTAGCTGATGCATCCAGTCAACTGATTTCCAGTTTGCTGCCACAGACTTTCCAGTTTCACCAGTATCTCTGTTCTAATTAAGGAGACACAATAGCAAGATTCTTTTTTTAAACCTTAAATGGTAGCATAGAAATATCACTATGGTTTGAGTTCATGCTACACTAGTCAATAACCACCATGAGATGGTTAATAACCACCATCAGTTACAGCTATTTAAAAGCAAAATCCTAACTCAGACCATGTTCTTGAAGTCTATTTCCTGACAATTTACGTACAAGTTTGCAAATAAGGTAGCATTAGATTTTACTCATTGCTTCTAAAACATCAAACTGCTGGGTGAGGCTGTTTTGTTCTTTTTGCTTTTAATGTTGCAATCTTTCAACAAGCCTCTCCCTAAACAGTGAGGGCACATGTCCCATTACTTTACATATAGGATATCTCACAGAGAAGATCATGTAAGTTTAAATCCTCTAGATACCACTACTCTGTTTCAACATGGTGCAAAATACTGAGCTGCATGCTCAATTACTGTGGCAATTGAATTATTCCTACCAATTATTCTAGAAGACATTTGTGGGAATACTTCCCATAAACCAAGTCAGTGCTGTGTAATAAAATGAACCTTTGTGTACAAGATGGAGTTAAAGTTACTTAAATAGCAAGTCAAAGGGTGACAGAAACTGCACTAATGGACTTCAACATTATACTTCTGAAACATTCAAAAACGATAATGCAGAAAAATTTTATTTGAACTTATAGTTCAAACAGACCAGCATCTTGCTGTGGGTTACTAAACACAATACTGGTAAAAGTGATTTCAATATTCCCTTAAAACAATTTTTCCAGCTACTTAATATGTAATCACAGAACCACAACATGGACATTTAAATACTTTTCTTTGAAAACTAGCTTAGATAACTAATCTGCATTAACATGTAGCTTTCACAGGAACTATCCTGCACACATGCATTTCAAGTATGAAGTGCATGACCAGTCAGTACACCAAAATGAGCCTCCAGCAAGACCTAGGCCAGAGCATGATAAAACAGGTCATGGAAGTAAGTACACACAGGAAGAGGTGAGGAACATGGTGTGGGGCTCACTAAGGTAATTAGAACAGTAGGAAAGCAACAATACAGTCCACTAAAACAAACCAATCATTTTAAGAAGTCTAAGAAGCTAGTTCAGCACAAAAATCTTAATTTACAATGTTTTCCTAAAGATGTCCACCCTTTATTGAGACTAGTATTTTCCTAAGAAAGAAACCTGCCTTTATAAGAAATATTCTTTCAATAGTTGAGGATTTCCTTCTTAAAAGTCCTTTTTCATTTCACTTGGTAACATAGTTTTGGAGTATATATCTAGATGACCTCTGCATTCTCAAGCCTTGTCTATATGAGAAAGCTCTACAACTTTGGTTTAAGTTTCAAACCTAACATAACTGGATTAACAAAATCTTGTTTATGTGGATGAACACTTGCATTTTGAGAGATTAATACTATGTAGCTAAACCATCAACAGTAAAATGTCATCTCCCTGTTCTTTCACATGGGTACTTTTGGTCTCATGAGGTTCTGCAAGCCTTACAAGCTGTGACTGCTGAAAGGAAAACAATGAGCTTCAGACCCAGGCACCCTCCTCTCAAAAGAGCTTACAGAGCACACTTCTCCACAGACCTCAAACTTACTTCATGGGATAAATAAAGTTTAGGGTGCTTATCACATTTAACTAAACTATTACAAGGCCTTAAGATGGACTGAAGGCTGCTTTATTTATTTTATCTGCAAACACTAGGATCATTTATAACACTTGGCAACTCCCCAGATACCAGAGGATTTCAGAATGGCACTATCATTGCCATTACAGAAACATTCATCATTAGAAACTAAGGAGAAGAAAGGCAGCTCTCCACAATTCAGCACTTCAATCTGTTTTCTTATTCAAACTTCTCTCTGGCAGGAACAGAATTCCTAGAGTAGTGTACTGGATTTCATTTCATACATAACTGTAAAGAGAGCTATAGACAGAGAAAGACAGCAGTGACCATATTATCCACTGAAAAAATTACTTTAAGGAAACTTTCAAATTTATCCTCTAGAAAGATATGCAGTATTGGGAAATTGGGAAGCATACAGGATATGCACTTGGGTCAGTGTACTCTCTGGAGTATTGTAAGCCTCACTGGGTTTACTTTTAACTGAACTACAAACTGCACACATAAACAAATCCAGTGCCCTCAAAACAGCCACCTCTTAAAAGAGCTTAATTAACAGTTAATTTGGCTTCAAAATTTCAATTTAGATTTCCGTCTGGAGTTTTAACATTATTACTTTATATGTAAAACACATATAAAACTATTGTTATTTGTACTTCAAAGCATTCGCAGCAAAACTAACCACAGGAAGAAAAGCTCCCTCTAGGAACACATCCCAGGTCTCATTTTCCATTTAATAACTATCTTCATATTAATGCCTATCTGCACGTACAGATGAATATACATAAGGAATTTGAATCTGTTTTAAGATGCATACAATTTGTGTAGTGTTGCTTATTTTTATGGCAACTCTCACTAAATAGAAAATTAATTAAGCTTCTTGAAGTCACCAGGCAGGCTTACACAAAATTGTACCACACACATACTTCATCCTATTTTTGAATGCCTCATGACTAAACAGGGATAGTGCCTTAATGCTCAAAGGAAGTCACCCTTTTACATTTGAGTTCACAATGGTATTTATTAGTCTTCCTCTAGTACTTATTAATATCTGCATAATGCATTTCTTGCTTTAAATTGAAAGAAAGGATAGCAGAATAGGGAGAAAGGTGTAGAAACTTTCCATCCCTTGGCTAATTGTTACATAATGCTGTTCAAAAGCTGGATTATGTAAAACAACAATAAACTTTTCTTACAGACCAGAAAAAGTCAATGGTACATTTTTCATTCTAACTATGTTCTGGTCTAAGCTTGCAGACAAGGGGAAAAAGTAATCAGATTGCAACTGCTTTACGAAGGAAAACAAAGACACCTGTTTATTATGTGGAGAGAACGCCTTGACATTTTTGTACAGTTATAAAAGAATTAACTATCTTTGGAAAACTAGGCTGTTATTTCCTGGCATAAACACTAACTACTTTTATGCAAAACAGAGATGCAGTCAGGCAGACTGAAACTTGCTGAATGTCTGGGGCCACAGGGTGACCAGTGACACACAGCTGGAGGTCAGTAACTAATTGTGTGCCCCAGGGGTCAATTCTGGATTGAACCCTGTTCAATGTCTTCATTAATTTCCTGGACCATGGGGCAGAGGGCACCCTCTGCATGTTTGCCAGTGACACCAGACTGGGAGGAGTGGCTGATAAGCCAGGGAGTCTGCTGCCATCCAGAGGGACATCAAAAGGCTGCAGAAATGGGCCCAACAGAAGCCTCATGAAGTTCAACAAAGAGAAGTGCAAGAACTGGAAAAGAATAACTCCAGGCACAGTACATGCTGGGAGCCATCCAGTAGGAAAGCAGCTTGGCATCCTGGTGGATACCAGGTTGAACATGAGCCAGCAGCGTGCCCTTGTGGCAAAGGGGACTCCTAATCTTACAAGAGGGCCTAGACCTGTCTTTGAAAAATTTTAAAAATCTACACATACTTTTTTGCCTGACTGCACCACAACAGAAATATATAAACAAGTTTTCTGTGCTGGAAAACATCTTTATTGCATGCAAACTTATGACAGGGCAGGGTCAATATCAAAATTTTTAAACTAGGAAGGCCTCTGAGTTGCATTCTCAGCAAAATGTGTTAATAGAGCTCTTGCAGAACAATGCTCTGAAATACACTGTGTTTTATTTCACAGAATATACCGAGTTGGAAGGGACCCAAGGATCATTGAGTCCAACTCCTGGCCCTGCACAGTACCATCCCCAAGTGTTGTGGTCCGCTTTTAGGCTTATTGGTTGCCTGTTTTCCCTGTTGATGCTTTGTCCCAGTTTCTCCCATTGTTGGTACCTTGTTAGGTTTGCATCCCGCCTTTCCCTTGTCATTCAGTTTACTGTATTCCCTCCCCCGAGGGCTGCAACACCTCTCCTTCTAGATAATTCCCCTCTACTCGGTATATTATTGGTTTGTGTGACTCATTTCACTCCCTTTCCCCTATCAGATAAGTTTATGTGATGTCAATTATGTGCTGAACCCTCCCTTGTTATGCCCTTATTGGTTAGGTACTTGTCACCGCCCCTGGTACCTCCTACCCTTAAAAACCCCTGCACACCCTGAATCCTTGCTTTTCCGTCCCTGGACCCCTTCAAGAATAAAGCTTTTGGAACTCCATACAGAAGCCTCCCCCTCATCCTTGCCCTCGCCGGCGCGCTTCCCATCGGGCTCGCCGTTTCTACCCTGCACGCGGGGCGGCTGCGCTCCGCTGGCAGGAGGCCACAGAAGACACCCACTGCTGGACGCAGTGAGGGGGTCTCCGGGCTGAACCCTGAGCCGCGTCACCCAAGAGTCACACCACATGCCCGAGTATTGTCCAAACACTTCTTGAACTCTGTCAGGATGATGCTGCGACCATTTCCTTGGAAAGCCTGTTCCAGTGCCCAACCACCCTGTGGGTGAAGAATCTTTTCCTAATATCCAACCTAAACCTCCCCGACACAACTTCAGGCCACTTCAGGTCCTGTCACTGGTCACCACAGAGAAGAGACCAGTGCCTGTAGCTCCACTTTCCCTCATGAGGAAATTGTAGACTGCAATGAGGACTCCCCTCCGTCTTCTCTACTCCAGTTGAACAGTCCAAGTGCCCTCAGCCGCTCCTCACACGGCTTCCCCTCATGGCCCTTCAACATCTTCATTGCCCTCCTTTGGAAACTCTCTAATAGTTTAATATCTTTCTGATATCGTGGCACCCAAAACTGCACACAATATTCGAGGTGAGGCCACCCCAGTGCAGAGCAGAGCAGGACAATCCGCTCCCTTGCCCGGCTGGTGATGCTGTCCCTGATGCCCCCCAGGACACCCTTGGCCCTCCTGGCTGCCAGGGCACTGCTGGCTCATGTTCAACTTGCCACTGACCAGGACCCCCAGGTCCCTTTCCATGGCACTGTTTTCCAGCATCTCATTCCCCAGTCTGTCCATACATCCAGGATTGCCCCATCCCAGGTGCAGGATCCAGCACTTTCCCTTGCTGAACTTCCTATGGTTGGTGATTGCCCAGCCCTCGGATCTGTCAAGGTCTCTCTGCAGGGCCCCCCTGCCTTTGAGGGAGACAACAGCTCCTCCCAGTTTTGTATCGTCTGCGGACTTGCTCAGTATCCCTTCCAATCCTGAGTGCAAGTAATTTATGAAGATGCTGAGGAGCACAGGGCTGAAGATGGAGCCCTGCAGAAATCCACTAGTTTATTTGCTGCTAGTACACTGATTAGTAATAGATGGAAGTAACAAGAAGGATAGTTTTTATTTTGGCTTGGGTGGTTTTACTGCTCGGATCTGAACATAAATCTCTGTTCTACAACCAAAGGAAAAAAATCCCAATAATCCAAAAAAAAAAACCAACCCTAAAACCACAACATATGGAATCTGTTTAATAGGTTTTGTTATTCAAATTGTATTATTATTAGTTTAATTCCCTTGTTAGAGATTCACTTAGTGAAGATCTTATACCCTATTCACCAGGAAGCCATGCATTCACATGGGATTTTAAATTATCTTTCTGCATGATTTTCAGGTAAGAAAACAAAACTCAGCAATGTACACTACAATCCTGCTTGGAAAGCCTAATCACATTCCCACATGCTTATTACACCAAGACCAGAGCAAGTTAACAGGTTCCGCTTCCAGCTCACTATTAACAAAATAATGGAATATGACTATAAACTATGTTATTTATGGTTCTCAGGTCTTACTTCTAACAAGAATCCTTACTAAGCATGTCACTCCAGAACAAAGTACCTTGAAATCAACAGAAAGTAAATACCCTTACAACTTAAGAACAAGAAAAAACCCAGTAACCGTATGTAGGCAGTCTAGTAAAATATTTTTTTATATTTTTTTGAACAAACTGTTTCACACTCTGATTGCTGGCAAATTATGGTATTACCTGATATGAAAATATGAGAAAGCACAATATTAAACAGTGTTATATTAGAAGTCACCCCTTTTCTAAACTATCTTAAACACGCTCCAAAATTCATTCTGTGAATACTACTATCTGCTACACGACTGTATAAACTCTAGCTTCCTACTGTATGATTTTATGGCTGTAAAGAAGAAAACTCTCAATTTAGTAGACTGGGAATACAATTAGATATTCAATTATTCAATTAAAATTAAAGTGTTAGGTTCATATTCAATTCTTAATCTGCAGACAGAATAGGCAGGAACACTTGCCACAAAAAGTCTTGAGCACAAACACTGAACATTCCTGAGTACTTAATAACAAGAAAAATTGCAGATCACTAACACCACATGCATTTTTACAGCACTTATTGCAGAAGTATACAGATGCTCACGTGAGCCTCTCAGCTATGCATTACAGTAGTATTTTGTCATTCTACCAGTAAACATACTCAAGGTGCTGAAGTAAATAACTCAGGTCTAAGTAGGTAGATGAAGGAGACAAATTAAAAACCAAGACTGGTAGACAAATTCTGT
Source organism: Daphoenositta chrysoptera (assembly GCA_013397915.1). Lineage (NCBI taxonomy): Eukaryota > Metazoa > Chordata > Aves > Passeriformes > Daphoenositta > Daphoenositta chrysoptera. Next base: position 150,596 of record VZRO01003403.1, on the reverse strand, counting down.
AAGTCATATGCAAAAAGACTTCAGTATATCTTTTCCAAAAACTAACATTCAGTACCTTTTTAAATTTTCCTTGTCGCTTTGCTGCAGACTGCCCCTGGGAGTTAGAATAACATACCGTAAGAAAACATGCACACACCACACAGGATGGAGACACCTTCTCTGTACAATTATAGTTATACTTCCAACCTACGGATTTCCAACTTTTAGAGAGTCATATCTATGATCAAACATGCTCTTAAAGCATGCTTTTTCAGGTTTTTAAAATTAATAAACCAATGCATCACTGTATATACAATCCATTACTCCTGCAATATAAGCAAGTGTTGTTAACCACTTAGCTTCAATTAATAAGTTACAGAAATTCAGTCTCAGCATTTTCAGTTTTTGACTGTTCAGTAGCATTGTTCTATTTCATAATAAATACAGACAAATTAGATACATTTTCCCTTACCTTGCATCCACCCACTGACTTAGAGACAACTTTGCTGCCTAGTCCTCCTTTTTTGTCTCCTGGTACGTACTGAGGTTCACTAAAGGCAGCAGAAAGTATCAGATGCTATTTGATATCATCCTTTTTCCATTGAAATATGACCATAACAGTAATGCCTTAGACTATGACATGAGAAACATCTCAGCCAGAGTTTCTTTCTGTGTAAGGTCTTGAGTATTCTCCATCACACAAAATTCGACAGGCTGTATCTACCTATATCCTGCTTCCTATCCCAGAAACCACTGTACATAGCCACTTAGTCTGGGTTTTAAAATAAAACATGCAAGAATTGCAAACAGCAGCTCAAGGAAGTGCACAATTCTAGGTAGGGAAACTAAATTACACTAATGTAATGGATTTATCATAGATTTCATAAAATCACACTTGCAACCTTGCAGGAATCACAAAGAAATAATAAACTAGGTATTTTAGAGCTCCTAGTTACTGGGTTTTTCCTCACTGATACATAAATTCTCCTGATACATTCTCACCTGCAGTTACATGCAATCTATCCTAAAAGTACTAGTTACAACCAATTCAGATTCAATTAACTAAACTTTTATGCTCAACAAGATCTAAAGGTACGTGCTAACCTACTCACAGAAACATATTTTCTATGAAGACATACTCTAGTTTTATACATGTTGTTCAGCCACATCTAGTGATATATGGACATCTGAGTACCTCTGTACCTCTGAGTACTAAGAATCGTCAGGATTGACTAAAATTTAGTCTCAGGCTTACCATCTGTTTAAAAACAGCTATGGGAATCTTCTAAAACTGTAGCACCAGATACACAGAGAAGTGACATGGTTACTATAATCACTGTTGCATTATAGAGTCGTACATGTTAAAAACCATTTTTCACAGGATGCCGTGTTATGAGCAAAAAGATCCTTCTGCTTTTTTTTCTAGCATCACACACAGAGATCTTATACCATTCTGTTGAAGCATACAGTCATACTAGTGGTTGACAACATCAGTGTGTAGCAGGTAAGAAAATCTGTTTATGTATCTGAGTCAGCAAAATTCCTACTACTTGGTAACAGTAACATGTATGTGTTTAGAAAGCACGTGTTTTTGCTGAAAATTGCATGCATGCAACAAAGAGTATTACAGAACCAACATGCACATAACACTAAATGCAGGTATTTTTCATTCAGAAATTAAATTAAGCTAGGGAGTTACATAAGGTCAATTTTAAAGGCTTCACACAAACAAAAAAGCAGTTGCTTCTAGAAATATAAGATTTCAGACCAAAAGAATTAAAACTCAAAATATAGAAAATGCAATTGAATTTGAAAGTAGAAGATGAAAATAATAGAACTACATAGAAGTTATGCTGACTTTATAATGAAACAACTGCTTCTAAAATGTGTTATGTTACCAAATCTAATGCTCTTTAAAGTACTAACTCCATACCATACAGCACTTCCTGGCATGCCATTTGCTTGCTAGAAAGAATTTCAGAAAAAAACCCATTATCCATTCCATATACTCACAGCTTTCTTTCCAAGTTCTGTTTTAGACAGAGTAAGACTTCCTGCAAGATAACATCCTGGTCCTGCTCCTTTAGGTATTCTGTTCAAAGAAATTAAGTCCAGTGTTAAAGTCACGTTCACTAAGGTTCCATGGAAACTACAATAAAGAAGCCAAGCAGGTAAAGAGCAACATGAGGAATTACCAAGCCTGAACAGGCAGACACTATTAAGTATCATTTTAGTGAGGTGCAGAGGCAGCTGCATAGATGCAGATGAGATAAACAACACTTCATAACTTACTTGTCATCAGGCAGGGATGTAACAAAGAATGGCTGACTGTGTTTTGGTGGTAATGTCAAACTGTTGGATTTCTTCTTCCCTAACAGAGCAAGGCTATGGTTTTCATAAATATCTAAGCTCAAGGTATTAGACAACCTGTGAGAAACAATAAAGGGCAGGTCTTTGATGCGATCCAGCTCACTGTTCTGCTCATGACGAATTTGTAACCGAATAGTGTAATCTCCTTTTTCCAGTTTCACAGAATACTGAAAGAAAGAAGTCCTCATAAATGTCAAGATTAAATATTTCACCATTCATAAAACAAACCCCAAACCCCCGAAATAAGACAGTCATGTTCTTGATCCTTATAGCTCTAGCCATTTAAACTATACTAGATTGCTTGGTTTTGGAATCTCCTGAAAACAAGGAGTGTTTTCAAGACATGATAGCAGCCAAAACATATTTTGTACTGACTGAAAACAATTAAGTTTTCAGACCACAAAACAGGCTGACATAATACAGTATTAAAATAGCAACAAATTAACTGTTAAAATAATAATCAGAATTCCTGTTAAGCTCTCACTTCCAAACTTTGAAACTTCTGCAGGTTTGCCTTGATAGACTTTCAATTTACTATGTTGGGGTGCTTTGCAGTTTAAATCACAGAACATCTTCTGGCCCAAACACTGTACCAATTTTCACACCAAGGAACCCAGTATTCCTGTGAGATGCAGTTTAAAGAGCTGACAGACTGTCTGTCCTGAGCTTGTTACTTAGGAAGATGCAGATATCATCTCCGTTACTTAGCAAAACCCCTAAAAAACCGTAACAAGCAGTAACATAACTCAGAAACCCTCCCAACCCCAAACCACCCAAGGAAAAAACCTCCAGACTCTCAAATTTTTAATTTTGAAAACATTCTTTCATTTCCATCAAGCTAACAGGACAACATCTGGCTGTTTTGAGCAGTAGTATTATGCTAAGTCTCCTTTCTGATGCTGCTGCAGTACTACAGAAGGCAGTCCCAAGTAGAAAGGAACAATAACTCAGAACTACCCTGCTCTCAGAATCTCCCTCTCCTGGGTTAGGGAGTCATGCTTCCTGTTGGTATTTCTACCTGGATAAAACAATTTTGAATTGCTTTAGAACTGTCCTATGATGCACAACATCAGAGATTTACAGCATGAGAGTCCACCAGGTCTAAGTAACAAAGCTCTACGGTGATGCCTAGATTTTATAGCATCTTAAAAATACAGGTTAAGGAATAGAACCTTACACAATGCAATTTCTGAAAATAATTTATAAACTTTAAAGCACGTCTCTTGAAACTGTCTTTTGTACACTTCCAGAATGATCAATCTATCAAAATTAACATTACATTGATGATGTTCAACTGTGATTTTAGATTGGTAAAAAATAGTTTCAAAACAAAAGAATTATGAAAAATGCTTCTTTTGTGACTTTTTCGTCCTTTTTTTTTTTCATTTCTCCCTACTTCCCCCATGATCCAGACACACAGCCTGTTACAGCACAGATTGTCACAGAGGGTAGACTATCTACAAGTGTGCAAAAAACTCCCTTTCAAAGATGGCAACAGGAACCAAAAAAAGCTGAAGCATTAAAAAAAGCTGTTTGAGAGGACAGCACTCATGAATACAGAAGCCTCTGCTCTATCAGCACACAAGTCAGACTACAGGAAAAATAATGGATCCTTTCCATTATTGCACAGAAAAGCTTAAGGTATTGTCTTTGTAAAAAAACAAAATAAAGAACAGTATGATTTTGAATTCATTTCTTGAGAAGCACCAGGCAAAATCATAAGAAATCAGAAGTTAGCAGCTTTTCTTCTTTCTCCCTCCTCAGGAGAGAAAAAATCCCCATGTTCTATTCCATGGACACACATCTGGGTTTTTTTGATACAGATACATCACCATTGAACCTTCTATGTCTTCTTGTGAACATATAAGAACATTAAAACTACACATCAGGAAATGTTAAGAGCTAACAAGAGGCCTGGGAGGCGAAAAAGAATGAACATTTTCACAGTCTGCAGCAAACAGGAGGTAAAATAAGTACATTACTCTGTACCTGGTGTGGATACGCATCTCCTGAACCCATTTGTCTTTTGTTCTGGTCAAAAATAATCCAGAGCTGACTATCAAATTCAGATTCATACAGCAATTCACAAAGAAGTGGGCAGCTTGGAGTTACTTCTCCACTCTTAGGCTATTGGAAGAAAGGTAAAAGCATTTCATCGACTACAGAATAAAACAATATAAGCCTTACATACAAATTCAAAGAGGTAACTGAACTGCAGCCTGTGTCAAGCAACAGTAGCTTTTAAAGTGGACCAAATCAGAATTTTGACTGTAGAAAGTCTAGAGTGTGAATCTAGACCTCCCTTCTGATAGAATGCTAGTTAAAATTAAAACCTGGTTTTAGAAAACATGCTGTGTTTATGAATAATTTTAAAAAAAACAACTACCATAACCCTTACCTGATGGAAGTTATAGGTCAAAATCATCTCATATAGCTGACGATTATTTGGTAAAATATCTCTGGAGCCCAAAGGTTTTATTTTTGCACTCACTGGTCTGCAGTTAAACAACAAAAGGTACTCTTGAGAAACATGTATGCTCTATCAAAATTTGTCTTGCTTAAGTAGAAGCATGTTCTGACGTACAACTGAATTTAGTACATGCCATAATATCTCATATATTGTAACTATCCAAGCAGCATAAATTCCTCAGTTAAAATTAATGTCAGTCCAAAAACAAGGTTTACTGATGCTACAGACACTGCCAAAAAAAAAAAAAAAAAAGCCAGTGTAGTAAGCATTTCTAGATGCTCAAAATTAAAGGCCATTAAAAGTTTAAGGAAAAAAAAATCAGGTTACATTTCTAGTATCCATGCTGAAATAAGCATTTGTATTCCTAACTGAAAGATTAATGGCACAGCAATTACAAGACAGAACAATAGGTAACTCCTTGTTAAAGAAGATTCTATCTTCAGAGAATGTAAAAAGTCTTACAGAAATCTGAGTAGTAGCACAGAAGAATGTACACTACAGAGTGTGTATGTTAACTCAGATACAGTTGGGAAAAGCAGCCAAAGTTCAGGGCAGCCAAATATTTTAGACCTCAAACATCAAAGAATATAAACAAAACAATAATGATACAGGAAAAATCTGATCTTCAGAAATAAAGAATAGCAGAATCAGGGTGGTCTGGCATCATTTAAGTTTACGTTTCATTCATTAAATCAGACAACCTTTAACTACATGATCAGAATTTGTCTCCAAGACTCTGTCAGCTCTTTCATTGCCAAGGGCCCAGACTAGTCACCCAGTAAGATACGGGTGCTGGGTCAGACCACGTGTCCATTTAACCCAGGTTTCCTAGTCTGGCAGACACGAGATAGACTGCTGACAGAAGTCTTAAGGACTGAGTAATACCACACATGATATGTCTCCCTAACATTCACCCTGCCTCCAAGCATTTCAAACAAGAGACAGAATGAAAAGCCATTCAGTAATCTTTTCCTCTGTGTTATGATTCATTAGTTCATTCAAGAGACAGTATTCATGCCTTAATTTAAATTCATAAATATTTCTCCATAGTTTACTTAATTGCAGTTCATTTACTGTCAGATGAGTGCCTTAAATATTACAAAGAGTAAAGAGCATTTCCATTTTTCAAACCAAGAATGAGACAAAGCTATATTAAGGGACAGTTTTATTTCTTCACTTAGGGCATATCAAATGGATTATTTCTGAATCTAATATTAGGTGATATGTTCATTAAACTCCTGGCAACCTCAATTCCAGTTACAAGTACCCAAAAGCCCCAGACAGAGCCCAAGGTCTCCACTGACAGGCCCAAATGGAAAACTTTGGATTACTGAGCACTGTGAAATTGTCTGTTCCACCTCTCAAAAGTACCACTTAAACCACATGGCATTTCTTTACCCTTCTGAAGTGACCAACTTTAATAATGGCTGCACTGTTTAGAAATTTTACAGTGAAGTTTTTCCTCCAAATCAGCATGTGTCAAACTGACAAGGTAAACATAGCTTTTCACAAAAAAATCTGCACCAGATTCCACAAAAACACTTTTAATCAAGCAAGAGAGAGAGGATACTCTTCCCAGGTCTAAGTTTTGCAGGATCCCAAGCAACTCCTTAGGAAAAAAACCAAACCACAACAAACCAAAAATGAAAAAACCAAAGCAACAAACAGTAGCATGTAATAACTTCAATAACTCTACAATTTCTTTCTTTAAAGTGCCTTTAACTTCTAAGTGTCTGGAAAAAGTAGAATATTTTTGTAGATTTTTCTTCTTTCAAGTTAACTTAAGGAAAGTAAAGTTTTGAAAAAAATCACCATAAAGAGAATGCTGACAAATTAATTGATGCTTCCAAAGCTACTTTGAATTTGACAGGAATATTTTTGTATTCCTGAATTTCACTGTTAAAGTGATACTGTTTTAACTCTACATATGAGAAGTCTTCCCAGTCTCCCAAAACAGTTCCCCAGAAACTCTACCTGAGTGTTTGAACCCAGCTTTTCAGGTTTATGCATGGAGCAATATCTTCGTATTTCAACAGGGACTGAACATCAAACCGTACGATGCCTTCCGAAGCGTGCTAGAAGAGTACAGAACAATTATGCTTCTGTGAACTTACAACATCAGATGGTCAACACCTATTATGACCCTCAAAAATATAACATAAGCTATAATTATTTCTACTTTAACAGGTAATACTGTGTAATTTTGAAAGTGTCACAAGTGCATGTCTATTTTACAACAGCAGATAATACTGAGACTTGCAAAACTTTAGCAACTGGTGCTGAAGTTTTATTTATCTGGGTTTTTTCCATTCCTAATTTAAATACTTTGTACAGAACTGGTAAATCATACTTCAAGCAGGACTGCATTTATTGGTGCATTTGGGATGATTTCCTTTCAATATGTAATTCAGTACATACAATATAGAATATTAAAACAAGTATTTATGATGCTTCCTAGGACTATGATTACAGAAAATCAGATTAACTGCAGAAGAGAAACAATACTGCATACATAGACTTGGTGATGGGCAAAATAATTAGAAAACTTTATTTCTATCCCATGACAAAGACATTAGTATATGAGCGCTATTAAAATTTATTTTATGAAAGTTACTGGTGCTCAAAAACGAAGGCTAAAACTGCTTGTATTGTCTTATTTTTCACTGTCCATTATTCATTTGGTGTAATCCTGCTGGGCTGGGGGCAGCTGCTGTGCACACTATCCCCAACAGCTCTTTCTTTTCCTGTTCTACCAGTTCAAGACCTGGTACCTTACCACACTGCACCCCCTCTTCCTTCCTCAGTTTATTCAGCTCTTAGAGCCTGAATACATCCAAATTCACCCATGGGACAGCTATAATTTGCTCTGGCCTTTAGCTGACAAAAAGGCAGGAGCCAAGACAGATTAGGATGGTGCTGCTTCAGGTAGGTACAGCTCTCAAAGAGCTCTCTCCTGAGGGAGGCAGTGTCAAGTCAAGCCAGGTTGCATAGGACAGCAAAGAACATAGGACCAAGACAAAGTACTGTAAAGATCATACTAACATTTTAAGCAACTTTTTCAATCCTTTAGTATCACAGAGCATGAGAAATCATGACATGGCCCCAGCCACTTCAACCTTCAACTGCCCTAAATGATAAATCTCAAGCCAATCACCACATCTGAATAGAATACTGAACAGAAAATAAATTTTAATGAAATTTTACTCTGAACATGGTATTGAGAGTGCTGTTGTTTTAGCAATGGTAGTCAAGATATTCAAGTTCAAGAACTGTGGTCTCAGCAAAGTCTATTTACATAAAACATTTGGTACTGTAAGCATATTTATATTTTCAGCCTTTCAGTATGCGTTTTCTACTGGTGTTGAGTTTAGGGCTTTTGTTTGGGTTTTTTTCCCTTTCTCTTTTCACAACTGGTTTATAATGAAAAGGCATAGAAAAAAATCATAAATAATGGTAACTGGCATTTCTCTGGGTCTGAACTCCTATTTAACAATTCTTAAGAGAGAACATGGAAGTCTCATGTACAAAAATACTTTTATTGTTTCTAAATACAGGCAAGAAGGAAGAAAAGCTATTTTTTTCTGAGATACGATAGGATTTCTCAATAATTCAATATAAGCACTCTGGAAAACTTACCATGTTTAGCTGAGGAGCAGCACAAAGTACACCATGGAAGGAAATTGTGTAATTAATGCTAACATCGCTAAGGCTTGCCCACCACCGAGCAACACAAAATTCAATGGTTTTTCCAGCCTAGGTAACAAAAGCACAAAGTTAGACTCCAGCTCCCATCCTCCTCTTCTATTGACCCCAGCCTCCCTCAGCCCAAGCCAAAAAAAAAAAAAAAAAGATCAGAGTACAATTCAAAAAAAGACCTCTTATGTCCAGTTGACTCCAATTGTATAGATTTGTACAGTACGAAGTAAGACATTATAACGTGGTTCAGGAAACACAAAACTCCAACAAAACAGCATGACTGACAAATGCCTCAAAAGAAAGAGTGCCAGGGAGTACCCCACACTGTAGGAGTACCCTATACAGAAAGGTACTGCTGTCAAATGTTGTCTCCCATTCTTATCCTTCAAACTATGCAGACAGGTTAGTTCATAGATCAGTTTAATGTGTCCCCTAAAACATGTACTAGAAAAAGAGATCTCACTCTCTGCCTAAGTAAGATGACACAAAACTTGGGAGGTTTGGGTTAGTTTTGTTGGTGGGGTTTTCTGGGTTTTTCTTGTTTCAGTTTTTAAAGAACATGATGAAATTCCTAATGTGTCAATGGGACCAACACAGCTTAGGGTCCCCCAGCTGACATTTTCACAGAGGGCAAGGGACTGAATCGCACCAAAGTTATAACTACTCTTAGGCATTAGAGTTATACAACTGAACTGAGCAAAGCAGGGGACAAAGTTGAGAAGGAGGCTCTGTTATCCACACCCCTGAGCTGTTAGCTCATTCCCTGATGGTTCTGGACTCTTGAGCTAGCATTATCCAACCTAAGATTGCTGTACCTAGGATTTATGAATATGAGCCAGTCAGTTATCCCTTGGCTTCAAGAGGAAGATGTTCCAGATAACCGCATTAAACACTAAAGGCAAAATATGCTGAACTAGCCAACAAGCCATAGCTCCTATTTGAAAGGGAAACAAGCTGCTTTGTATAAACAAGTGCACACAAATTGAAGAGATTAACATGTATTATACAACTACATAGCTCAGAAACACTAGCAAGCTATTAGCGATCTTCTCAAAACTGAAAATCAGATGAATTCACTGCTGTAACAAACACACAATGTCTTGGGTTTGAGGTTTTTCTTAGGAAAAAAAATCCCAAATAAATTATGTTACACTGCACTGATACTTTACTTTATTTACCCCACCCTTAAGGTAACTTACTAAGACAGGAAATGCTTCAGTCACTGTGCCTTTTTCAGGTAAGGATGAAAATTTGTAGAACTCATGACTTCTGTATGCTTTTTGTTTCACAAGCTGAACGGCATGAAGCACAAACTTGGCAGTCACATCAGCTGAACATGAACACACTGTCACTTCTAGATTAAGGAAAAAGAAATTTAGACTGAAGACACAAAAATTTCAAAAGAAAAGCAGACATTCACCAGAGAAACACTACTTTCACAAGTAATTAGTAAGTTAAGAAGTTATGCAGTACCCCAAGTGGCTCCACATGTGAAAAATGCTTATATCAGTTAATTTTAAAAGCCCTTTCAGGTTACAGGAAAACCAGCTAAGTTCAGAGGATGAGAAGAGAAACATGTCTCAATTAAAGGGTCAAAATTTATCAGATAGTAGAGGTGTATCATCTGTATAGGACAGACTGCTGAATTCCAAATTAAGAGTCTTATCACTAACTTCAGTGTAAATGAAACATTTTTGGAAGGATTATTGCTTAGTAATCTCACAAAGAAAGACAAGGAAAAAAAATCCCTTTTTTTCCTTCTTGTAAAATTATGAGCTTTTTACCCACTGTGAAAATCATATTTTCTTCGGTTACGACTTCTTTCAGCACTATATCCATACACCTTAAAAACTAGATAAGCCTCAGACAGTGATACTTTTCCATAAACATGGGGCATTCTTCCAGGTATACGCAACCACTTCAGATTGTTATTGGCTGGTTTAAGACTTAGAAACAAGATCCTACTGTACCAAAAACCATGAAATAACTCCAAATCACTCCTCTAAGAGCTTAAAAATCAAACAAATATTTACATATTCATGGGCCAAAACCTTCAGTATTTATTCAGGCAGAACTGAGAATTATTTAAAACCAACTTTGTCAAGTCTGACAGATGCAATTTTTAATTTATTTAATGTGGTTATTTTCCTTACCCGCCCACGTAGCTCCCTGTGGAACATCAATGAAGTGCCTTCGGATCTGACCAGGTTTAAAATGAACATCTGTGTATGTCAGGTCGTAGCTTGATGATTCATCTACTCTGTATGTCAAAACGAAAACACAAATAGTAGGCAAACAAGCTGTGAAGCCAATTTTTGAAGCATTTTTAAATGCAAAAATACTCTAAAAATGTGTACACTGAGGATATTTATTCCTCAACACCAATTATTTTAATCCTACTAGTACAGAATCCGACAGCACAATGTATGCAAAACATTTAAAATGTCAGCTCCACCACACTATGTAAACACTTCCCCCACCTCCCTGAAATTACACTACTTAAACAAAAGTATCACAGAATCCTCATTTTCAGTGGATCTGCTTTTCCTGGCCGAGTGAATTGCCACTGAAGTGAACTAAGGTATGGAAGTAGCAACATTTCCACGAATGAGTTAGAGAACAGTTACTTTTTCTTTCCCCCTCAGGGCAGATTGTCCACCAAACAGGTTTAATAAAATACTCTCCTTCCTTATCATCATCACTTAAGTCTTATGTTTAAACCAGTGACAGCTCCAATACCAACTCTAAACTCACTGTATTGAACTCATGATCCAAGCTTATCCCAATGTACAATGGCCAAATAATGCCCTCTGGCTCTTTGTACTCCTGTTCACCAGGTAGAAATGGAAAACCAGTCTCCACACGACCTACACGTATGAACAGTACATCGACTGATACTTTGGCCAACAAGCCAGAAGGCATCTGTATGCTGATGGACCAGGAAGCTGCTGCCACCATGGCTAAGCCTACCAGGACACACTGCTGTCATGACCAAAACTATAAAAAACATCACAGCTACATAAGGCTGCTGTAAGAATCTTTTCAGGTGTTTGTAGGAAGTTCAGGAACTCTCAGAGTTCTGGATTTACTGACCTTGTTGGTATGACAACAGTGATTGGAACTCTGAACAGAGGGCCTGCATTAGGCATTGCTGTATCATATCCACACACCTAACAAAATAAAATACAACAACGTAAAATCTTTGGTCAAAATCAAACTATAGAAGACAACATTCAACTTATACTAGTTGCAGAGTATTTTGCATCTTTGTAGTTATCACTGAGGGGAAAAGGTCATTTGACCACTGTCACCCTAGAAACAGTAAAACACCAGCAATCACTGAGGAAAAAAAAATATTTTTCCCATTTTGACTCATTTCAGTCCTTCCTCAAAAATTTTCAAGCTTTCAACCCGTATCTGATAGTCCCTATAGCAAAAGCTCAACTTTGTTTCAGCTCAGAATTCATCTCAAAAAGATTTATTTTAGTTCAGCTAAAATATTTTTTATTGCTATACAAAAACTATTTTTATCCTTCTTTCCCAGGATTATGTTTGAAAAACTACAGTTTGATTTACTGTGATTTTCATAGTCAAGCTTTAAATACTATCTCTGAAAATTTTTTCAATCAGAGCCTCATTTAGTGTGGAAGGGACCTTATCAATTGTATAGTTCCAACCCCCTGCCATGGGCAGGGACACCTTCCACTACACCAGGTTGCTCAAAGCCCCCTCCAACCTGGCCTTGAACACTGCCAGGGGATGGGGCATCCAACAGCTTCTCTGGGCAACCTGTGCCAGTGCCTCACCTTACTCACAGTGACTTTGACAAAATGTCCTCAGTGGTACCATAGAAGACTTGCAATTCTAAATGTCTCAAGCAAGCACTTCTAAAAAGCAAGCTGGTATCACTTTCATTATGACCAACCACAATGCAGTGGAAATATTTCAACGTTAAAATAAAGGTTTGTGATGAGAAGAGTGGGGGGTTAAAAACGTTTTTTGTTGGTTGATTTCGCAGAGGATGGCTGATACAGAAAATGAGAAATTTAATGGCTTCCTCAGTACATTTGATCAAATTTGAATGTAGAAGCCTAAAGTCAGCAAAATCTCCTACTGTACACAGTCATTACCACATATTTTTCTCCTTCACCTTCCAAAATGGGATGGAGTAGAGGTGAGGAAACATGACAGTTTGTTACACCACTGTGCCCACTCAACTCCTCAAGGTAGAGGAAAATCTTTGTTCCACACAAGACTGCATGGCAACATCACAAAAGCCAAGCCAGTCCTTAAGCCACCATGAAATAGAGAAGTATTTAAAACCACAGAAAACCACAAATCTCTATCCTCAATAATAATACAGGATTGAGACACATAGTCAAAGATTAAGATATATCCAGAGGAAAAAAACTTCATCAGTGGTTATTTGGCTTATGTTTTCTATACGCTTTTATTTTTTAAACACAGATACTCAAAGTTCTACAGGCACGTGCTATACAACATTGTACAGCGAAAGTGTTGCTGAACCCTGGCTTCAGTCCGTATAGTGAAATGCAGTGTGGCACTATTTTCTGGTCTGTACAGCACACAGATTTTATTTCCTTACAAATTACTTCTATAAAAAGTTGACAGAGACGTCGTAAGGGCACACAAGGGCACAAAACCTTGCTGAGAACACCAATACTTCCATACCTCTGTATAATGTACTCCTCCTCTCAGGCCACGTGGATCCACACGAATATTTATGTGTCGACACTGGTTCATGAGTTCTAAATGACTAGGACACTGGACCCACGGTGCATTTGAAGTTAAAGCTAAATGAAGCTGCAGAGATATTCTTTCAGTGTTTTCTGTCAGGAAACAAATTTAAAAAACAACTCAATAACACAATTACGTGCACATAGTCCACTGTAACACATTAGTTGCCATTAAAATGTATGCATCGGTAAAATATAATAGGAATCAATTCCTTAGGGCCCCTGTATATCAGATTCTGCACAAGGGAGAGTTTTCTGTATTACTTATTTTAACTTGACGAAAACAGAACAGCAGCAGTAGGCAGTAAAATAAAGGTGATACCCAGCTTTAAACTTCCTCTCCCCTGAAACAGTCAAATCTGACAAAGTCAAAGGTAGGCTGGGAAGCAATACATCAGTTACACACAACATAGTCTGGAAGCAGGTATAAACTGCTTCAAAGCAATAGTATTTAAAGCAATACTTCAGTTACACACAACATAGTCTGGAAGCAGGTATAAACTTCCCTCTATAGATGAAAGTGTTGCCTAATGCAGAGAAATACAATAAAAAGCAATCACATTGATTCTGAATGCTACGCTAATTACCAAACTACATTATAGCGTATACTAAGCAAGAGGTAAAGTCTATTAAAATTACTATGATAATCTAGACAGATTTTGCAAACAGTCAATCTGGCAGATTCTGCAAATTAGCTTCTATGCCAAAAATGTATTAAAGTACAGCTTCCAGAAAAGCATCCAATGCAGTTGAAATGTTTTAGCAGCTTCCTCCTGCTATAAAGATTAATAACGCTTTGAAATTTTTTTTTCCTATTTCCTAGTCCTAATTAAGTTTAGCTTAATTTTCAGGTATTTCATCATATCTCAATTAAGCAGAGAAAAGAACACTGTTGCAGGTACATGAGAAGCAGTAAAAGCTTGAAGACAGCTTCAACAGACAAACTGAGCAATCAGCCTCCCTTAATCTCTTACTAACAGTTTCTCATACTCAGTCTTGTTGAAGATGAAGACACAGCACAGAAATAACTAGGGAAAACTAGGGAAACATCTATGATTACTAGTCATCCATTGCTCTTTCTTTCAGTGAGAGGAAGCATGAAGCAACAGACTTCCCAAAAAACATGAAAGCCCTGCAGTTACAAATCTAAGGTTGGAAAGGTAAAGTTGTTAATTTGCATATCTTCCTTTGCCATGAAACTTAGGGTTACACTGACTCCTTTTACAGTACAGATTCCTATCACTCCTCATCATCACAGCTTTTTGTTTCAAGTTCACACTTGTATTTCCCCGCACCCCCACCCACAAAAGCTCTTTCCTACCTGTATTCTCAGGAAAGACAGGTTCTATGCCAACCCCATGATCAGATGGTGCTGCTGTCTGGGCCGGATCTCTGAGGTAGATTCCACGGTTGCTGCCGACAGTAACTGTGAAGCCGATGTTACTTGTGAATGATGAATTCTGAATGAGGTAGTCATAGGCTTTATCAACCTGTTAGAAAGAGCAAGTTCGAAATTAACAAATTTCAACATAATAGCCATTTTTGCATATTCTCTTAAATATGAAGTGTTGAGCAAGCACAGCAACAAGGAGTGAAGTACCTCACGTGCTACCTGAGCAACATGTGCTTGCATGATATTCAATACAGAAATTGAGGCAACCTTTACAATCTGCAATGGCCACAGAGAGCCCAGAAAGCCAAGAACATTTAAAATAAAAAAAAAAAAAAAAAAGGTCAAGTTCCCTCTATTATAAATCTATCAAAAGATTCATATTCAGAGATGACTTCAAGGAAGAGGACTTCAAGGCCCAAACCTACTAATCTAATTTAGGTGACTTTTTCATAGGTGGAACAACACTAGTGAAAACATTTAAAACTTTTATACGATAAGAAGTTGAGCAATTCAAAAGAGACAAGCAATAGAATACCCACACAAGTTCTGTATATTGGAATGAAGTAAAAGAATCATGTCATGAAATCCAGCCCTGGGTCTAAGTACATGATCTGTCACAATAAACTCACATAACAAATTCACCTTCTCGTTTTAAGAAGACACCCTTCTACCTCACTTGCTAGTTTACTGACTACAAAAATCTTACATTCTCTTCTACTCGACAGCAAGGTACCTTCAACAGTGAAGATTAGGAAATTAGATCTCTCCTTTGAGACACGTGGACATACAACATCTTTGTCTCCCACACCAATTTTAATCACATTATAACACATGACTTAATCACAGGCTACTTAAAACATAGCCAGGAAGTCTGGAAAACATAGTCTGGAACTATGACTGGTGCATTTCAATTTTTATTTGATATGCTTACCCCCACTGCTGCCTTCTGTATCAAACTCAGCATTACAGATGTGCTTAGCAGCCATTACTTACTAGGTCCTAGCACCTCCAGAACATGAGTTTTGGGCTAAGCATTTAATATCTGGCATCTTGAAGCCAGGAGAAAAATCTTAGTACTCCTATTAGACTAAGACAGGACCAATTGTAGGCAAAAACCAGGCCCAGCTCTGTAAGAACACAAGCTTATGCACAGGGAGACACTCAGTATGCCTTCATCACACAAAGGACCACATCACAGATTCCCAAACTACTCTGAAGCCCACAGGAAACAATAAGGACTCAGAGTGTTTTAGTGCAGGCTTGCAGCAAAGTCCCTGTACAACTGCAGCTGTACTTCTTTGTGAACCAGCATGGGTATCTGTTTTCACAGCCCAGAACTTACAGTTCCAGCTTTTGTCTGGACTGAACACGTTCAGCTGTCCCTGACAATACATCAAAACATTATTTGGACATTAGGACAGAATTTAAGCACCCAAATCCACATGTGGGTGATAAAAATCTATATCCCACTTTTATGTCCATGTATCTTTTTGATCAGCCTAAGAATGTGTCCAGTTATCACATTTATTTTACAGTAACTGCCTGCTGAAACTGGAAGAACCTTCTTATTCTTCCTCCCCTCCCACTACATTCCCTTCCTCTCCACCAGTGAGATTTGAGAATCAAGTAGCATGGAACAAACTGAGTGAGATCACCTCAAAAGCTGCTTTTTTTTTGTGGGTTAGTTTTTCACTGGCAGTTATTTATATTATACTGGGGTTTTTTTGGTTCCAAGTACCTGAATAATACCATGTCCTTGTGCAAATACTTCTATGTTTTCAGCTTTCACTGCGGTGTTTTCTAAAGCTCTTCTGACAGAATGAACAGTGTAATGAACATTATTAGCTTTGAGTCCTGAAATTAAAAATAAGAGTGTTACTGGATACAACAAGAATTTTGAAAGCGACAGCATTTTTTTAAGAGGAAAATGTATCTAACCTCTTTTAGATGACACATCTATGTTTAACATTGTAGCACTTTACCTGACAATACTAAGGCAATGCCTCCACATGCATTGGGAGAAGACATGGATGTGCCATTCATGAGTTGTGTTCCTCGCAGAGTCCAGTTTGGAACAGAAGCAATAGCCCCTCCTGGGGCACTGATACTTACTCCAAGGGCTCCATCAGTGCTAGTGTTAAAAAGCAATGGTTAAAACACCAACTTTTTTTTTTTTCTTCATATTTTAAGATAAAGTTGTCAGTACATTTAAAAAAAAAGTTTGCTTTAGAGAAAATTCACAACATTTTACTTCACTAAATCCATTAACCCATCAAACCCAAGAAAAAGTGTGCTACCAAGTAACAATTTACAATGTCATATTAATCAACAGCTATGCCTGTTTTACAGTGAGAGGTTTCTAAATTTTCACTCCTTCAGTATTCTCCACCAGGGTTCATTTTAGCCAGCAGAATACTTTCTGGGATTTGAATTAGAAAATGCACACAAACAACCTATTAAACGCTTCAATAAATTAATTAGTGTTCTATACAGCCTATTCAATGGTTATTACTTTCGAAGAAAAATAGCAAAAGGGAGAGGAAGGCTAGAAAAGATCCAAAATCTAGACTTCTAATTTTGCACATTGACAGTTTTTTACCAGTTCAAGTTTTGAATTACAAGCCTGAGACAGGAGGAGATCACATAAAAAGTAATGTCAAGAGGTAGATCAGGATCAGCTGAGCCTAAACCCCATTTTTTCTTTCATGAGCATATTTAAGAACAGAACAACTGTGTGCCTATGACACAGTTAAAGCAGCATCTGGTTTTCAGCTCTATGAGCCAGATATGCTCTATCTTTCTTCTCTGGATAGATAAAAAATTGCACTGCTTGAGTAAGGACAGCCCTGTGCCTGAGCTATTAAGTTCTGTGGAGGTGCAGGGTATTTTAGAGTACTTATATCCCACAGTAACAGCTTCATATGTTGAAAATCTGTTTGAAATCAGAATATTCCAAGCATGATACTGCAATGTGATGTCTGGACATATTTTATGACAGCTGTATATAAACCCATGAAGAGGTTCTGCATCCCAACACCTCTGGACAAGCAGTGCACAGCATATCTGCCTGAAAGCCTTTACTGCTTACTGACAGACTGATCCCTGCATCAAGACTGCTCTAGCAAACTTCAGGAACTCTCCAGTCAGCTGCATATTGCACCCTAAACAAGGGTTGGCCTTTTAGCTGACATATGCTCATTCTGACTATTTTACAGGGCATAGCGACTAAGCACACAAAAAGTGATTTATACATGTGTGTGCGAATATGTCTATCAAAATTAATTACAAATCCACCTCCCTTTCTCAGCTGAAGGCAGAGAGCACATTTCTCTTTTCCCTACACAAAACATGACAATTCTTCATAATAAGATTCTTGAAACAATATAATTGCCTGTATATAACAGCTGGAGAACAATTCCAAAGTCTAAACACAGGCAAGAACTCAAGAAAGGATGTTACTATTTTTTTCTTTGTTAGTCAATCACATTACTATCAAGTGCTTCTGAGACATGAAATAAAAATTGGAGTTTACATTGCCCTTAAAATTTCTTTTCTAGATCTTTCAGAAAATTTTCTGTAGTGTGAGGTAGAAAGCAATTTTTTCTGACTATTCACACCTCTACTGGACTCAAGCAAAACCCTTGAGTAAGTTATACCATCACAGCAATGTCACTGCAGTAACAGTATTTATTTTAATCTTGAACATTTACAGCATATTTAACTTCACCACACTAACTTAATGAAATAAATGCTATAGAAAAAATTACATTGTAAAAACCCAAACAAATTTCCAAACAACCTTTCAGTAACTTTTATGTTTGAATATGTCTTCACCGAAATACTTTCCTGAAAAATACAGGCTGTGCTAAGGCAGTTCCATGCTATTCCCTCTCCCACAGGAGTTCCAGAGCCCAACATACAAAGGCATTGCCAGAAGAGCAGGCTAGTTATGCTCCTTCCACAGGAAGGAAATACTTTTATTTTGGTATTGGTGACCAATTTTAGATTTTGAGTTACATAATCTGAACCGCAAAGTAATCAATTTGTTCTTGGAATATAACCTACCTAGGCCCTCTGGATGACCAAGTGTATTGATTTGCTGGCAGTTTTTCTCTTAAAGAGTATTCAGCAACCATCATGTCAGGTGACACATAGGCACCAACACCTGTAAAAAACCATTCAAGCATTTTAGATGTAATATGAATTTTTATTAAAAACTAAAGTAAAATACTTCTGTGGTTGAAATTAATTATGAAAGAATTCTTGCTTGACATTTAAAATGGAAACACACATTTTCCATCTCATTAAATCCAGATATTTTTGCAAGGCAAGTGTAAAACATCATGCTATGCAGTAACAATGCTGATGGGTACACTCCATAACGTTAAAATATCATGCAAACTTCCAAGTTTACTTTTATTCAGCTGGAATATAATGTATTCATTTTCTACATTTCTTTTGCAACAGGTAGCTTTTACATGTCTTCTGTCTCTCCTGTGCCCCTTTCCTCTGTTTACACTGCTCTGCATGTCAGAGCAATCCACATGAACTGGTTCATGTTCACGTGGCTCACAGCTACACCCCTGGAGCAAATGGCCACATCCACACATCTCTAACAGTTAGGAGACAGTCCTTATGGGGTATCAGTTCCAAGTGCAGAGTATATAAATGACTACTTCAAAGCCTGATAAAGGAGCATTTCTAGAAGAGAATGCCAAGGATGCACATTGCAACTATGTCATTTACCTATCTGAAATGGTAACACTCCGCTTTGTTTACAGCACAAGCACCACCAGGGTGGTAAAAAACTACCATACCAAGCTGACAAATTTGGCAAGGCCCATGTCTGTGTCTGTGTGAACTAAGCCAACCTGTCAGCTGTATTTTGCTTTACCCTCAAAAACAAAAACTCTATACAGTTCACTCCAGATGGAGGACAGGAACAAGCTACTGGGCATGTGGAGTAAATAATCACCCAGTCTCTAGAGTGATACAACTAAGGTGAACTGACAGAGTAGAGGCACTGTAAGAGCGAAGCCAGTGCAGACCTGAAAAGAGTTTGTTAGTTTCAGTTCCAACTCCCAGTTTCAGTAGTGAATTAATAGCAGATAAACTTTCAGGAAGTAATCAGCATTAATTCTACCAGATGCCCTGGAATAGGAGCTCTCCAGCTTTCAAGACTTCATGCTAGTCTCCTCACACACTGGTCTCCTTGCATAAGAAATCTGAGACTTAAGAAACATCTTGTGTAACGCACTAGTGAGGCAATAGAGGATTCATATAAAAATTAAGATGAAGGAAGTTACCCCTGAATACTAGTCATTTTGCTAAATCTTATAACTCAGTTTTTCACTAAAATATCAAAACTATATATCAGCCCATCAGAAAAAGAATTTTAATGACAGTAATAGACTTGCACAGAAGGGGCACTGTAGCTGGAAGAATTCCTCCCCTACAAGGACTTGTCTAGGTCCTGAAACGGGATTATTTTATATCCAAATTAAAAACATGTGTTTCACTAAAAATAAAAATTAAAAGTATCTGATAAAGACAGATGATCCAAAACTGCAATTCTAACAATTCAGAATGCATTGCAAGACTTTCCAGAAGATTAATTAGAATCCAACTTAGAACTATATTTTTAAAAGTTGCATTTACCAGCAGCTATTGGTTGGAGCAAAGTGGTGTGCTTAGACAGTTACAGTTGAAAAAAGTAATCCTGAAATATTCAAATAAGTCAGACCAAAGATTTCTTTTGCAAATTTTATACAAAGCCACATCAAATCAAGACCATTTGCCTCCTACTTCTTTTCTACATACGTAAGGTCCTTAATTGTAAGCAGATAACAATCTAAATTTGTATACCTAAGCATAGAGCAAGTGCCTCTCTCAGAATTAACCTTGCAGCCCAGCAGAAAATTTTTTACATTTTTCAGCAATCAAATATATAACAAAAGCACAAAGTTTGAAAAGACAGAAGCTGAATGCTGTCAAATTTTTTTTCAAAACTGATTATTTACCTATTACACTAGATGTAGTTCCACCAGGACATCCTACTGTAGAAAGGCAAGGACCATTATTTCCTGCACTTGAAACATAGATTACATTGTGTTTCCACACTGCTTCGTTAATCACTTCACAAATTCTCCTGAGATAAGAGAAAGAAATAAATAATTTACTCAACAATATTGCTTTCTTCCACAGGACAAAGCGCCCATTTCTAGTAGAACCTCTGACCTTTCACCAAACAAGGAATATTATGCAGCCTGCTTCCCACACCTAGCAGAGGCGGTTCCAGTACAGAAGCTGACCACAAAAATATCTTCTGGTTTTAAAAAGGAGTAACAACTATGTAGTGATCTTAGGTCTTCAAAAAATACCCCACAGATCATGTGGTGTTGCAACTGCAAAAGTTCTTTATTATGCTAAAATATTATTTGTATATGTATTATAAATCTGTGTATTATATATTTGGGTACATATTATAAATTAAAAGCTTTTTTAATGGGTTTACTTCTTTCAAAGCCAGTTTAAAATTTAAATTGCACAGTTTATAACATATGAATCATATGAGTCTAGATGATTCACTTTTAGTGACTAGGTGACTTACACAAAGCTCAACAAATACAATTCTACCTCTGTGAAATTAAAATACATTAACCACAGTACTACTCACCCAGAATTTGGCCAGTGTGTTGCTTCTCCATAGCTGTAGTTGACAAGATCACATTTGTATTTTATTGTTTCTATCATCTGATAAAGTAAAAATGGAAGTCAAAATATGTACTAGTCAGAGAAAGTACACAACTTCAGGAATGACAGAAAACATCTGCTTAAACTGATCTGCTACATATCTAAGAAACACAGATAAATGTCTTGACTCTGGAAAATAATTTATTGCAACCAGTTAAATGTTATTCTCCCAACAAACAAAGAAAATTTAAAAAACCTACTCCGTGAATAGCCTTATTCTTGCCATGCTCCCAGCTATAAATTAAGACATTACCCTAAGACAAAACTGCAGACAGCAGACATCATCAGTATTGTCTTTAATGTCTGTCCTCAAGAACATAAGATTCTCCTTTCCTGTGCAGTTTGGTTGAATTCCAAAAAGTTACAAAATAATTTTTCATGTTGTTATATCAAAATATTCTATGGGCTACAAATACAATTTTCTATTTTCAGATCCTTTTCTTGTGTAAAATTTCTCCTTATCAACTCACTGTACAGAAAGGCTCTCTATCATTAAAAGGAATTATATTTTTCCTCACTTGTAAGAAGAAGAGTTAACACAAATACAGCAACTTAGGTAGATACTAGTCTCTATTCTATACTTATATGTCCTCTATAGTTACCTAAGTAATTAAAAAAAATACACTGACAACAGAAAGAACTTTAAACAAGGATGCAAGTAACTTCTCTCATGCATCAAGCTAGTCAGAGACTGCAAGTCTGTTAGCCTGAAAAAACTTTGTAAGTGCTCTATGCAACAGAAGCCTTGTTTTATATTAAAATACTGCTCTTAAAACATGCTTTAAAATACATTCTGGTCGCTTTCAGGGTTTTTGGCTGTTTTTTTTTTTTTTGTTAGGCTGTCTTTTTGGCAGGGGGTGGTTTGGTTGTTTTTTTGTTTTTGTTTTTTTTGGTTGGAAATATTGTAGGAGCATAAAACAAAACCTATAAACAAGTAGGGCATGAAGTTTCACAGTATTTTACACCGCTGAGATTAATCATTTATTCAGTAAAATACCCACAGCTCTTATTAGACCAGTGCCAGTTTCCATTGTACTTAGTCTCGTATCACCAATCTTGATTGCAAGAATCTGAGCCCCAGGAGCCACACCATTTCGTTCTGGTTCTTCTGGGAAGTATCCAGCTGCAATACTAGCCACATGTGTTCCATGTGCTCCTGTGCAAATGAAAAGTATGTATCTTTAGTGGACTTCATTTATATGAATTCACTGCACTACAGCTCAATTAATTTTCACTTATTGAGCTGTAAGCACATAAATCCAGTCAGTGGCACTGATACCAAAAGGGTGACAATGTTTACCAGGACTCAGCAGTGGAGCCAGCCCTGTTTAATATTTTTATTGATGATCTGGACAAGGGGATCGAGAGCATCCTCAGTCACTTTGCAGACAACAAGTAGGGCGGGAGTGCTGGTTGGCTGGAGGATAGGAAGGCTCTACAGAGGGATCTGGACAGGCTGGATCAATAGGCTGAGGCCAATTTTATGAGGTTCAACAAAGCAAACAGCTTTTTGAGGAGAGAAAGGCGACAGCAGGAAGAGAGGAATGAAGCATTAACTTAACAAAAGTTACTTTGAAGGCTCAACGCTTCCTACTGAAAGTTATGAATATTACACCTGAGACATCTCAGATAGCAGCAATTAAGAAAAGAAAACAGAACTGCACATAAACATAGAAAGGAACAAAAAAGTTACCATCTATTTGGAAACCTGAACTGGTTGTGTAGCTCTATTGAGATGGGATAGTTTCATGAGGAATTAAGAGCATTTTTCAAAGCAAATGCATCCATACTATCCTAACCACTCCGTTTGCTTCCAAAACAAACCATGATTATTTAAAGTATACACTAAAGAGGGTTCAGAGTGGTTGGAGCTACAGCTATAGTGACACCTGAAGTAACAAAAAAAAGTTCGTATAAACCTAAATTAAGATCAACACCCATTTTGTTAATGGATACTATATTTAAGATTCTTAAAGTATACAAGTACAAAGGAGAGCAACTAAAAATCAATCATCACCCTATATTTAAAAATCAAAACAAAAAAGTTTTTTTGAGGCTGAGTTCTCTTTAGTTTAGGAAGGTTCTCTTTAGTTTGCAGGAACATCTTAAAGAGTACTTAAGTATGCATGTTCTATGTATACATGCTTATGAACATGAATTTGACAATATTTCATACAAAAACGCAAGCAAGTTTGGTAATGAGTTGTCATTATAGAATTAGTTAAGGATATATTAGTATTGATCTTAAAAGCCATATTAACAGACGCTGTATTATGACAGCTGCCTCAAGCCATTCCAAGTATCAGAATCAGGACCCAATACAAATTACTACTTCTCATGATACCTACTTAGCAGCAAAATGTTCCTAAGATTACTTTCATTTACCTCCACTTGTCACAATGGAAAGGAGGTTTCCATCATCATATATATTCACAGAATAATTCAACATCTCAGATGTTCCAAAAGATCCATATTCCTGAGCCTCTTTGTAGGTTCTCAGCACTGTACAGTTAGCTAAGTCACCACTCTCACTTGTATCTATGCAGGCTCTGTTGAAAAAACACAAACAAACAAAAAGGCAATTTCCCAGCTGCTGCAAACTTTCTGTTCTCTACCCAGCTGAGCATAGCACAAAGACTTCAAGAAGTTTGGTTCTGCGTTTATGGTATCTTTAAATAGTTCTTTAAGCAACTATTTTAAAACCTGGGTGTTTATACTTAAGATTCAGAAACTACGAAGTTATCTAAATATACTGATTTTCAAATGCTACTAAATTCAAATAAATCTGTATTTGAAAAGCAAGTGTATGAAAATAAATGCAAGCTCAAGGAAGGAGTTTTACTCAAGGTAGATATTCAGTGCTGGTATGCAAACATGTGAAGTTTTACTGTTTTGTATGATGCACATTATCAGTCAAGAAATGTGCTATGTTACATCCTGAAGTCTGTGCACAGACACCCGTTTTGATTTTTTTTCATATCACCAATTGATAGTCAAAACAGTTTTATTCTGCTTCAGAAGAAAAATCCCATAAGTTTACACTCATATCACACTGTTTCAATAAGATTTCATTCTACCCTGTCTTCATTTGGGACCAGAATTTTGTCAAGAAAATCAACTGATACAGCAAGATTATTTTAAAGAGAAAAATACTTAAAACCTCTATAGAGAGGGCAGATATACAAGGTAACAAGTCTTCAATGCAAGCTTTGAGAACCAGACATTTTAGACAAGTTTAGTCATTTACCTCCAGGTCTCACCGTCATACCACACCACACAATCATATACTGGGCCAGGATCACTGTATTTTTTCTCAAAAGAATTCAACAATTCCACTTGATTTTGAAGTTCTTCCTTTATTAGCTTATTAACCTAATAAGTCAAACAAAATTCAGTTAGAGTATTTCCAAAATTATTACAAGATATGTAATCCTACATTCTTTTCTGGTGCTATACATTTGTTCCATTACTTTCTCAGGAATATTAGACTATCCTAGTCACAAACATCTAAAAGTTCAATGGCTTTCAACAGTGCACTATTTATTTTTGGCCTAATACATAAAACTACTTCTAATTTCTGTAAATGTAACATTTAAAGCCATTATTTTCTTAAAGACTGTTAAATGATAAAGTAGTACCACAGGCATTTCTGGTACTTCATTGAAAGAGTACACAGTTTACAAAAGAAAGAATATGTTTAGAAAATTCCAACTTTGAACTCAGCAAGGATGGCGGCCTCAAAAATCAGCAAAATAAATTAAAAATAAAACTTACTGAAATATCCAACAAATTTTTTAAGTAATACCATTTTCATATTTGACACCAACTTCGAAAAGTGAACAATACTAAGCAAACCAAACAACCATCCATATAAAGACTTCTGAAACAATCAGAAGATACACTGGTAAGTTATCTGCCAAAATAATCACAAGTACCTTTCCTTCACTCATCTAATGAAACATTTTAATCCTGTCAACCAGTAAAAAATTGTTGTAAAGAACAAGTTTATAAATTTAGACTTAATACAGACCTGCGAGGGAGAGCTATGAGCAGCATCAAATTCTTCTTGTTTCCTACAGGCCTCTGCTAGAGCCAGCCTGTGAACAGGATCCCAGAGCTTTTCCTTGCGCTCTTTCTGTAAAATAAAACAGAGGTTCCTCAATATATTAAGAAACATATGTCAAAGCGTGAAGTCTACAAAAATAATATGAAAATTCTGATTTGAGACAATGGCTAAAAAAGTTCCTTACAATAGTATAAATAAACGTAAATTGCCACACAATTAAAAAAAAGGGGTATTGGTAATTTCTGTACTTTTCACCTCAATGGACCACTGTAAGGAGGAGCACTGAGCCACCTCCTGTTGCTCTGAAAAAAATCACAGAAGGAATGGATCATGTAAATAATAAAAATCAGAGAGAATAGCTCGCAAGTGCTGGTTAGCAGCCTAAGTATGTTAGCAAATCACATGCTGTGGTTTTCTAACAAAATTATGAAACAGAACAGTTTAATATGATTACATACCAGAAATAATACCAGATAATTCCTCCTTACCTGAATCCTCTCCTTAAGAGCTTTAGGATAGATATCATAGCCGTTTTTTATGCCAATGTGATATTTGCCTGAAGGATTTACCCAGTTTGCTGGAATCTACAGAAAAGTATATTTAGAAATGGGTTAACTAATGGCATTAACCAAACTCCACAAACAAAAAAAGCCCAACACTGTGTAAGACAGCTAGAACAAACCTGCAAATACTGCCAATTTAATTCCCTGTCTCCACAACAGTAACTGCTGCACTGTTTCGACAACATGACATGGTGTTTCCACTCCAGCTCCCAAAGAATCCCAAAGGTCATGTGACACTGCCATTGACCATCTTTAAGTATCGGTTGCCCTGATAGTCTATGTTTAAAACACTAAGCCTCAGCTTTATTGGGGAGAGGTCTGGGGAAATAATAGTACAATAAATGAAGACACACCCTAACATGAGGGAGTATGGTTGGAAGTCATAACAAACATCTGAATATCTCATTTCACATCGTGATGCAATTTAGACTCAGTATATCAGAATCTGCTCATCCTAGTAACAACAGTAAAAGAGCAACAGATTCAGCCTTACAATCATCTTCTGTGAAAAACTGAGAAGAAAGTTGACAGCATGGTGAGATCCAAAGATGTGCTCCCACCATATCAAATCATCAATCGAATCAGGAAATCAAGAACATGTTAGCAACATTAGCAGTTCTGTGTACCCAAGACCTCTACAAGATTTCTTGTCCTTTCTGAAAATCCTACACCATTTCTGTTCTATGCATAGTGAGAATTCAGTGAGTCTACAACTAGGTCCTCACAGATTTTTCAGTCTCTAAAACTATTTACCACGAGCTTAACACAATTCCTCTTGCAGCTTATGCAAATGTGGAAAATACTAACACTTTTAAAGACACAACTGTGTCTGATATTTTTAAAGCATATTAGCATATTTTCTTCAGCCAATTTCCAAAGCTGTATCTGATACTGTTTTGAACAAATAATTAAATGATTATCAAGCCTCCCAAAAAGCCCTGTACACACCCCCATTCAGCTACAGAAAATATTAGAAATAAAAGATGCGTAAAAAGGGTAAAAAACACTAAGTAATCTGCATGAAGATGAGCAAGGGCAGCATTAGGTTTGCTGGTGTCAGTTGGGCTAGGGCTGATATGGGAATGTGTTTTGGATTTGTGCTGAACACTCTTACTAACTCAGGGATGTTTTAGCTGTTGCTGGGCAGCACTTCTACAGAGTCGAGGCTTTTCCTCTCACCCACCACAAACAGTGAGCTGGCTGGAAATGCACAAGGATTTGGGAGGGGACATAGCTGGGACAACTGATCCCAACTGACCACAGGGATATCCCATACCATATGGCATCATGGTCAGCATATAAAGCTGGGGAAAGAAGGAAGAAGTCAGCTCATTCAAAGTGATGGCATTTATCTTCAAGTCACCATTATGTGTGGAGCCCAGCTTTCCTGGAGATGACTGAACACCTGCGTGCCCATGGGAAGTGGTGAATGGATCCCTTGCTTTTCTTTGCTTGCATGAAAGGCTTTTGTTTTACCTATCTTTATCTTAATGCATGAGTTTTCTCAGTTTCACCCTTCTGATTCTCTTCTCCCTATATTGCGGGGGGAAGGCTGAGTGAGAAACTCAACAGTGCTTAGCTGCCAGCTGGGCTTAAACCACAACATCTGGTTAAAAAGAAGTAAGTTCCGTAAAAATCAAAACAGATGATGTCCAGTGGTGTCTCTGTACCACCAAATACTCACCTTTAAAGTTCTTCCAGAAAGACCAGTAATTTCTCCATCTTTAGGTTCTGCAATGGTACATGTAGTTACATCACCACTACCTGTGGTGTCAATTATATCAATTATCTTCGGTTTCCCATCAGTTGTAACCTGAAAATATGAGCACAGAAAAATTGAAAATGTACTTAATTACCCTTCAGCACATAAACCAGAAAGGTTTTGTTGTTAAAAATATCAACTAGCTTTCTTAGACATCCAACCTTTAACTGAAGGACATAAAACCAACTCGAATTCAAGATAAATTTTCAAAGAACTAAGACTAATATGTCCATCTTTCTGGTTCATACAAGTCCACTTATTTCTAATAAGAATTTAGAAGATAAACAAGTAAAAACACTGTATCAACAAAGCACAGGCAGCCTCAATTTAAAACCAAACCTAAATTTGCAAAAAAACATATTTGCAGAACTACTATTTGTTTTCATATTATTTGCTTGGTTGCTTATGACCCCTCATTCTGGACAAATTTTACAGTAATAAGCGCACAAGTAAGAAAGTGAAAGGTGCTGATGTACAAGCTCTCACAAGCTGGAGTCTCTTTACTGAGCCTAAAGGAACCTAAAAGGAACACAAGTTACTATTACTTATTTTTCCTGTTTCAAAGACTCTGCTTTGTGTTTTAATCTATTTGAACCATTAGTAGCTATGGCTATATACACCTAATACTTACATAAGGAGTATTTTTGCCAGGGTGAGAAGAAGAGCTGACTATCTATAAAGAGTTTATGAGCATAAATTTAAAGCCTCCTCAAATTAAAACAAAACTGGCCCTGATGGACTTTGAAGTAGTTGCAGACAATAAACATGACAAAAGAAACTATCTAAGGTTCCCTTCACCTAGAGGAACCTCCTACACAATTACCAATAGTATAGTTAGGCATTTCTTATTTATTTAACATTTACCAAAAATACTCAAAGTTATTTTCTTGCAATAACATGCTTCATCTAGTAGCTACTAGTTTATACAGCACATAAACTGTATTTAATATACAGTAGTATTTGCTTGAATATGAATTCAGAGGGCTGGAGCACCTCTCCTATGAGGACAGGCTGAGAGAGCTGGGGTTGTTCAGCCTGGAGAAGAGAAGGCTCTGGAAAGACCTTATAGCAGCCTCCCAGGACCTAAAGGGGGCCTATAAGAAACCTGGAAAGGAACATTTTACAACTGCACAGGCAGTGATAGGACAAGGAAGAATGACTTTAAACTAAAGCAGACTATCGGACTAGGTGTAAGGAAGAAATTTTTCACTATGAGAACTGTGAAACACTGGAAGAGGTTGCCCAGAGAGGTGGTGGATGCCCCATCCCTGGAAACATTCAAGGTCAGGTTGCATGGGGCCATGAGCAACCTGATCTAGTTGAAGATGTCACTGCTCATTGCAGGGAGGTTGTTCTAGATGGCTTTTCAAGGTCCCTTCCAAACCAAACCATCCTATGATTCTATGAATTGATCATATCTACATATTTTTACAGTTCTACATCAAAGACTGGTTTAAAAAGAAAAAATAAATCAATAATCTCCCTAGTATCTCCCATACATTAACTACACTGAAAGTGAAAAAAAGAAAAGCAGCAACATTTGCTGTTTTCTACCATTTAAATATATGGTATTGTTGCCTTTATTCTCTGCTAATAATTTTGATGTTAGACATAACATACAGAAGGTGGTTTTGTTCCAATAATGCTCTGGGATTATGAATTCAGCTACTGGAAGCTACTGTCAAACTGTTTCATAAAAGTCACTCTGATGCTGCCAAAAGGACAAGAGTCAGGCTCTTATCACATCTCCACAAACAAGGATAGATACTTCCGTGGTCTCAAATTCTCATGGCTTAAAAAAGACCAAACAACAGCAAAAACCCAACCAAAACCCATACAACCCAAAAAACAACCTCCCAAAAACTCAACAACAAAAAAACCAACCCAGAAAACCAACAAGCAACACCCCCAATGAAAACAGGCTTAAACAGCTTAAAAAAATAAAAAGAACCAACCCCAATATTCCAAACCCATAGCAACCATAAAAAGAGCAGCAATTTCATTTCCCAGAAGGTAACAAATACTGCTTTTGAAGAGGCTTGTTAGGGAAGAATTTTCATTACAGAAACGAACACTGCTACTCTGTTCATAGAAATTCAAGTTCACTGAAGAAAATCTTTAGAGCATGTAAACCTGGTAAAACATCTACTGAACAAAAGTTACACAGTAGTGAAAATTTACTTGGGGAACAGTGTGTAGGCACTAAACCATATCATTTTCGAGCATTTGTATTTAATGTCTTCAATCTTGGCCTCAACTCACACGAAAGTCAAGAGCTGCTCCAATTCTAGAGCGATTGCAAGCCAAACCTGAGTTTAGCAGCACTGGACATTTTTCAGTACGCCTCTGCTCAAAGTGAACTATTCAGCGATCAAAGTACAAGAAAACAAGAATGAAAATGTAATCCAAGGTGACTTGTTTAAAGGAGGCAAGTTATACGGCAACAGGTGGCCAGAACACAGATTTATGCTGCAGCAAGCTTGGGTAGTTTTAGAAGTTGTTTCCCAGCCAGAACGACAAGGTGCAACTCCTACACTCCACGGCTCTTTGCTTCCTAGCTGAAACCTAGCAGGCCCACACACGCACATGAGTTTGTACTGTCAGAACCAACAAATCAGAGCCTTTCAGTCAGACATAGGAAACTCAGAGTTTCAGCTGGTCCAAGGTTCAGTTCCTAGCAGCAGCAATCCAGACAGGTTCACGGTGATTTAGTGCAAGTAACCGATACAGCAGCTCCTGCTGCCACGAACTGCTCTTCGGCACGCTGCCCACCAGCAGCAATGCCAGAGAGAAACTCCAGTTCAGCTCGGTCTTCCTTTGCAAATCTTGTAATTCTGAGTTTAAAATGACAATGAAAAATAACGAAGTGAACTTGATCAATTCCCTTATATGAACAGAAGAGTCCTGAAGTAATAAACTGATTGAAGACAGAAGGTACATTTTAGTACCTTTTGTGTTAAAATTAAAAAAAAGAACTTTTATACAATTAAAAATATTTTATACTGTATTTAGAAAAAAATTCCCAATCCTGCCTTAATTATCATGGCTTGTCAACCACCATTTGAAAAACAAATTAGTAGTTTAAAACTGAAAATGACTTTGTTGCTTATATATTTTGGCTTGAAGTTTAAAAATCCTACTTACATGTTAGTTCTGACTTAGTAAAACAGATAAATTAGTAAATTGAGAGCACTAAAATAAATCTATGTGCATAATCCTGGCATCTGACCAGTTATAATAGAAGTAGAGGAGCACCAGTATCTATGACAATCCCAACAGAAAAAGGAAAGCCAGATGCATTTGAGCAAGTTTTTGCCAGCCCATACAATTACTGACTCCAGCTGACAGCTACTGCAAGGACAAGAGATGAACAAGTTCTTCAGCACTTTGGTCACAGGACAGCTGATCATCATCATCACAAATGAAATAATTTTCAAGCAATTCTTTTAAAACTCAGGGCTGAAAAGCAAGTAAAACCAAACTAGCTGCTACTGCTAAGAAGTTGTCACGTACAAGTACAAGCTAATATTAGTAAATAACAATTTCAAAAGCCACTTCACAAAATAAATAAATTTGCAAGAAGCAAAATGAACTGACTTATCTATCATGAAACATAAGAAGCCACAACAGGAACAGGTAAAGGACAGGGTGGGGTTGAGGCAAAGACTGTACATACACAACCACAACACTCCATTAAATGCACCTAAAATTTCATCAGTCACTGTGCCTTAATGAGGAATTACTTGGCATGACTTGGCAGACAGTAGGAAACACATTCTACCAAGAGGACTGAAAGAGGAAAAAACTCGCATGAAAGAAGCAGACAAACTAAACTTTACAGTTGCTGTCAACTGGTGGAAACGCAATGGAAGAAGAGGTGAAAAGAATTTCCTGGAGGGCACTGGCTACAAAAGATTCATAAAGAAAAGGGAAGCAAGTACAAGCTAGATTAACATTTTATGTGTCAAAGAAAGCCAACCAACAGAAAAAGATTTAAGAAGGTTTGTTAACCTTAAAAACTATTCTCTCTATAGCAGCGATCATCCAGGGAAGAATACAAATATAGTGGTATTTCCCTGTCAAACTCTGTACCCAAATTTTTCTGTCCCTGGAAGAGGGAACAAACACTGTTATCAATGTTTACAAACCAAGTCACAGAATCAACAAGCAAAGAAACCCTACCCAGGAATGAAATACTAGGGAGCAACAAAGAAATTAACTGTTTTGTTTTGACTAAGAACTCTATTATATTCAAAGTAGTGTAGCTCATTTTAGCCTGTAATAATTATTGTCATTAACCAGAACTCAAAGTTGTAATACCTATTAACCTTGTTATAGATGATGTCTCCTCTTCCCTCTAAGCAACTGATTCAACTCTCATAGAGCTAACTCTATGCCAGGCCAGGAATTGACAAAAAGACTGACAGTAAGAAAAAGCAGCAGCAGCAAAGACAGGGTGTAAAAAACAAAAAAATTCCAAAAATTGTCCCAAGGTTAGAAACTACTTCTTGTGGTACAGCTACGCTGTGTCACTCACTGCCTGTGCCCAGGACACTGATTCATTGCATGGAGGCAAAATGTAAACTGCCAAATACTCCAGAGAGTGAGGACATTCTCTTGCTGAACACCTACAAGGCTATTCTAGACTACGTGCTGCCTATGCCTCCTTGGCAACTCCCTGTGCAGAATGTCTCCCGAGTCTGTGGTTTAGCAAGTCATTTAAGCCAGGTCTATTAAGTGGGCAGTGTGGAAAGATCACAGAACTTCTTTACAGGTTTTTCTAACAATTCTGCAAACTTACTCTCACCCACTGCAACATGAATTCCACACCCTGCCCTCCAAATTTTGTATTCATTTTACAAATCTTTTACTTCACTACATGAAATTTTATCCTGTGCATAAAGAAAATAAGTTGGAGAAAACTGATATGGTCAACACTGAGATCGTGATGGTTCTTAAGTATCCCTTATGAGCCTTAGGTTACCTATATCAGAACAAAGCTTCCCACTACTGCCCATAAATTTCTATCGGGGTTTTATTGTTGTTGCTGACCACCTCTCATTTATAACTTCTAGAAACTTAGGGATTTTTGCTTTTATATGTGAAACTTCAGAACTATGCACATCATCCAATTTATATTCACATCTTCCTAATTGTCTTCTACTACTTTCTGCTCTGCCCATGGTATTATTTTGCTTTCTATTTGGCTAGCTTTCATTAAGCCTTCCAATTACTATTCCACTTACTCACAACTTCTTGCCAAAAGCACCAGCTTCATTTCAGCTTAAATCACTCAAAGTTACAGCTGTCCACTCCTTCCTTCTACCCAACCTGTCCTCTTAACTCATCCTTTAGTTTAACTGAATCCCGTAAGGAGTCATTTAAGAACACAGAACTTAGGGATCTGCCAGGGTCAAGTCCCAGAACGAGGTCACAAAGGAGTTAAATCTACACCAAAGAAAGGGTGGAAACCAACACAAGCCCTGCTTAGTCAAAACAAAACAAAGGATTCAGCATCCAAGTGAGTTGCATACAGCTCCGAATCATTCTTCCACGGACTCTTCTGCCATTACTCAGGGGAAACATGTTGACAGGAAATCAAAAGCAGCAGTGACACATGCAAGGCCACATGCAAACTTACACGATAAAGAAATGTTAAGAGACAGGGATTAGAAGACATAAGTGCTGAGAAATGCCCAAACTTGACATCACACACAGAAATTTACAAAACCGAATGGAGGCACAAAGCTGGCAGATCCAAAAAAAAAAAGCTGGCAAAATCGAATTTGACACAAACTGTTACTGCAATAAAGCGCACGAAAAATACACTAAGAAAGACGAATATGCAAATTGTGCCAGAAATATACTTTTCATGTAAAAGACCTAGGCGGCTGTGTGTAGCCTCGAGCTACCTACTGCCGAAGGAACGCCAAGGTTTAACAAAAACACAAAGCGTTCCTTTATAATGAGCTCTGCCTGAGAGAAGGCAGCCCAAGAGATTTAAGTGCCATAACACGCCTGTGGACGGCTTAGGAGGAGGATCCTCACGGCAGCACCCGGAGTGACCGGTGCGGAACCCCTGGCTGGGGCATCTCCCCGCCCTCCCGCACCCGAGCCCCCGCTCAGGCGTGCTGGGCGGGAGCCGCGAGCGAGCACACAGC
This sequence comes from Daphoenositta chrysoptera, assembly GCA_013397915.1. Classification (NCBI taxonomy): domain Eukaryota; kingdom Metazoa; phylum Chordata; class Aves; order Passeriformes; genus Daphoenositta; species Daphoenositta chrysoptera. The sequence continues at coordinate 116,626 of VZRO01003403.1, read as the reverse complement.
CGCGAGTCCCGGGAGAGGGACAGTCCCCGTGACAGGGACAGTTCCCGGAACAGCCCTCGGGGCCTCCCCCGCTCCCGCCGCCGCTGCCTCGGGCGGCCCGAGCGCCATGGCCGCCCCCGCGCTCCTCGCTGTCGCCCCGCGGCCCGTCCGGCGGGACCTGCGGGCTCCTTGCGGGCCGCGGCCGTGACCCAGGGCCGCCGCCGCCCCGCTCTA